>VXBU01003121.1:248704-268901 GCA_013400315.1 Bombycilla garrulus | reverse complement strand
GCCCATCCCATCCCATCCCATCCCATCCCATCCCATCCCATCCCATCCCCTCCCTGTACTCCCCATCCCTGCTCTGTAAAGTGGCAGCAAACCTTGCAGTTTTGTCGTATGTGCTTGAAAGCCTCCAGGAACAGAACCCAAACTGTTATTTCTTACAGAACTTACCTGTTCAGACACTCCTCAAGTTCATGATTGACATTGCCAGCGGGATGGAGTACTTGAGCTCAAAAAATTTCATACACAGGGACCTTGCAGCTCGGAACTGCATGTAAGTGATTAATGAGTTTTTAGAGAAAAGAAAGACCAGAGTGGGTGAGGGAAGGATGACAAGCCTTCTGCATGATGGAAGTATGAGGGGCCCTGTCTAAGAATGCTGATCCTTGCATTTAAGTGACAATAGACATAGGGGAGTCATGGTCATTGTGGTGGGGTGTGTGGTGGTGTTGCCGGGAGCAGGGAGCAACTCCTAAAGTCCCACTGATCTTTCAAACAGACCCTTTTTATAATGAACTCTTCTGTCATTGGTCTGCACATAGAGATTCACAGAGTTGGTTACAATATGTGTTTGTAATTAGCCACTCCAGTGGTTGTGTGTCAGCATAGGCTATTTGTTCCACAATATAAAGAAACCAATAGGAGAGAATGGGTTTGGCTGTGTTAGGAGAAAAGAACTTTCATTGTATCATGAAGTCTGTATTTCTGGTATCTATTTTAAGGACTTGATTATCACAATGTAAGAATTGTAGTTTCCTTGAAAGCTTGTGGAGAATGCCTCTAAAATAATTGCATGGTGAACATACCGTATGGTCCCACTTCACTGTCCTTGACACCAAACTACCTTGACTGCTTTGAAGGAAAGGAAAGTCCTTTCTTTATCCTTTCCACTCTGTTTCTTCCCTGAGAATGGAGTAAGGAACAATTCATTGTGACAACAGAACTCTGCCACTGAACAAAACCACAACAACCAATAAAATCCACAATGAGACACAGATTTCCAAAGGCATTTCAATGTCCAGATGTACAGACAAAGAGCCTGATAGTTATGATGAAAAATGATTAGGGTTAGCCTGCTTTGACATTTATGAGAAACCCATACTGATTTTCTGTTTTCATAGACATCCTCCAGAGGAAGCTGAATGCCTATTTCAGCACATCTTCTGGGGAAAGGAGTGAGTTCTTTATGAGGCCCAGGAGCATGAAGTGTTTGTGGCTTTCACATGGACAATCTGCCAAGATGTATAGGATTAAGTGGGTGACAGAGCAATTCAGACCATTAACCAGGCCTGGAGAGGAGATGTTGCAGATCTAGCAGTTCAAGCAGGTTTAACAGGCAGTCTAGGCAATCACCCTATGATTTTTTTGATTGCAAATATGGGGTGCAGGCCTTGGTGATAGCAGTGAGCACTGCAGATGTCCTCTGGTAATCTCAGAAACAAAAGAAAGTATCTGAGTTTGCTTTGTGCAAGAGACTAGACCATCTGAGCCTAGCCACTTCCTTACTTCCTTGGTCATAATTAGTTCCCTGTTAGTCTGAAGGAACTAGTTTCAGAGTTCCTAAGCTATCAGGAACCAATAGCTAGTTCTATTATATACCTCAGTTCTCTGAATTTTATTTTTTTTTTTTGCCTGAGGTAGCCAATAAATGCTTTCATTTCTTCAACTGTGGAATCTTTCCCATAGGTTGGATGAGAACATGAATGTGAGTGTTGCAGACTTTGGACTTTCTAAGAAAATCTACAGTGGAGACTACTACCGCCAGGGTTGTGCCTCCAAGCTGCCAGTGAAGTGGCTTGCTCTGGAAAGTCTGGCAGATAATCTGTACACAACACACAGCGATGTGGTGAGGTTTGCTCTGGTGCATTGGGGACGACTTGTACTCCTGCTGAAGTGGAGGAACCCCACTGAGGGTGGGAAAAGGCCCTGGTGATAGGAAAGGGAGCTTACATTGTGTTTGAGGGATGGTGCTACTTCTGCCTTGGCTGCTGTCAGAACTCAAGGCTAAAAATATAAGAGAGTGGTTAATGGCAGAAGACATCAACCATTTTCTTCTTGTCGTCCTTTTGTCCTTTATTTTTCAGTGTTTGTCCCCATCCTCTTCTTCATCTTTCCCATCCTCTTCTTCCTTTTCCTCTCTGTGTGCAATTTCTTCTCTCTTACTCTTTTTCCTTTCTCTTCTGCCTGAGGGTTTGAAGGTGGCATTTGAAATGTGCTGCAGAAGGCCTTGGTGGAACTCCATCAATCTGAGTACATCAGTGCTTAGATACTCCCCATAACTTTGCCCCTGGGGGGCAAGGCTAAACCCATTCATCTGAAATTGTTACTTATTTTCCTTTTGGGATTTTTTTTTTTCTGATACTGTCTTCCGTCTTCCTCGCTGCTTTTTGATCTATTTTCACACTAGTTTTGTCCTTCAGTCCTGTGGACTTGCCTTTCCAGTTCTGTCTGTCATGATGTCCTTGAAGAGATAACCAAGAGTGCCTTGTAATGTCGCTGCTGTGTTGCCCAGCCATTGCTGCATCCACTGTAGACAGTGTTTAGTGATTGGTGATCACTAGTTCACAGTTTACAACAGACATTGGACAGAGGTTTGCTTATGAAAATAAATTTTGCACCTCACAAACCTTCCAGTTTAGTTGAAAAGTACAAGTATAGCTGTGGAGTGTAGAGCAGAAAGGAATGTAAGCCATAAGTGGTTTGTTCCTTGCTCTGCTTATTGGCTAAACTCTGCTTTCACTTGTGCCTGTACATTACTAGAAACTCAGAATCTGGTTAAATGAATTAAGAAACTGATTTGTGAGCCCCAAAGCAAAGTCTTCTTCTAGCTGGGAACAAAAAAACTGATACCACATGCCTTAAAGAACATAAATAGGAAAGGTCTGCGGGTGGAAGACAGGAGTAGCTCCCAAATCTTCCCCTGCTGCACTGCAGGATGGGGCTGGGCAGGGCTTTCAGCTGCCTCCTAAGATGCTGTGTCAGCATCAGCAGCATCTGGTGCGTCATTTCTGTTTTCTAGCCAGAGTCTGGGTAGTTCTTGCACCACTGCTGCTCAGATGACACTACCCAGCACAGAGTGAGCAGACTGAAACCAAACCCAGCGGGCAGGGAACGGTCTGTTCACTTGTTCTGTGTGCTGTTCTCTTTCAGTGGGCGTTTGGGGTGACCATGTGGGAGATTGTGACCCGAGGGCAAACCCCTTACGCTGGCATCGAGAATGCAGAAATCTACAACTACCTCATCAGTGGGAACAGGCTGAAGCAGCCCCCGGAGTGCCTGGAAGATGTGTGAGTACTTCCTCACCCTGCTGACATGATTTCTTTGAGAAATTTGGCTCACTGGAAGGAAACAGAGGCAGCTGGCCGGGATGCTGATCTGAATCTCTCCACTTTCCAGTACACAGAGCCATTCACTATAAAGTCCCTGGGTTAGCTACTGGATATTCTTTGCTGGCAGAGCTCCCAGGAACCTGTGGTAACTACACAAGCAGCTAACTTGGCTCAATGGTTTCAACAGTGTCAACATTAGCAGATCTTAGCTTTGTGGAAACTGTAATTGTGTTTCCAGAATCAGTGAACCCTGCCTACTGAGGCCAGCATCTGAGCAAAGGGATGAGTTCCATGGCACACCCTGAGGGCTGAATAAAGAGTCAGTCTAGCAAAACTACAAGGAAACTTGATTGCAGAGGCAGTGACCTGCATGTGTCTTTCTAAGCTTGGCCCAGTTTTCAAAATTTGATCTACTACTCTCAGAAATAGCAGGCTGAAAGAGAAGAGAGCAGATGGGACAAACCAAAGTTGTGTAGATCAGCGTCCCACCTGAAATTACATCCAGGAACAAATCCAGAACAGTCTTGAATATTCTGGTTGCAGACATTTTCAGACCTACAGGAAGCACCTAGATAGTTCACAGGGCACGAGGCAGCCACATGCTGCAGCCTGTGCTCCTGCCTTAATCCTGCTGCCAAGGGATCACTCTTGGCCAGCAGGTCACAGAAAATGTTTGCTCAGGAACCCTTCTTCCATTGGTGGAGGTTGGAGATTCCCGGTCTCCTCACATGGGCTGGGATCCCACAGGGATCCATGGTAAAAAGCTTGCCTTGCCTGGATGAGGTGAAATCATTTCACTGAGGGCCCAGGCAAGGCTCTGTTTTCTGTGTGCTGTGCCCAAAGCAAGATATAACTATGAGCACTGATTTCAGTGCTCTAAGATCTCTTTTCTCCCTCTTCCCTCCTGCTCTAATAGTAGTTGCTTTCTCTTTTTCCTTTTTTCTACACAGGGAATAATCTGTACTCATGTTACTAAAGCAGAACACTTTTATCTTCTCAGCAGTTCATTTTAACTTTTACTGAGTATAAATGAAAACATTGTTATATCACTGCTTTAAACTAATTACACATCTGCATCTTGACTGCTCTGAGTAGCTTTGGTTCCAAGTTGTGGAGCTTAAGGCTTCAGCAAGTAGAGAAGAGACACAAAAACCTACTAGATAGGCACTGGAGAAAAATCAATCAAAAACTACTGAAAAGGCACAACCATTGCTTTGTGAGGTCCTTGAGCTACAGATTATTGAGATTTGAGAGAATATACCAGAAAGATCTCACTACAGGCTCACCCTCCCCTTACATGCTTTCCCCAAGTGTTGCTACTGGACTCTGTCAGGCATAAGGTACTGGGGCAAATGGACTTTTGGGCTGGTTCAGTACAGCCAGTATTTTTCTACCTTTCCTTCAAATGGATTATGCTGATTGACAGCAAAGGTAAAAGAAAGTATTTAATTTGGTTGCACAGAATTGGAAGTTTCTGTTTTTATCTGCAGCATTTATAATTATTTGTACTGTTTGTGAGGGATGTAAATCAGGATTAAGACAACTGGACCATAGAAGCTTTCTGTAAAAGCAGTGTGAGATCAAAAACAGTCTTGTAAATCTGATCGCAAGGAATACAAAAAGTAAAATAAAAATAAAAGTAAAATAAAATGAAACGCTTTATTTCCCAGTAAAGGCCATATCAGATTTTTTTCCATTTACAAGTTCAACTGAGGTTCATTTGTATGCAGCGTTTTTCAGTGCCAGCACTGTGCTTTGTTCCTGTTCCCTGCAAAACTGGCAACAATAACACCATAGGAATGCAGCTGCCAGTGCTGTGGGTGATGCACAAAGAGGGGCAGGACAATGGTTCTGGCTGTGCTTCAGCGCTCTGCTGGCAGGCCTGGCTCCTCTTCCCTTGCCCGAGCACGGCCCAGCAGGGCCAGTGAGTGTCTCCTCATGCTGGCCCTGGGGCAGCCAGAGCTGAGGCGTTTGACCACAGGAGGAAGGCTGCAGGACGGGACGTGGGCCTGGTAATGGTCCTGAACACGTCCTCTGCACCGGGGTGGTACCTTTACAGTTGAAAGGTCATTTCAGCATCTCTTTTCAGCACTGAGGTATTGTCCATTCTGTAACAGCCCTCTGAACAAACCCACTGTGCCTTTTTCCAGTCCTGTTGACAACCTGTCCGGCAGCAGCAGCAGCGCACTTCCCTTACTCTGGGAGCGCTGAGCTAACATGGCATGAAGGAAAGAATACTCTGGAAATAACATGCACCTCCCACAGTCTGATCTTTGTTTTCTTCCTGTGAAGAAGCAGGAACTGCTCTTGAACTAGAATTTGGAGGGATGTCTTCAGCTGTGGCAGAGGTTGCGAGGGTGCTTTTTGTTAATAAATTCAAAAGCTATAACTAGGCGATGTCACACTCACAGTCCTATTCTAGCTCCCTAGAGACAGTGGAAAAAGGGCTTTACCAAGAAATTCAGCATACTTTGACAGGGCTTTTGGGTTTTTGATACTGTTTAAATAACTTTTTTGACCAAAGGGAGAATGCCCTTGAAAATGGGAAGAAAAAAGAAATTGTACCCATAATGGCCATCCATGCTGTGTCACCTGTGCAAGGCCAAAGCTGACCAGTTTTGGGGCACGTGTCTGTGTTTTTTAAGCTTCACTGCTGAGAGCCCCTGTTGAGAGGTCCAGGCCATGGCTGCTCCACTTCTCAGTGCTCTTGTTTCCCTCTGTTTTGCAGCTATGATCTCATGTGCAGATGCTGGCATCCTGAGCCCAAGCTACGGCCCAGCTTTGGAGTGCTCCGGTCCCAGCTGGAGATGATTCGCGGCAGGATGTCCACGCTCTCCTCCAGCCAAGATCCTCTCTATGTCAACATTGGGAAGGACAAAGAGGCGTCTGCGAGTGACCCTGCCCTGCACGCCTCCTTTGGAAATATGGATGCTGAAGAGACTGTTGCTGGGGCAGCCGCTGCTGTCACAAGTGACTATCGCTACATCATGAGCCCCTTGTGCCTTGGAGATGATGCTGAGGGTGAAAGGCATCCAGATGGACAAGAAGGGGAGGACAAAAGCCTTCTGTGTGAGCTAGAGACAGAAGGAGAGAAAAGTTGCTAGCCTGTACATAGCAGTGACACTCTGCTTCCCTGGGACTGGATGTGTGCAGCGTGGTGCTGTGTCTCCTGGGGCTCTGATGCCAGATCTGGAATGGCTTTGAGCAGCACTGGCCAGGGCTCTTGGGCAGCTTTTGTAGCCTCCACCACCTGCGTGGGCTGCAGTGGCAAATAGCTTGGAAGAGCTGCAACCCCAACAACCCCTTGGATTTTGGGGGGGAGGCAGTAGGGTTACAGGCTGACCACATCCTGCTGAAAGGAGTTCAGAGCTAAGGTGGCAGTCAGAGTCTGTGCTCTGCGTCTTCTCGCTGAATGCTGGAGCAGAGCTGAATACACCTTCTGTTCAGTCAGTGCTTGCTGTTGTGTAGATGTTGTCTTCAATCCTGGCTGCGTGACTTTGGGACTGGTACCTCTGAAAACTCTAGTGGGTATTTATATTGTCATTCAGGACAAGAGGGCAAAATTCCCCTCGTGTTCACTCAGCAGTACTGCCTAGACTTGTTGCCTACCTCAGTGGTTCTCAAACTGATCAGCGGATCTGCTCCTACCCAGCACTGAATTCGAACACCTGGTTCATTTCATGCAGTGACATTTTGCCTCTTCCTCAGTCCAGGGCTCTTTTAAGAGTTTCAGACATTTTGGGACCAAGGAAATTAGGAAAAAAAAAAAAAAAAAAGAAAATCCAGCATTCCTCTTCTCCCCATGTACCTTTTTGTACCTTTTTTTATGTCTTTCTTTTTCTTCTGTTTGATGCCAGTTCAGGCCTGACTAGACTTGCAGCTGACATTAAAATGGAAAGGGAGGGAGAGCAGCTGGCTGTGTGAGGGCAGAATCCAACTTCAAAGGAATGGAAAGGAAGCAGTTTAGAGAGGACTTAACAGCAGTATGGGGAAACAGTGCTAATTAATGCTAAGTGCTGCCCTCCAGGAGAGGAAGAGGACTGAGATACAGAATGACAGACTTGCTGAGTTTCAGCAGGAGCAGGATTCAGCATTTGCTTCAGAGCTGGATTCTTTCAGTCATTCTCTTTATTAGTCCAATGTCTGCTTCAAATAACCAAGAACCGTAGCTGCTATAGTGACACGTGAAGTCAGTTTCAGGGAGATGTGCGTGTTGGGGGAGGGATCAGCTGGAAGATCTCTTTCAAAAGAGACAGGCCTCATGATGAAAAAGATTGAGAACCACTGGCCTTCCTGTTTAGGAGGTTTTCTGGCATGCTGTAAAAGTCACATAAAACATGGAGTAGTATCACTGCAGCCTTCCAGACGGGGCAAAATTAATGGTTTTGCTCTTTGGGTTTTGTTTTGTTTTCCAATCAGCATGTCTGACTCACTGTAACTGCAAGTGCTTGTGTGGTTTTTAATAATTTAATATTTTACTGTAAATCAGCATTTGTTTTGTGCAGTGGTTCCCAGCAAGGAAGTGCAGTTACATCTTACTCTACTTATCCTAAATATTTGCTAGATCTTAATTTCCTTTCTTTTCACTGCGCTGAAAACTTGGCAGTATTACTTAGGATTCCACATTGCACTTCCTCAAACTAATACCACAAATGTCAGCATTTACTGAGTTGGCAAAGGTGGGACCAAAAAATCAAATGAGATTGCAGACTTGGTATCAGAACACTCCACCCTTCGATACCCAGTATTTGCTTATTCTAAGGTCGGGGTCTAAATATAAAATTCAGGTCAAGTTTCAGCCCTTAGTGAGAACTCTTCCTAGGGAAGGGGAATTTCAGCCTGGGACTTGAGCATGGGTACTTTCTGTTAAGTTTCCTACTGAACAGAGATGTCCTACAGGTGTCTCCAGAAATTCAGTATGGTTTCTCAGTCACAGATACAAATTCTACCATCTTACACCCCAGGCGGTACAGGGTTTTCTCTTCACTTAGCTGGAATGCTGTAAATGCAGGTGAGAAGATAACACCTAACAAAGAGTAACAAAAACCTGTGCAGTGCACTTTTGCAGTGAGGGCAGAAGGCTATGCTCCCTGCAGCTGCCTAGGAAGTGCAGATGTACATAGAGACTCTAACTCTGGGAAGCATGTCTTTAGTTTTTATGCAATTTTTAATAATAAATACTGTACTGTGTTTGAGTCCCAGCCTCTTAACTGTGGCAGAACGTGCGATGATGCTCACTGAGTGGGGTCATAGTCAGCCCCAGCTGAAAGTCATCTTTCCTCCTTCACCAAGCATGACTGAGCTACTTCTGGGAGGCAGAGGACACGTTTGGCCTGCACAGGTGTCAGTTACTCTGCATTGCTCCAGCCTTGAGATTCTGAAGGCCAAAATCTGATGGGCAGGGGCTGCTGGTTCCACAAAGAGAGGCTCTGGAGCCACCGCTCTGCAGGAAGCTGGGGAAAAGCCCTTACTGGGATGTGGTACTTCCTACCCAGGAATGCAAGACCTTTGCCACAGTTCCTCTCTGAAAACTGTCACGTGTGCCCATCCAGCTACTGGAAGTGCTCTCAGTGGAAAAGAGGTTTGGAGGAGGTGGGTAAAATTCAGCTCCTGACTCAGATGTTCCAAGCACAACATAAAAGAGCTCCTGGATTTCCAACTTGCAGAGGAGAAAAGGCGTAGCTCACGCTTTTATTTTTCACAAGCAAACAGCATGCTGCACGCCCTCTGCCTGCAGCTCACACAGAGAGGAAGAGTGATGGGAAACGGCACAAGCACTCACCCCCCATCTGCAATGCAGGAAAAACTACTTCCAAAGCATGAAGCAGCTGATTTAGTTAATATTTTAAGGCTCCAGTGCCCAGTGATGTCCCTTAGATCTGCTTCAAATGATGATTTAATCCGTTTGCATAAAAGCTTGGACAGACCAGGTACAAATGAGGCTGTGTTGTGGGTGGGATAGGCGACACCAGAAGAAGAACTAGTGAAAAAAGAGGGAGGGAAGGAGATTTTAAAATGGGGACAGATGGGATGAGCTGTCAAGAGGGAGTCAGAAAGCAGAAATGTGAGATTTTATATATGACATACCAGAACAGAGACGGCATTGCCTCAGCTGGGAGCAGCAGGTGTCTGAGGTGGGGGCTGGCTGTGTGTTTTGGTAGAGGACAAGGTGTTCTCTCTGGTCCAGCCCAGGTGCCCTGCAGTGTATTGCTCTCAAATCACAAAGAGGCTGTACAGAGCTGGCCTGGCCCTGCATCTGCTTGGAGACAGCACTGTGATCCTGACCCCAGGGAAGCTCCAGCCTAACAGCTCCGATTTAGGCACCAGCCTGCCACACTGTTTTCCTAATTAAACAAAATGTTCCTCCCACGGCCGCCCTTTTTTTCCACCACCCCAGTACAACAGTGAAGTTCCTCCCACCTTCCCAAGCAGCAGCCCTTGCCCAGTCTACTGGGGCAGTGGGATGTCCAACATCTGCACGTTTATGCTGAAGCAACTTCTGTCCCATGCAGGTAAGCCTGACCACACTCCTTCATCCACAGGAGACACCTCCAGGGCCAGGGCTGACTGATGAGCCTCGGACTGGGCTGTGCTGGCAGCTCAGCCTGCACATTTGGGAATGCTCCAGCCTGATCCGGTACCTGGTCAGGGTGGGAGTGGTGTGTTCAGGGCTGACAGCTCAGCAGGTGCTTGCAGGGAGTGCACAGATACACCTTGGAGCTAATGCTCCACCACTGGGAACCAGACACCTTCCTTTTTGACCTCTTCTTGGAGGGAAGGGTTGAAGTCTTGACTCTGTACAAACACTCCCTAGAAGTGATATGCAATTAATTTTGAGTAAAAATCTGAGTCTCACTGACCAGTGAAAGGAATAATATTTGCACATAGATATTTTCCTGATTTACATTCTATACATTGCTGGCAATATTCATCCTCCCCTGATGCTCAGCAGTCACCAACTTTTGCAAATCCTCATATTTTTTTACCAGGGATTTCTGTGAGGAACCCTCATAGACAGGCCTAATTTTATACTGATTTGTTATTTCACACCTACTGTGCTCCCTTAAAATAGCAACTTGGTCTACAACCACTGGATTTCTGTGGATTTGGACCCAATGGATTATTGCAACCTCTGGGTGAAACTTGCCCCAAGTTAAGGTTCTTACAAGACCTTTTCCCTATGTGGAGTCTCTGCCATCCAATACTCATTGAATTTCCATCTGCAGTGAAGGTACTGATGTGGAAGTAACAGGGACTGCCACATGCAGACTTTTTTCAGAAAACTTGTAGGAACTTAATTATCCTTCAGACCTCAATCTTGCCGTCGCATTTGGCTGAAATAAAGCAGTGGATTCAAAAGCTATTAGGGCCAACACGTGCAGCTGGTGATCAGAGAGCCTTGTTTCCATGGGAAACAGAGCTAGAAATCAATTACTTAGTCCAAGAACAGAAAAGACCTATGGACATGGGGTTTGATTGCATTTTCTGTCATATAAAGGGAATTCAGTGTCAGTATGAATCAGACCTCAGTCACTGCGCTGAGGTCTAGCAACAACAAAGATGATTGACTCCTCACTTCCTAATTACTCCATGGATCCTCCAGCTTGAGGCATGCCAAGCCAAGTCACTCCCAACTGCAGTTAGGTGAAATGGAACATCTTTTGCTTATATTTGACAGCAGGACTGAAATTAGGGAACAGTTACTTCAGCAGCACAGAAAGTATCTAAACAGCTTTTGTTTCCTCCAGTTTCTTTTCACTGGCTTGAAATAGAACTGAAAGAAATGTGAGACCCCAGGAAATAGACAGCACTTGATTTAAGCTTTGCTCAGTTCAGTATAGGTTTTATAGGACTGGACTAGTTTCCAGAAGAGTCTTTGCAGGAGCTGGCTCTTGCCAGCATGTGGTGTAAGGAAGCACAAAGTCGTGACAAGGAAAGAGGGCTTGCATGCATAAATGATCCAGCTGGAGTACAGGAGATTGCAGCTGATAAACATACAGTGGCAGCAGAGGTGACAGAAAGGGGGAGCTGACAGAAATGGCGGGTCACTGGAGACAGGCAGACTGCACATTGCACATGCCACTTACTGCAGCAAATTCAGAAGGTCTCTGCTTTCTTAATTAATATATAAGACAATGATCCTGGTTGCTACCCTGTCACTACCTGAGCTGCGTGGGAGACTGCTGCTACCTCTCTGCTCCTATTCTGACAAGGAATGTCTCTGTGACAGCGACTTTTGCTTGTGTGACACGGTGCTAGCCAGAGCACAGAGCCCTTTGGTCGCTCGCTGCTGCCTCTCACTGCTCCCTGTTATTAAATTACCTCTAAAGAAGCTAAAAGCCCCCAGGGTTCACATTGCTAGATGATGTAAAGCAGCATGCCTCCCCAACATCAGGCAAGGTTCAGAGCTAATTAATACATTTCCTGGTATTGTTTGTCTACAGAATCCTTCTTCTTACACAAAGATACACAAAGAGAAAGAGGAGCAGAAATGCTGTGCAGGCATGTGGCAGGGCATATGAGGAGGGACTGAGCCTTAACAGCCTTTTGGTGACAGTGAGCCTTGTACCTGAGCTGCAGGGTGTAAGGGCAAAGGAAGATGCAGACTTGAGGCTTATGCAGGGGACCCAAACTGCATTCCAGAAAGAAGCAGACACTTAGCTGTTGCCAGAACCCCTGCAAAGTAAAAAACTGGTGTCAAATCTGAAATTCAAGGCTTAGCATCTTATCAGACAGCTGGGGCAGTTTAAGACCCTCTCCCCAGTATTTGTTTGCTCCCTCTCTGCTGTAATTTGGGACCCCTTGCCCAAGGGCCAGCAGTGCTGGTACTGCTGAGGGTAGTGAAGATATAGCTGATGATGCACAGAAAAGGATGAAGCACAGGCACATGTTTCTACCAGCACTGCTGAGGGGGTGGAAATCTCTGGCAGAGCAAACAGCCGGTGACTTCTCACACTCCCTCCCCCTGTCTGATTCACTCCAGCTTGTCTGCCAACACTCCCAATTACGCCAATGCACTTCCATTGAAGCTGATATGCTGGGCTGTACCTGAGGCAACAGTCAGGCTCACTATGTAAAATCTTTCCTATATTTTCCACCTATTGATGCAAGTCTCCTTGGGTCATCACTGAAACTGATCAGGGCTGCTGCCCTACCTGCCAGTGGGTTTTTCTACAGGCATCATCAGGCAAGGATCCAAATGAGAGGGGCTGAACCTATTCATTTATAGCAGAAATTAGTAGGGCTCATTATTTCTCTGTTTCCTTTCTTAATATACTGCACAAAACATTGCCAGTTTGCTGAGCTCTGTCAAGCTGTAGGGTAGAAAGCTGCAGTGCTGGAACTAAAGACACAGTTGGCCCACAGGGGTTTTTGGGGGGATTTATGCTCACACACTCGACCACTGTAGTCTCAGTGGAGCAGACCTCATCCCAGAGGCCTCCTGCACTGCAGGTCTAAACCACCCATTGCAGATAGTGGTGTAAATCTGTGAGAAAGGCACTGAGATCATCAGAGCTTGATTTCTGGCATAAAAATAGCACAACTGAGGGAAGGATGTGGTATGCAACCTGAAAATGCACCCAGTCTGCCTATGTACCATGCCCTGACCTCTCCTGGGTGAGGAGGATCTGCTGGGATGACGTTGGTTTTCTCTCCTGAGCCCGTTCAGCTGCTGAAGCATTATGCAGCACTGCTGAGCCCTGATGCTGATCCCACAGCAGGGGCACTGTGCAGCAGCTCACGGAAGTCCAGGGGATGATGTCGTCACAAGGCTGGCAAGAATTCAACATCGTGCTTTACAGCTTGCCTGTTTATCAGAAATCTGTGAATGTAGAAAATATGCACTTTCCTTTGTTTCAGGAAGACTCTAAAATTTCGTGAGAAAAAATTAATGGATTTATGTGATCAGTAAACATCTCGCAGAGCATCACTGACACTGAATTTGGCAAATAAAGAAAAAGCTGGTTTTAGTACAACATTAGTGCAAATGGGGATTAAATCATAAAGAAGACAAGGCTTTCTGTGGCCTTGCCATATGGTAGCAGGACAAGGTGGATCTGTGTCTCTCCCTCAACTCTTTTCCTGGACCTGCTAGCACAGATGGAAGCAAGGCACTGCCTTGTTTTCACCAGGTGTGGTTAAAGGGCACAATATGCCTTTCCCTCGGTGCAGATGAACCCACAGACCCTGGCTCCTGTTACAGCAGTTTCTTCCCACCTGAGCTTTTGCTTGCAGGAAGAATGCTGGAAACAGGAGCTGGCCTTGGCGGTGGGATCTCTGATGCACAGAAAAGCCCAGGGCAGCCTGAAGTGAGCAATCCTGAGGAAGCTCAGGGATAGGTTCAGTTTTGCACCCTCAAGGCCAATGCTGAGGACTGGCCGGTGAGCCAGTGTTGTCTGCTCCAGGACAGCTGGAGAGAGCCAGGACAGCTCAGAGAGGGCAGAGGTGGGATAATGCACCAGTTGGGGACATTTTGTAGTCTCTAGCATGACATTTGTGTCTCAGAAATGCCAGCCTCCTCTCCTACAGAATGAATTGGAGCTGCTCTTAGGACTTGTATAACAGCAGACTTTGCCTGATTTTTAAAATCCGTCACACTCATTGTTTACAATCCCAAGAAAAGCCCATAAAGGCAGTTGAACATAGGCCCTTCAGATGGTACAAGTCATTTAATGATCTGCAGATCTATAGGGGAAACCTTTCCCAGCAGGTTCCATCTCCCCTGCAGTTCTTCCTGCTATCTGTTCAGCCACAAAATCCTATTTTGCAACCCACAAATGCATTTCAATACCTCGCTATGGCCACACTCTCCTTCCTGTCCCTGCCTCAACTCAGATGGTGAACAGCCATCCTGCCTGGCTTGGGGCAGCCCCAGTACCACCAGCAGCCCCTGATCCCTGCTAGCACTTACACCCACAAGGATGCCATGTGTGAGCAGCCGGATCCTTCCCCTTGCTGAGCAATTCAGGATCTTTGCCACCATGCCATTGAACTGCTCTAAGGGTCCTTGGCAGCAGGCACATTTCTTGAGATGGCCTCAGTGCTTTACTCTGCTCAGTGACCTGGCTGGTGAGCAGTGAAGAGTAATCCTGCTTATGTTTCTGAGTGGCTTTTTTATCGTGATTCAGCTGTCAAGAAGGAGTAGCAGACTGCTGAGCAAGAGAAAATTCTATATTCTGGCTCCATATTGTCTAAGTGTTGGGAGATTTTCCTGGCCAGACTTTTCCTCTGCTCAGTTATACTTATTGACTCCTGCAAACTACGGGAAGCAACTGAAATGAGAATTTGGCCCCCAACTAGTAATTTTTGCTTGCATTGACATTCAGCATGCAAAACCTGATGGGATTTCTGATTTGGTGAGCTGCCCTATGAAGCAGGCTTGGGAGGGATGCAGAAACATCTTCAAGTGCCAGCTCTCAGACCACACAGAGTTCGTTGCTTGTTTGCGCCCTAGGCTGCTTGTGTAGTTTTGTGATGTGGTTATGTTGTTTATCACCAGCATCTATGAAGGAAATGCATATTTGATTATTGCCTTTTCTGTGCCATTTTAGTAGTTTCTCCGGAAGCATTTCAGTGAAATACATGACATGAAAACACTGGCTTGAAGTGGACACCTTAGCACGTCCTTGCCTTAGATAAGGATGCTGCATTCATAGTGAATGTCCTGACAGTCCCCCCTCACACTGCATGGGGCAGTTTTGACTGAGGCCGCTCTGGGAGATGGGCTGTGAGAATGCATCTAGCGCTCACAGGCTGCCCAAGGGCTGCCACTGCCCAGACCTGGTGAGGAGCTGGACTGAGGAAACCATCCCTGTCCAAATGGGTACAGCACAAGCAGCAGGCTGCTAATGCCAACTGGCTTGGTCTGTGAGCATGCTCTGACTGCACTGCTCACTCATGCAGCTGTAGCTATTCGAGCAAGTTTCCTTGCCTCAGGTCAGACTCTGAAAGCTGGTGCTCTGCTGCCAGGTGTCTGAACTGGTCTCTGCATTGCATGCCTGCCTCAGGAGCTTTGTTTTTCCTTTGCATCAGCCTCAGAGGTAGGATGTGGGCAGCAGACAAATGCTTAGGGCAGCGAGTTGCTTTGGATGGCAAAACTGTCTACCCTGCTGCTTAGTTCTGCCAGGGCAGCACAGTTGGGGCTGGGAGACGGGAGGGGAGAGGGTGACCTCATGCTCAAGTGGGACAGCCAGTACCTTGGCTCCCCTCACCTCCTGTTGACCACTCAGACAGCCTTGGGGAGGGCAAAATTTTTGCCAATGCGTGGGAGCCTCTACATGGTCCGCAACGGTCTAAGAATGGTTTCCAACCCACCCAGAAAAATCGGTGACCCCACTGCTCCCCCTGTGAGCAGTACCCCAGCGCCTGCTGCCTGCCTCTTCCCCTTCCCTACTCCAGTCTTTCCTTTTCCTTCCTCCCTGTTCCCCACTGGGTAGGCCTCCTGCTTTGGGGAAGGTCCAGGGCCTTGGCCCCGGTATGCCAGTGGCAGTCTGGGCTGCAGGGGCAGAGCTCTCCCTCTTGCACGAGGGACGAGCTGTGCCTGCTTCCTGTCTCCTTTCACCGGGAGAGGCTGCAGGGCATGGCTACAGTCTGCTAGATCTGTAATATCGTTTGAGGCTCTCAAACTGCTTTAAATGAGGATATTGAAGCATGAGAACTACTGGCTTCACGTATCTGAGAAATCACCACCACTTTCAGTTTAAAAGGAAATAATTCTAGGAGCCAGGGAGAGGCTTGGGTGCTGTCGGGAAGTTCAGCCAGGAGCGCTGGCATCGGGTGTCTCCGCTCCGCAGCTGCTTTCGCGCTGCTGCCGGCAGATGTGTGCAAGGGGTTCGCAGCTGGAGCTTCCCGCCTGGGCTCCGGAACAGCTCCGTGCTCACGTGGATGACGAGCGATCGGCGCTTGGGCTCCCGCGGCGTGTGAACGGTCCCGGGGGAGCCCTGGGCCGCGGGGACGGAGGCACCGGGACCCCGGGGCGCAGCCCCCGCCCGCCCCGCACTTCAGGGCAGGTTTGTGGCCCGGCCCCCGCCCGCATTTACTAGCGGCACTCAGGTGGATGGCGCTGCGATAGCGATCTGACCCCAGGAGCCGGCAGATCCTTCCTCGGGGCTTGCCTGGGGGAAAGTTTAACCCTTCCCGTGCGGTGCCGCCCGGCACCAGGAGGAAGGAGCAGCCCAAGGCCTGGGGACGATGGGTTTGAACCATTAGGGCAGGAAAGGGTTTGCTCGGCCGCGGTTCCTTCAGAACGGGAAAAGGACGGAAAGAAGACTGGGCTCGGCTAGGCTTGTGGCAGCCGAAGAGCCAAAACTGCGGCACGCAGAGCAGTTGGGAAAGACAGCGAGGCTGGAGAGCTCCGCCGGGCTGGTCGGGACCGCTCCCTTCGGCGAGCGATGGTCTTTGGCCAGATCCCAAAGGTGCCCGTTAGGAACTCGGCTACAGCAAGAACGCCAAATCCCGGCGTCTCATCACTGATGCATTCCCAGGGGTTTCTGTTCGATAAACACCGTGCCAGGAGGGAAGTGCAGAGACGCGCCGGCGCCAGCAGCTCCCCTCCTGTGGGTGCTGCCGCAGGTCTGCCCGCTCTCC
The DNA here is from genome assembly GCA_013400315.1 of Bombycilla garrulus. Lineage (NCBI taxonomy): Eukaryota > Metazoa > Chordata > Aves > Passeriformes > Bombycillidae > Bombycilla > Bombycilla garrulus. The sequence continues at coordinate 251,991 of VXBU01003121.1, read as the reverse complement.
GTGCAATGACTGAGGGTGAGGAGCTGAAGCGCAGCCTTGTTTCAGCCCTGCCTTTTTTGGCTGGGGAAGGCAACAGCTTGGGAATTCGGAGGTCGCAACTGCCCCTGGCCCTCGTGGAAGGAAGCTGGGACGATGCCTGTGAAGAAGAGGACTTGGCCATCTTGCAGTCTTCTGTAAAAGAGAGCAAAGCCCGGCCTCAGAAGCACAGGCTCCTGCAAGTGTCCAGAGACAGGAAGATGTAAGATGGAAGGCTGCAAGGGGGAGAGCAGTCTGCAGACCTCGATGGGGCTCACATACAGCTTTATCACAGCTGCAAAACAAAAACAGCAATAAAGCTAGCGGCGGGTCTTCTGCTTTGCCTGCCATTTTTCCTTGAAAAATTATTTAAGGAAACCTGGACAGGCTTTCTTTCCAACCTTACCTCTCCAGTCTCAGATTCCTGGCCTCTGGCTTTGGAAAGAAGAACCTTTCTTGCTGTACAATTGCACTGCCACCTTTGCAGCTTTGCTGACCAGTGTAAGGGGAAGGTTCATGTTTGAACTGTGACGAGGATGCACAACAGCAGCAGCTCGAATGTAACCAAGGGAAACTCTTAGAAAGCAGCCATCATCAATGAACCCTTTCCACGTATTAAGATAAGAAGGTCACTATTTGGAATGCAAAATCCAAGCTAGTATATGTCAGCTTCACAATTATCTCAGCAATATTTATCTGGTTCCCACGTGTATAATGCTGATTTCATGAAAAATTCACAGATTATTTTCTTCATGTCATCCTGACAAGCACAGTGCCCAGGCAGTTGCATCCTTAATCTGACATTTTGCAGGCTTTGAGTGATTGATTTAAGCATTTAAATAACATACTTCAAACATAAGAGTGGTGGTGGTTGTTAAATGCAATTACTGTTGTTTAAATGTAATTATTTTTACATTTTGATTAATTATAAATGGATATTATTAATGGGAGAATGAAATTTGTTTATAAGGGTTTGATTTCTACAGTCATCATGAATAAACAGAGCAGGTTATGAGTTTGGCAATAAAATACCAGCCTTAGGCATAGACCAGATATAGCACCACCCTTTCTCTTTGTATCACACTTCCTTCCTCCCACAAGCTCAGCCCACTCAAAACCTGCATAATTTCTTTTTCTAAAAGGATGTGCCTGTTTCTACTCAGTTTTCTAAAGCCTTTATTTCCTAAACATGCTCTTCAGTAGGAACACTCGTATTGGATCTCCAGGCCCATTTTGTCACTCTTAATGGCATGGGTGGGGATGGAAGAACTGAAAAAAATTGGGTGTTGATTTCAAGGGAAGAGGCCCACAGTCAACGATGTGTGAATAGGAGGGTGGAGAGAGCTGGGATAGTGACTGGGGAGCCTCTGGGTAAAAAGATGATGTTGAAGAGCAGCTTCCCTGGGCAAACACGCTCCTGGAAGAACAGGTACTGACTGCTCTTTCTCCACTATTAAAGGTTTTATTCAGAAGGGAAAGGAGGGGGAGAGGAGGCTAATTCTTCTTGCTGATTTAAGGTTCCTCAATCTCTAATGAAGTTAAGATTTCCCAATCTAACTTGCATAGGAACTACCTCAACACAGGAGTCACGAGATCTATCTACCTCTTTTCAATGGAGGATATTTTTTGCACTTAGAGACCAAAATAACACTTTTTTTTTTTCCAGCTGTAACAGACAGTTGGCTCATTTCTGTGATATTCACAAACACCACCAGGTTTCCTTCAAAACTACTCTAGTCATAATGTCTTTTCCCCCTGAGGGATTATCAAAGATTTACTTCCCCACCATGTGTTATATTTTATTTTTCCAAAACGCCAATATCTTTGATTGCCTTGGCATTACTTTTTTATCCTTTTATATGTTGGCAACATCATTACAGCTGATGTCAAATAGTAAATTTTATTTGGGTGACGTTTTTTCTGTTTGGCCTATTAACTAAAACAGATCCTGCAGCTGGGAACTGGGCACTTCATCCCTTATAGCAGCAGGAATTTCAAAGAAGCTATCCCTTAATCAGCCCAGAAATTCCAAAAAGACAGATCCTAAGCCCACCAGTGCTTTCTCCATTGACACCCAAACCCTTCTGAACTTTGGCTGTAAGACTGTAAAAGCCCAACAAAAGTTTAGCTTATGTACCAGCTAATACATCTCTAACCTTTGTATACAAACTCCTCAAATATACTTTTCTAAGATGTGAGGGAAGACATCTTTGAGCATCTCAGTGATCTGAGAACCAACCACTCAATTTGGTATTAATTCAACACGAAGTTCAATTTTGCAGAAGTATAAATCTATGTCTACTTAGACACTTCCCTTTTTCCATCCCTCATGGATGCCCCAGCCATATTGTCACACATTCTCAGTAATGTCACAATGCCTGGGGAATGCAGATTGCTGCGATTACTGAACACCTCTGGAGGCCAAGACCTCCAACACAGAATTGTCAGCTCAGGCCTAAATATGGTGCTGTTTGCCACCAGCTTTTGTTTAAATTTTAAATTAGTTTCCATTACATGGGATCTGCCTTTACCCTAGTCAACCTGAAATTATTGTTCAAGACTGCACAAGAGACCTGGCCGTCCTCATTGAAGCAGTTACAGCCCTCGTTTACAATTGCCACACAACTCAGCCGGCCTGCATTCGCCCCCGAGCTCATGGGGGTTTTTCTATGTAATTTTTTTCCCTTCAAGATTCGTTCCATTATTTCACGGTATACCAAATATAGACTTTCTCAGCAAGTCTCTCCAGAATCACCTTTTGCCTTAAACCACGCAGGGCTGTTCTATTCAGAGGTATCAGTGAATGCGTCCCTGTGCGGACGGGCCTTTATTTAACTCTTTCGGCTCACACGCGGCTTCCAGGTAGCTCGGGGATGGGTGCGAGTGCAGTTCCGCGGGCATTCCACAAACACTCCCGTCCCCGGGAGCCTCGTGCGAGCGGCAGCAGCACCCGCAGCGCGGCAAATCCTTCTGAGCTCCCGCATCGCACCGTCGGCGTTCGCCGGTAGCCGCAGTTACCGCCGGAACATCGCACCCCGCCGCGCTCGAACCCCTCTTCCGCGAGTTACAAACGCGGGAGGCGGAGGAAAAACGGGGAGCCCCGGGAAGGCGCTGCGGGCGGCCGAAGGCAGCGCGGTGCCGCGGGAGGAGCCGTGGGAACGCGCTCGGGGCCCGGCCACCGACACGGCCACCGGAGGCGCTGCCGCGCAGCCCCACGCGCGAGCGGCGTGTTATCCGTCGCGCACGGCCGGGGAGGGGCGGGAAGGGCGTGG
>VXBU01003121.1:173056-233822 GCA_013400315.1 Bombycilla garrulus | reverse complement strand
TTTTTTTTTTTTTTTTTTTTTTTTTTTTTTTTTTTTTTTTTTTTTTTTTTTTTTTTTTTTTTTTTTTTTTTTTTTTTTTTGTGGTGAGCAAGCTCTTAGTAGGTAATACTTGATAGGCAATATCTTGCTTTTAGGCAGGGTAGTGATTTCTGTTGAGCTTAGATTTGAGTTGAGAAGCAAGTTGGGAGCTGCTACCTCTCAGATAATCCTCTGCAAAAGAAGTGGAGTTCCTAGTGCTGTTGAGGGTGATACTCCCCGCCAATACTTAGTTCTTCTGACATTTTTGATAATAGAACCATGTAAAAGGTTGCATGAGTAATTTTAATCCTGAGTTATTAGAGGACTTCAGAAGTAAAGGACTGTTTTCTTTATCCAAGGTACTATGTGTTGTTTTTTTTTCCCTTCTGCTTCTGTGGTCTGAGATTATGTTTAGTTTAATTAGGTGTGTTGTAAAGAAAATAAATGTTTCAGTTGTGAATACTTCGGTAGAAATGCTTATCTCTGGACATACTCAGATGTTTAGGCTATGAAAGGTACCACAAACAAACTTTACTGGTTCTTAAGTCTTACAGGCTAATGTACTCTTTCTCTTTTCCAAGGTCTTTTGAATTTCCACCTGCAAAAATAAAAAATCTGTGGGATTTTTAATGCTCCATTAGTCTCATTATTCTAATTTAGTTGTCCCGTGTTTAATCTTGACAGTTTAAGTTTTTTTCCTTTCTTGCCTTTCTTTTGGGGGAGAAAGGCAAGTAATTATCCTTTAAAACTCTGCCATAGATTGCTAGATTAATTCTACAAGAAGTCAGATTCCCCCTCCAGCTCCTCCCCAGTGTGTTTTAAAATAATGTACAAAAAAAAAAAAGGTTTATCTTGGTACTTTAGAAAAATGAGCAGCTTAATAGTTTTTAATCTGGAAAAAGCTGAAAAGGCAGTCTCTCTGCTTTTTTTGTTATATTGCAAGGGTGCCAAATACGTTACTTGGGCTATAAGGAAGTTGGTTAAATATGAGCATTGTTCCATATCAGGTAAAGAGGAGCTAATTAAGACGCTGTTTCACCATTTTTACCTGATCTTGGATTGAGGATTTTGAGAGGATAAACTTCCTTGATTCATCTTCCCATAATTAGAGGAAGAGAAGTTTCTGTGACTACTTATGTTGCATGTTACTTCAGAAACTGAGGGCCAGATGAAATTGCTTCAGTGCTAAAAAGCAACTTTTTTATTCTTTGAGAAGTTGGTTATTGCATCAGAATTTAAAACCAGCATTTTGTGCAAATCTTTTATCTTCTCATGCATATACATGCATGGGTCATACCTCACTCTTGTCACCACCTGGCTTATGGTTGCATTATGCAGAATAAAACAAAATTTTTGTCTAGAAGTTCCAGTTTTACAGCAGGGCCTTTTGGTTTGGATACTGTCCAGATCCCAAATAGAGAGGTAATCCTTAACTTATATGTATACACCTTGCAATAGATAAAGGAAGTGTCTGGAGAAATCCAGGCTATACTGAGCTTCCAACTGGAAACAGTGAAACTCAGATGAGAAATTTATTCCTGGCCTTCATGTTTGCTGGGGTTTTTTTTTGCCTCTTGATTTTTCAAGAATTTTAAAGTAGCAGAGCAGATGAGTCTTAATAATAGTTGTGGATGAGCTGTACTGAATCAGCCTCTTAGTTTAGTGTTGTGGCGGGATTTTCAGCTGCCAGTAACTTTTAAGTAGTCTGTCTTTGCATTTCTTTCACAGTAAACTCGCTGATCGAGAAAGGCTTTTTAATCTTACATTTCACATTATTAATTAAATGAAAGTTAGAAAATTTCTAATAGAAAACTCATTGTCCAGAGAAAACAGTAAACAAAACAGGACTGGTATTCCAGTCTCCTGCTGCTTGCTATTCCCTCACCAGTTTTATTTTTGCTTTAAGCTTAATGCTGGTTACTTAGTCTCTTTATGAGTTGCAAGAAGTTTTCTAGATGACTTCTCTTGTTCTTTAGAATTTTATATGTAAATACATACATTTGTATCTTGACAGTCAGCTCCCTGTTTTAATACTGCAATGTTTCTTCATGAAGGGTTTACTCCCAGCTCCATGTCATGTTTCTGGTGTGTCCCAGCTCTTCTCCCTTAAGTATGTCCTCAGTCTACACAAGAAGGATGCAGCTTCTTCCTCCACTTCTTTTTCCTTTTCTCAGGCCCAGCTGTGGGTTCAGCTGGGCCTAGCACTCCTTTAAAGGGACAGGGATGGGTAATATTAATGATAAAATAGACACACATGCATATATACATCCAGTATATGTAAAGCAATATTCACTCTCTATATAATAAATTTGTACTACAATTATGTTAAATTTTACTTGAAATTGTCATTAACAAATATTTTTACTTTTAATTACATTTTTATACAAAGTTAATAATACTTTAATATAATTAAAGTATATGTAGCGTATAATATAATAAATGTATTATTGGAATTCTGTGTGATACACTGAATAAGTAAGTTCTGTCTTGCTTCAGACCTGAGCAGTTTTCTCTTACGACAGGAGTCAGGTTCTGATACACTAAAGACAACCAGTGACTGTAGTTCTTTGACTGATGTGTCTGGCCCTCAAAGAAGCCCATTAGGAGCTGCCTGTACTGTTAGTCTTCAGTATCTAATGCATGGTGTTCTGAATTCTGGTTAGGTTAGGACTCAGAACTAGTGGAAAACGCAGCAGGATTCAGTAGGATATTAGTATTCTGTAAGTGTTCAAACAACAGTTGAATTTAGGAATTGTCTGTATGTGGCTTCAGGGTGCATTAACTAATATTATGGTTCTTTAAGGGCTTACTTGGCTTTTTACTTGAAAGCACAATGGCTTTGATGTCTTAATGAGATACACAGCAAACTAAGGCCACTTCTGAGTGTTTCAAATATGACTGCTTAGCATGAGTTCATGCTGAGTCAAAGAGGAAAAAGTGCAAATGTCACCTTGATATTAATAGGGAAGGAAGTTGTGCTGCTGCCTTCTGATAAGAAGTTGGATTGTTCTTAATAATGCCAATTTCTTGGGGTTTCTTGACTGCTTCTAAAGATGTAAGCTTGTAAATGACAGCTTATTTAGCATACTTATGTCTGGGAGCATTTTAGAAGCTTTTTACAATATAACCAAGAATTATGGGAGATGGTGGAATTTTGGTAAAGGAGATTTGATAAAGATCTTACCTTGTACTTTGGTTTTGTCCCCTCCCTCCTATCCCAGTCCCATTGCTAGCAGTTATGAAAGCAATTCCCGTGTGGCATCTCCATTGGACCCAAATGGACAATTTAACGTAGTCATTAAAGAGGAGCCAGTAGACGACTATGACTACGAGTCAAATATTTGCACCCAAGGAGTAACTGTGAAACAGGAAGACACAGATGAAGAAACTGATGAATATTCCAACACTGACGATGATGATCCCATTGTACAAAAACACCTCATGAGGCGCCATGAAACAGATGGAATTGGTGAAGAATTCAGGTCCAGGAAGCGTATGCTAACCAGTCCTTCAGGTGTTGCCAAAGCAAAGATGTTAAAACTGGACAGTGGTAAGATGCCTGTGGTCTATTTGGAGCCATGTGCAGTCACAAAGAGCACAGTGAAGATATCTGAGCTGCCGCAGACCATGCTTTCCTCTTGCAAGAAGGATAAATCCCCTTTGAGTGCCATCCTGGATTCCTTTCCTGTGTGTTTTGAAAATCACAATGACTCTTGCTCAGGCACAGTCGCTGTGCCTGAGGAGTTAGTTATAAAGAAGGAATCTCCTGGGAGTAAAATGTCACAGAAATACTGTTCAATCGGAGAGGCCCAGTGGGCTGTATCCAAATCACCTAATTTTAACCTCAGGGCCTCAGAAAGTTGTGACTTTCCAGATAAAGAGATCTGTGGCAGAAAAAGGCCTGGCATACTGAAGAACCCTATGTCTCTCAAGGGCTCTGGTAACAATCAAAGCACCCTATCATCAGTTACAAATAAAAGAGGAAGGCCCCGGAAACTGAAAATTTCCAAGGCCGGTCGACCACCTAAAGGTATAGGGAAAAATGTAGTAGCGAGCAAGAGCACTTCTCTGGGGCCTGGGAATATCCTTCCAGATGTTAAACCAGACCTTGAAGATGTTGACGGTGTTCTTTTTGTGTCCTTTGCATCAAAGGTAAAATCTCATTGTTGTGGAGTAAAATTCAAGAACTTTTTAAAGCTTTTGTGCTTACAAATGAAGTTATATTTTCTTTTAAACTGAGTTTGGAGTTTTGTGGCCTCTTTCCAAATCTGTTCATATTTTGACCTAGTGTTATTCTTGTAGCTTAGGAAAAACTAGAGGGATCTAGAGTTCTGTATAAAAGAATGCATGCTTGTTTATGAAGCAGTCTCGTGTTTTGAATAATTTGGTGATATTTGATATGACCTGCTTTACATCTAAGTGTTTTAAGGTATCTTAACTTACTCAAGGCTCTTCATATATGTAGGAAGCTCTTGACATTAACACTGTTGATAGAGCTGGTGGAGAAGAGTCACAGAATCTTCAGGCTCCCATGTTGACTACAAGTGATCCAGGTACGTTTTTCTTTTTTTTTTTTCTTTTTTTTTTTTTTGTGAGTACATCTTCCCTGCAATAAGGGAATTTGTAAAGATACACTGAAAAATTAATAATTAAGTCAGGTTTTTTTGCATGGCAAATGGTTTTTATATGTTCTCTTATATTTTGAGTAGATTGTCAAGCAAGAATACAAGTACTGGAAAAGGAGTTGATGGAAGAGCTGAAGACCCTGAGACATAAACAAGTAATACACCCTAGCCTTCAGGAAGGTAAGTGGTCACGTACATACTGATGCACCTGGCTGATCATTACATTTAGTCATACTCAGCTGATAATTTCCTACTGGTGCCAATACTGTGTGTGCCTAATACAGCTGGGACCTGTTTTTTCATCTGCACACATTTTTGTTGCAAACTGGAAGATGTGGAGGTGGCAAAAGCTAACTCCTGATTCTCCAACAGGAGAGCAGGAGTTTGCATGTTATGTGCCTCTTGCAAAAGCTGCTGAGCCTTCCAACAGTGCCTGTTTTGTAATGAACTGAACCTGGTTGAAAGCAAATAGTTGGTTTTAGTCCTTCATAAAAGTAGGCATTTCCTGCTGAGAAGAGCCAGAGATCCAGCAACACTTAACCAAGACTACATTTACCATGATTTGAGTTTTTATTTCTTTGAGTCCCTGTTCACCCAGTTCACTAGCCATGTAAAAGGGCCAAACAAGGTACTTGTAGTATGTGGTTTTCTGTTTATGTGCAATGTTATCATGAGGTAGATGGAAGAAAGTCAAGGATCCGTGGCGTGGAACTTAATGTTCTTTCTTGTGATGATGTTGGAAGACATCAGCAGTAGTAGTTCTGAGACCAGTGGCATTAAGGTAGGCATCAGAGCAGGTAATGAAATTATTGATAGGCGTGGAAACGTTGTACTTCATACCCCTGAGGTTCTGGCCCCAAATGTTTCAAACACGAAACTGTAATACTGTAGGGATTGAGACTCCAAATACTGCTCTGGGCCCTCACAGAGCTTCTGTGGTGAAGAACATTGGATTATCTTGAGTGGTTTATGCATGGTGTATGATGAGAACTAGCAGTGTTAAGCCATGTTAGGATTTTATTGTGGACCTCCTAGGTGTTATCTTTACCCAAAAAAAGTATCATAAAATTACAGTGTGTTGGCAACCGTGTGATACATTGGCAACTACAGCACTTGCCAGGGCTGATTTACTCATGAGATAATCCTGCAACTGGGAACATGTACAACCCCCACATGCTTTTTCTTCAGCTGAAGTGTGGGGTTCCTTTTGAAGCTTTTTGAGCAGTTCACAGCTACTGCAAAATGGACAAGAGATGTCAAGCATTAGGCTAAGAAAAATCCATCTGAAGAATTTTGATTTTCTTGAGTGGTAATAACCATCATTTTCAGTGCTGGATGGTAGTCTGCTGAGCGTGTTAAATAGTGAAGTTGCAATTCAGCAATTATGGAGATGAACCACAACTTCTAATTTTTAGAGGGAAAAGAACATAGAGGAAAACTATTTTTAGCAAGAGCATTACTCAATAGATGCAATCTGATTGGGCTATGAAGTAAATTACAATATGAATACTTTTGTTTTTATACTTCAGCTGCTGCATATGCACAAGGAACTAGACTTTCACCAGATTACCTTCATCTTCCAAGTAATTACAGATCTCTTGCCTTGCAGACTTGAGATCCTGGAAGGAACAGACATAGCAGTTTTGATGTTAACTCTAGTTTTGCTTCTCAGCAGTGTAGTTGAGAATTTAAAGATTCTTTTTGAGATTCACTGATGAAATGTTAGGGCTCTACCTGACCCCTGCAATTGCTCTTGATCTGTGAAGTTACTAACAGGGTGATGGAGGCTGTCTAGATTTTAGAGGCACCAGAATTGCAGGAAAATGCTTCAGAAAGAAGGGAATCCAACTTAAGTGTGTTAAAATGAATGTTCCTGCTGGGGTACTGCAGTTCTGTGGGATGCTTCTTTCATCTGAGCTGGTTTGAATCCCTGAGTATATTCTTGAAAATTGAAGGCACTGTTGTCATGTTTCATATTTCATATTAATCAGCTGCAGCTGACAGAGAGGAGAAAGTTCTTACAGTTCTTCATTGCTACTGTTTGTTTACAGCAACTGAAATTTAGCAATGCTCTAGAAATGATAGAATTTTTAAAAAGTGATAGTTCACCTGTTGTGTATGAGGATGTCTTTATTGTCATGATGTTACCATTTGTTCTCCTCTGGCTGCCTGTGGTCGTTCCATGTTGCACTTCTTGAGCTCGTCCTCTTTGAGTTTTGTCTTGGGTGATTTTTACTTCATGATCCTAAACTGAAAAGATAGATTTTGTGCATGTGTGATGTTCTTATTTTTGTCTTGAGTTTAAAACAAAGATAGGCTTGTTTTTGCAGGAGACAGAAAGGAGTGTAAAGAAAAATAAACTCTGTACTCTTTCCATTTTATTTGAATAGAAAAAAGGAAATGGATGGCATTTTGACATTTGTCAGTTGACATGTTCTTATACAAAACACCAGATTGACGTGCTTACCCTTTTCCCTCTGTAGATACGAAAATTACATTTCATCAGACTGTCTGTGATAACAGTATCTGTTTAAGTAACCATGCCTGAGATTTGTTTCATGTCAGTTGTCTTCAGGCTGCTAGTAATCTGGTCACTGTGTTTCCACTTGTGAACATAAATGTGTATAGCCAGCACAGGGTTTCTACTGTATGTGCAAATACTACTTTGTTTCTTGAGCCTTGTCAAGTCGTACGTTTTCAGTTTCAAGATGCGTACATTTCATGTATTAATTTCAAACTTGTGGGCAGCAGAAGCAACGTTTGTAAGTTTCTATAGCTAAAACTCAGAATAGAAGTTCTCAGCTCTCAGCTGTGAGCTGAACTTGATTGACAGTGATTTCCTGAATTCAGTGTAACAATATTTTCTAAAAAGGTGTAATATCAATTTTCCTAGCTTTTACTTTTCTCAGCACTTCTGTATCTATATTTGTTCTGCCATTGACAAAAATAGCTTTTTGTTACCAAGTGAATCTTTCAGTTTGAGTATTGGGGGTTGTTAATGAGGGAACATGTTGATGCCACCGCAAATGCTTCAGTGCCTTTAACAACACAGATTGTTTAGTGTCTTTATAGCCATTTTCCCCCCTGTTTCAGGAACAAATCAGTCCTGAAATTGCTATGTAAACTCATATTTATATCATAACAGTCAAAAACATATATATTCTTCAGAGCTAAAATGTGGTAGCTTTTTCTCTTATTGCTGATTGAAGCTAATGTATGTGTGATATATGTTCTTGCACGAGTTCAGCTCAGTACTAAAGGGGATGTGTAAGTACTGCTGGCAGGCTTGATAACTTAGGGATATGAAATGTCAGTCAGCTGAGTTCAGTTCAGAGAGTAACTAGCCTTCAAAGATGTAAATGGTGCCAACTTATTCAGAGAAACAGACAAAAGGTTTTATTATGTGATTTATTACAGCACTGGCGTAGTGGTTAATTTCTGTGAAAAGTTAAGTAGCAGTCAAAAGTACTATGAAAAGTAATTCCGTTTTTTTCTCAAATTCCCATTGTGTAAAATGCTCTTTAATTTATCCCTGCTATACATCCAGTGTAAGTAACTGTTATGACACTAATGCTTTTTTTTTCAAGTCTCTTAAAGTGGAGGAATGCTAGAAAAGCCCATGGTAAACGAATGGTTTATCTTTTAGTGAGTATCTTAATTTTCCTAACACCTTGCTGCAGTGACACATTTACTGTTACTTGTTTCTTGTAGTGGGACTGAAGCTGAATTCTGTGGACCCGACAATGAGCATTGACTTGAAATATTTGGGTGTGCAACTTCCTCTTTCCTACTCAAATTACTCTGTGTGGAGTTATCCAGGTACCAACCCCAATTCTCCAGGTGGGTAAAATACGAATTTGCTGGAATCTCAAGTGCTGCCTTTTTATTATCGATGAGAAGGAGAGAATGGCTCTTTAGTTCAACTTGGTATCTGAAGAGATTGAAATTATACTAAAATGACAAAATAGGAGAACTTCTTAGATCACTTTGTGGTTACTGGGCAAGGAGTACTGAGTAATTGTGGTTGGATTATTTTGAGGGTTCCTGTTTTGTGATGGTTGTGATCCAGTGATAGTATATGTCTATTTTATACTGATCTCCCAAACTGCTTGCAAAAAGCTTAAACAATCTGAATTTCTGATATTGCTCACCTACCAAAAAAATAAGAGTTTTCTTGCACAGACTTGAGTATCAGAATTTTCCAGAAGACCTTAAGATTCCACATAAAGGCTACCCTATAACTTTGCAATAATTATTTATTATAAAAGTTGTGACTAATTGTTCTTTTTTAAACTTGCTTGGTATCCAAACAAGTGCATTTCTCATTCTGACTGTGATTCTTGTACTGTTGATAGGTACTGCTTTTAATAGTGAACTGAATAGACAAAGTATAGCTTATCTTATATGCTTATCTGTCTTCTGCTTAACTGTTTTTCCCACTGTTATATTCTGATTACTTATGTTTTTCCTAAGCTACTGCTTTTAGGAGCTCATAGAGGCAGACGTTGAATTTCAGATTGTTTACACTGCAGGATCAGAAGACCTCAGTCAGCTTAATGTCCAATGAAATTATTTCTAGCCTAAGAATATGTTAAACAGCCACACAGATCCTTGTTAGTATTTTTATATTCCATCTTGGCTCCCACAGTTGATGCATAACTTGACAGAGATGTCTCTGTTTGCCTTTTTTGGTTGTTCACTGGCCATGCCCCTGACAGATGCTCGTCTGAATTTGACAGAACAGCAAACATTCAGTGAAGTTTCTGCAGGTGTTAAAAGCCCAACTGAGGGGAGAGAACCAAATTACTCTTCTTGCTGAGTGAGGCTGTAGTATGAACTCAAAACCTGCCTCTTCCATTTTAGCCTACTGATTAGTTGATTGGCCCATTGGACTTTGGAGCCAACTGCTTTTGCACATTGCTAAGGAGACTAAAACAGAAAATAAAGGAGACACTTCTTGTGTGGGATAACAGAGATCAGCCATAGAGCAGAACTCTCCAGGAAGCTTGGCCTTCTTGTTAAGTATTCTGTTAATTAAAAAAAAAAAAATAGTAAAAATTAGGTGGCTTCAAACCTTTTGATTTTGTTACTGTTCACCTATCCCTGAAAAGGATTAAGCAGAGTTTGCTAGGACACTGATACAATTCAACTTGGTTTATAAACTGAGGCTAGCTTTCTTCTTTTCCAGATACTGGATTTCCTTTTGTTTCCAGGACTGGAAAGACAAATGATTTCACAAAAATCAAAGGCTGGCGAGGAAAGCTTCATGGTGCTTCTAGAAATGAAGGTAAATAAAAGTAATAAGAGAGAGATCAACATACACATTTCCAACGTGTGGCCATTTTCTTGACCTTCCATAGACCTTGCAATTTGGTATTTGTGTGTGTCTTAATGAGAGATGTATTTTTTTATATTGAGATTGTTATGATTAAACAATTTTTCAACTGGTTCCATAGTCAAAATGGAGATTAATGAGGGAAGAGCGAAACTTTGAGTAAAATAAAAATACATATTCCATTCTACACAGAAGGCTCAGGAGAAGATCAAAGCTGTAATAGTTTTACTTTTGTTTTTGAGTTTTGGGTTCATATGGAAGTGTGGTAATACCAGACTTCTGTTGCCTCAGGGGTCTTAATGAATCTGAGTAATTTTCATTTGTATTTTAACTCCAGTTAGGCAGGTATTCCTCACATATTTGATTACTTTCCTATACCTCAAATGAATTATTGAAAATTTGTCAATATTTTACTTTAGATTAAATATTTATATTGTACCTTCTGCACTTCTATGCAGTGTTGAGTTGGAGTATTCCAGATACATTGTGCTATACCAGGCAGGCCAGGTGTTTAGGACAAATAAAGTAAGAATAGAAGCACAGAAGGCCTGTAGTGTTTTTGTGAATGAATGCTGTGTGGGGTCTGGTTGAGCTGGAATTAGTTTTCTCCACAGCAGCTCTCACAGTGCTGTGCTGTGCACTGGCAGCTGGAAGGGTGTTGGTGACACACCAGTGTTTGGGCTACTGCTGAGCAGCACTCGCAAAGCACCAAGGCTGCCTCTCAGCATTCCCCCTCAGCAGTAGCCAGTGGGTAGACATGATCTTGGGAGGGGACACAGAGCAGCTGACCCAAACTGACCAAAGGGATATTCCATACTGTCTGTCTGCTCAGCAGTAAAAGCTGAAGAGGATGGAGGAGGGGGGAGGCATTTGCTACTTACCATGTTTGTCTTCTGGAGTAACTACTACTTGTTCTGAAGAAGTGCCTGTACATCACCTGCTGATGGGATGTAGCAAATAAATCTTTTATTTCCCTTTACTTCCACACACGATCTTTGGTTTTACTTTATTAAACTTTATATTGACCATGAGGTTTTTTGCAGCTTACTTTCAACCCCCCATTCTGCTGAGAAGGTGAGTGATAGAGGGGCTTGGCGGGTGCCTGGAGTCCAGCCAAGGCCAACCCACCACAAATACACGTGCAAGATCTCCACAAAAACAGTTGTGCAGGCTGCTGGTTGTATTTCAGACTGGATTATATTTGGTGTGCCTATATTATGTACAGTTCTTGTAGAAGAGTGCATTTTTTAGAGCTGTATTTCCCTATCCTACCACGTTTGATTATTGTAAGATTTAACTCCAGGAGTTAAAGTACTCTTCATTTATTTAGGTGGCAGTTCGGAAGGCTCGTTGAAGAATCGCTCAGCGTTCTGTAGTGACAAGCTGGATGAGTACCTGGAAAATGAAGGGAAATTGATGGAAACAAGTATGGGATTCTCTTCTAACACTCCCACTTCTCCTGTGGTGTATCAGCTTCCTACTAAGAGCACTAGCTATGTTCGAACACTTGACAGTGTTTTAAAGAAGCAGTCCTCTGTAATTCCATCAACATCTTACACACTGAAGCCTGTTCCTCCATCATCTACCTCTAGGAAAACAAAGTCTCAAACCAGGCAGACATCCACAAACAACAGAGTAAAATCAACTTACAAACCTATTCTGCCTTCACCTTTTACTCCAAAGCAGAAACAGAACTCATCAGTGTCAGGGGAAAAGGCTGCTAAGTCTGCTACCAATCTGAGTAACCAAGCAGAAGGTTTTGTGCTGCCAACTGTGAATGAAAATACGTTACCAAAACAGATCAGTTTGCGTCAAGCGCCACAGCATCACCAAGCACCTCGTCCACCAGGTTTGTCTAAATCTCAGGTGAAGTTAATGGACTTGGAGGACTGTGCTCTCTGGGATGGGAAACCACGGACCTATATTACAGAAGAGCGAGCAGACATCTCTTTGGCAACCCTCCTTACAGCTCAGGTACATCTGTAATAGTTTCTTTATTTTCTGTACTGTACTTTAATCTGTCCACTTATGGATGTTGAATAGAGATGCAGAAAATAAAGAGTGAAGCTGCTAAGGATCATGATAAAGCATGAGATTCCTCTGTTGTGTAGTCTTTGCAGTGAAACTGGAAGAGTACTGACTTAGCAGTATGAGAAAAAACTAATTGTGATAATATCATATTGATAAAAATTATTACTAATTTGAATTGCTTAAAATTCTCACCATTAAAATTTGGGTTAATACAATTGTTATTCAGTAACTGCATTTCCTTGCTATTTTCATTTTTGTATTTTCAGTTGAGCTAACTGCAAGAAAATCTTGGTCATGTAATCTGGTTGTCACATTATAACTTTTGCTTTTTTCACATCCTGCTTATTACCAAAATGGTTTTGCTGTCTCCAGTTGCCTCTCAAAAGACTTCAAATCTACACTCTGTTTTGTTGGGCTTTTTTGGGTTTTTGTGGTGTAGAGGACAAGTTTTTGTACATAAACAATGTCGCTCGAGAGGTTTTCTAAATGAACTTTGAATAGCAATTTTGGATATGCTTGATTTAATTTTACTACATTATTTCTCTTCCTGAAATTTGAACTTTATGCTTCTTTAAAACTTTCTTTAAAACTTTCTGTAGGCATCTCTTAAAAGCAAACCTATCCACAAGATAATAAGACGACGAGCACCTCCTTGCAACAATGATTTCTGCCGACTGGGTTGCATATGTGCCAGTCTGGCACTGGAGAAACGTCAGCCTACCCACTGTCGCAGGCCAGACTGCATGTTTGGCTGTACCTGCCTCAAGAGAAGGGTCTTGCTGGTGAAGGGAGGATCTAAACATAAGAAAATGATGAAAAAGGCTGTGCATGGAAATCTTGTGCTGTTCGGAACGCAAGGACAGCAGCAAGAGGATGAAGATGTGGAAGAGGAGGGCGATGGGGAAGAAGAGGACATGAAGCAGAAGGATAGGAAGAAGAGGAAAAGGGTGGAATACAGTGAGTATTGGTAGAAATTACTTAGAGCAAATCCTTTCTTACATGATCAGCATTTTGGGCACTGTGTGGTTATTTATTGAGTCATATCGTTGGAGTTTCTTCTTTTAGTTTAAATTCCTGTTCAACTCTCCAAATTTCTTTAAAGACTATGGATATGGGATAATTACTGCTGTCATTGTTGGTGATTTTCAGTGTTATAATGCTGTTACCTTTCCCTGTAAACAAGTCAGTATCCAGGGCTGCATTTTCAGTTGCTATATATAGCTGTAGAGTTCATGGACTTCCTATAGTTATTTATGATAATTTCATACCTGGCCTAAGGTATGCTCAGAAAACCAAATTGGTAGAAACTGTCCATGAATTCACATTTTCAGTTTCTTCCTAACAATACTTTTAGCAATAGCTAAAACAAAGTATTCTCTGGTATTCTATTGGAAAAAATTAGTTCTTCCATATAGCTGCAGTGTACAGGTCTGGGATTTTTTTTTTTTTGCAATTTTTCAGTATGCAGCACCAGTGGAGGTCACTAGTTTTCAGTGGTTTTGCAGATCTTTCATCACAGTAAAAGTGAGAAATGAGGATTCGTGTAGAAACATTTTTATTTTCATTTCTTCTTCCTGTAGACAAATCCCAGTCAATTTGACTAGAATTTGAGGCAAGAAAAGCAATCCACTAGTGTTTTCTGGCAGTTTGGACTAGTGATTGCTGCATGGCTAGATCCTCAAATTCAAACAAAAAATTCTGTTACTGATGTGTTCGATGGTGTTTTATTTGTAAGTCTGTTTTGTATTTTCTCTTTTTTTCAGCTATCTGTGACTCAGAGCCAGAACAACCTGTTAGGAATTGTCCATTGTGGGTGAAAGTGGAAGGTGAAGTAGATCCAGAGCCAATTTATGTCCCAACACCATCTGTTGTCGAACCAGTTAGATCTATGGTAATGCCCAGCCCAGAGGTCTTCCTTCCTAGTAAGAGCAGATCTTCCAGTGGAATAAAACCAGGCAGAGTGTACACTCCTAGACCCAATCCAGTGGTAAGAGAAAAAAAATGATGCATGTTTTTTCTTGTACTGAAAATTAAAACAAGTACTGCCAAAAGCTTCTGTGCTAGGCAGTTTTAAGGAGTTTGAGGGGGAAGCCTAGGACTGACTGCCTGTAGGTGTGTTGATAAGCTAGGATGGATTGATTGTATAAAAATCTTTACTATGTCCATCTTCCGTTGAGAATTTACTGTAGTCACATGGAGGTAGTGGAAGGTGATTATGATTCACTAATAGCCTCATTTAAAAATACAGTAATATATGCTATTTTTGTCAAAATTATTTTTAGTCCTATAATGTTTGTAAAAGTTATTAGCTACATAATGTAGCCCATCTAAGTATGAATGACTTGAAAAAATGTTGGGATACAGACACAGAATGTTAACTGTAGTTCTGGAGTATTTCGGGTTTTTTTTTTTCTTTTTCTCTTTCTTGAGGTCTCACTGCCAGTGTTCTGAGAATCTGGCTTTGTGTCTCTCCTCACTTAGTGTCTTTCAAAAGCAGCAACAGCAGTAGAGGAAAGACAGCCATAGAGTGGAGTGTAGTTATATCTGAGGAACAAACATACCAGAGTAACTATTTAATGTGTACCAGATAATGTTAAACAATGCATGACACTTTGCATTTGTTTCTTCACTTAAAAGAATATCTGAATGGGTTTGAATTTCAAGGAGCTGTTGGTGGCTATGTGATACTGAGAAGGCAGATCTAGTTTTAAATGCTAGGGTTTTCTTTTGACCCTTACTGTTGAAGCATTTATGTTTAAGTGTTTTTAAAAAGCACAGCTGTTTTGTGAATCTGATGTGCATCCGGAACAGATAAAAGAGGGTTTTGTCTCTTTTTTTTTCTTTTAGATTCGAGAGGAGGACAAGGATCCTGTCTACATGTATTTTGAAAGTTTAATGACTTGTGCAAGGGTGCGAGCTTATGAACACATAAGAAGAGAGGAGAAAAAGCAGCAAAAAGACAAAAGTGATTCACAGAGTAGTTGTACTGTAAAGGTAAGAAGTCACACTGTAACTAGTGTGTACTGTAGAACAGGCAAAAATATTAAAAATGTTGAAGTAATCTTTTCCCCAGAAACTCCTGCATGGCATGAGGGCTTGACTTGCATTTGGTGGTGGTAGGGCTGTGAAAGGTGGAGCTTAGATCACTTGGCAGTGCTGGTAAACTTACCATGTTACTGTGATATGCATTGTCTTGTCTGGGGAAATTCCTGGCTGCCACAGGTGCATTATTATGTAAAGCTTAAATGTCAGTGTTAATAGAGCTCTTCTGAGATGAATCAGCTAAGGCCCTGTAACATTCTCAAACACGGCATATTTCTATGATTTGGGGTGACATAGTTCATTTTGTGCTGTGATTTTTTAGTGTGGAATTGAGATGTATAGGGTGAATATTGTCTTGCATTTCTTTCCTCCAGCAGGAGCATGAACCAGAGCTTCAGTCTCCTGAGAAGGCAACCTGTGAGGCGGACAAAGACACTAATAAATCAAGAGGTAAGAGCTGAGTCTAGAGTATAATTCCACTTCTTGGTAGTTACACGTGTTTGTGGTATTTCTTAAAAGAAAAGTAGCTACTGATGAAACAGAAGTGTGTTTGTTGGGGGAGTTGTTACAGTTGTTAATAAAAAATCTTATGACGTGTGTACAGTTTCCTGTTTTCTTAGCAGCTGGGGGGGCACATGGAGATACAGCAGACTAAATACCAGTGCTTGCTGCTGCTCTAAGTATAAAATGACCAGCACTGCCAGTAGCTTGTTTAGTAATAAAATATAAAACTGCACAGCAGACTTGTCTTCAAGATAGATGATTAGATACTTGGAAAGGAATGGAGATAAATGACTTTGCTTTGTCTGGGTAGTTTTTTCTCCCACTTTTTTTCTTCACTACTACTTTATAGTTACTGAAGAATTAAATATGCAGGTAGTACTGAGAGGATGGGATCCTCATGTTTTTCACATAAAACTGGATGGGACAAGGAAGTGCCTGTGCTTTATTTGGAATTGTTTGAGGTTGAATTTGTTTAGTTCAAGTTGGAAGATTGAAGTTTTGCTACATTAGAGATGCTGGGTTTGAGTTTCTAGCTCATGAAGAAGTAGGCTAGACATCCATGTTCTCTTTCAGTCTGAAGCGGCCCAAATCATGTTACAAGCCTTAAATGAGACATATACTAAAGCATTGTGTCATCCACCAATGACCCACATATGCCTTTTTGAGCTGATTTTTTTACTGTTTAATGTATACAACACTGCATGCTACATTTAAGGGTGGGAATGGAAAAATAATACAATTAGTTGAAAATGCTGATGCATTGGTAGGTGAAATTAAAATGGCCAGGACACAGGGCTCAACATCCTTACAGTTTTGCAGAAAGGGACATTGCATCTTTAACAACAACAAAAGGTCACGCTTCTGTTTACACATCTTCTGCAAAGGACAGTTCTGCTAGCCGCATGTCCCCTCATGCCATTGTAGGACCCGGGAGCTTTTCTGACTCAAAGAGAAAAGTACCATCTCTTGAGTAGCCAGTGATGCTTTCTGCCATGTTGGTGTGTTTGGAGAACTTTCACCCATGTATTGAAACAACCCAGCTTTGTTTAGCTTGTGATGCAATGGGATACAACCTGACGTGGTATGGCTGCAGGGATGGAACCGTGAGAAATAATTACTTTAGTTTCGCAGCGAGTTTTTGCTTGCTTGCGAAGCTCTGCAAGGGGAAGTGATGCTTTGAACATTCTTTTACTTGCTGTTTGCCTGCAGCTGAGCTAAGGGTGGAGGTGTGGGCAGAATGACATTGTTTGACTATCCAGGTGCTTAAAATGCCATAGTATTGCAGAAACCTATTTCAATTCTTTCTCAGAGAAAAGCTGGTGGTCTTCCTGTAGTGAGGGGGACTCTTTCTCCACCTCCTATGTTCATCACACCACTCAAGGTGAACCAACCAAACTTATCGAGATTATCTCTGACTGCAACTTGGAGGAAGATCACAATAAGATCTTGACCATCTTATCACAGCATATCAACAGTAATGCGCCACAGTGCCTCGAAGTGGGTAGCTTCATTATTGAATTGGCTTCGGAATACAAGGCCCAGGATGAGAACCATCCTTCTGTCTGCTCCTCCAGAGTGAAAATTTCAGTGCCGTCCTACCAGGACAAGGATGAGAAGCCAGAGATCCCTGTCTTGGAGACTCCTGATAGCGCAGTGGCGTCATGCAATAACTCAGAGAATGTAAAGGTCATGCGGGCAGAGCCAGTGGACAAACTGCGGGAGAAGCTGCATGGGGGCAAAGGCTTGCCTTTTTATGCAGGGCTTTCTCCTGCGGGAAAGCTGGTTGTCTACAAATGCAAAGCTAATACGAGCCCCTCGGGCTTGATTCAGGTGGGTCCCTCTGCCTTTACTGTGGAGATTAGATGCAGTTCCATCCAGTACTATCCCAGGTCTCCCTGAAGGGGAGAACACTCTTTAATATGTCTTTTGCCTGTCCAGACAAGAGTTCCTGGTATGTGGTGGCATTCCTCTCAGTAAGCTTGTCCCTTTCAAGATTTACTCAATAACAGGAAATTCTGACTGGAATCCTGAAATCTGATGGTTTAACTTGTCTTTTTGGCAATTTGGGTCTTGTTGACCCAAGTGCAGAATCTCTTTCAAGATCTTTTCAATTCTTTGTAAAACCTCCTGAAGGTGCATTTGACAGTTATGCTTCTAACTGAGTAATTGTGTGACTCCGCAGAATATTTTCTGGGGAAGTATACACTGGGACAAAACCTGAACATGAAAATGTAAACATTAAATTGCTTTTTGCTACAGCTTACTGGTAATCTTCACTAACAGCCTGAATCCTCTTTGTAGAATATATGTTTTTCATTGAGAGACTTCATAATCCTGAATTCGAAGGGCCTTTTCCCCACAGTTTTATGTTGCTGACATGGTGTTAAGAATTAGTAGTAGTAACTACAGGGTTAGGATGAAGATCTTTTTCCATCATATATATGTGGTTTTAGTAAAACCTCTTTGAGGAAAATCATGTGAGTTAGAAAATGAGAGTAAAATATATTTTCATGACACTTCGCAGACATAGCACCCTCAGAAAGAGAAGCTAGTGGGGAGAAAAAGATTAGGAAATATCTTACCTTCAGTAAACGTTGATCAATAAAAAATACTGTTTATTTAGTAGTGTCTTAAATGCATTTGGCTTTTAGAAGGTATTATCAAACAACGTGAAAGCAAAATGCAACACTGCCAAAACTTCTCATTGTCCACTAGGCATAAAGCCTGACATTCAGCAAGATGTTCTGTTTTCTTCCTGTGCAGTCCACTGCCACTACAACTTGGAATTTGAAGTTAGGAAACTCATCATGCCTTAGTTACAGTATCAAGTGTGGATAAAGAAAAAAGTTGATGCAGCTTTTACAAGCTCTTTAGAGTTTTGTCTCAATGTATATGTCATCCATATTCTTTCTTTTGTGATGCTAGGTCTTAATTACGTTTGAGAATTTTATCCAAAATTTTTCTTCGATTAGGGAACCTATTTTTATTCAGGATTACAGCATAAGCATGGGACAGGAAAAACAGGTGCTAGCTTCACTCTTACCTAATTTCAGTGATTTCACATGTTCCTTGGACTCTGGTCTCTGGTTTTATGTGAGAGTCTGAGCAGCATTTAAAATCTATATTACAAAGATAAAAAGGAGTTGTTTGAAGTTCTTCTGGGCAATAAGGAAATGAGGAATTCCCATTCGGAATTGCAATGGTTTTTTGAAAAGGACATTTGGAAGTCCCACAGAATGAAACACTTCCCCAGAAGTGGTGAATTAGCGTTCTTTTCACAAAGTTTCCCTTTTCCCCTTTTTTCAGGTTAATGATAAAAGGTATCCTCAGGCCAAACTGCTTTTGGGACAGATGGGGGCATTACATCCTGCCAATCGGCTAGCAGCTTATATCACAGGCAGGCTGCAGCCCACAGTACTTGATATCGCAGCCCTCAGTACTGTGATCTCCAAGGTAGCACCCAGTGCTAAAACTCCTGCTTCTGGGACACCATCAGTCCAGGAGCCCACAACATCAGCTCCTAAAACTACATCTTCCACCAGCACTACTTCAACCCCCACTGTGACGACTCTGAAAACCCATGTCCCAGCACAGAGACAGATAGGTAGGTTGGAACTTATTACTGTGTTTTAAATTGCTTGAAGCTGAAGTACAGAGTTGAGTGTACAGCGTTAATGTTCATTTCTGTGCAACAGTGCATGCTGCCTTTGGCTGCATTGCCTACCTAAGATGCCTCTTCAAAGCAGAAAGTTTTATTTTGACTTCAGAGTAAGATTACAGATGTTGACTATTAGTTGTTTTATTAATGCTACTAGAGCATTTTTTCAAGAGATGAGAATGGATGGAGACTCCCCAGATATTAACTGGGATTTTTGTTTAGAGTTTCGTTAGTATCATTTTTAATTGCTTTCCGTCAAACACAGATTAACTTCAAGTCACTAATATGTGGTTCTTCACTGTTAGATTTTCTGCTGATGTTGCTCTCATAATTCTTGTGACCGCCAAAGATGAGTGAAGCAGCAGTGAAAGACAAGATGGTCCAAACCTGGATTAGTGAAACAACAGGTGTGCAGCCAATAACCACGCCAGCCTCTAATCTCATTGGATTTCACAAGCTAAACAGGGTTGGATTTAGACAGCACTTAGAGTTTAAAAAAAAAATAAAAAAATTGGAAGATTCATGAGTTACTTGTGTATCTGAGTTGATACTGGAATGGTTACCCCAGTGTGGCAAGAGAGGAAGTTGCCCTTAACTATTACATTTTGCATGAGGTTAACAAGAGAAATCTAGTACCCATTCACATAATCCCACATATTATTTAAAAATCTGAAGGAGCTTTGCAAGGGAAGAGGATGTTACCTGTGTCCTGGAAAAACTTTTATTTCTGATTTATTACTTTGTTTCTTTCTGCCTAAAGTTTAATTGTCTCTTAAGTGGGTGTGTTGTTTTTCTTGTCCTGTAATAAAACTTGTGGTCTTGTGTGTTTATGCAGTGTGAAAGAGCTGGCTGTGTTTCATTGATGGGTGAAGTCGTTGCTGCATGTGTGATTTAAGTAAAAAAGTACCCGTTCTAGCATAGTCTAGGTTAAAAATGCTATATGTATAAATAACTGCAGTGTTGAGGTCGGTTTTGCTCTGTAATATGTCTTGTACTGATCTGTAGGCATCTGGGGTGATGTAAATGCAGTATTCTGGTCCCTTGGAGAGCAAGGGGTGAGGTAAAGGATCTTCCTAACAGTGATTATCTTCCATCGGTTAAATTTGTTCCCTCCAATCTGCAGTTGTATGAATGTCAGTGTAATTAGAAGGGGAGAACTCTGTATCCTACCCATCCCTTCCCCCTGTGCCTGTGTTAAGATGAATGTGGTAGATGGAAGATGAAAATCAAGAAGCAGTAAAAAGGGGAAGATGACACAAGCTGTAACACAAAGAATGTGATGTTTAGAAAATAGTTGGAGCTCGTTATTTCACTTAGATGTTTGTTTTCCTGTACTGTTAGTTAGGATTGTCCATAGTTTCACAATGCAGAACCTTTCAAGATCTGATTCTTTTGTGTGTCTGGGAAGAAATACAATAAAAAGCTACAGTAGTGGAATAAAGCAGAGGCCTTTCTAGAAGGCATATCCAGGACTGCCATAAAGCTTTTGAATTAATTACGAGGTACACAGAAAAAGGAGTCTCAAATTCATGCTGAAATTACAGTTGTAGCACCTCATGAAAACCAAAGAGAAATCTATTACAGTTTTGACCTGCACATTTTTATTTGCAGCTGCCCGTCCCTCACCTGGTGGTGTGTTTGCCCAGTTTGTGATAAACAAAGCGGGAGCTCTCCAGCAGAAGATTCCTGGAGCGAGCACGCGCCAGGCTGCCTCAGGGCGACAGTTTCTCAGTATCAAGCCCACTCCAGTCACGGTTATTGCTCCCGTGGTTCCTTCAGTGCCATCTCCAACTCTGTGCACAGTGTGTGCTGGGGTCACTGCAGCCACCACCACTTCTCCAGTTACTGTGGAAAGTACCAGTGTAGCAGCATCTACTGTGACCACTCCTAGCCAGACACAAGCTGCTGAACCTCTCTCCTCTCCTCCTGCAGTTGCAGTCACAGCTGTTCCTGCAACACTTGGAATCAGCACCTGTACTGCTCCATCCACCACTCCTACTGCTACTGTGAGCACAACAAAACCAGCAGGGATTGTTGCAGCAGTAGCAGCTACGTCTTTCCCAAAAGCTGTAATAACACCAACAGTTACTTGTGCTGCTGTCACAACATCCACTTCGACAGTTGTACTGACAACAGCTGCAGCAGCAACACCTGTGGTGACCACACTGACTTCCTCTGCTGTCTCTGTTCCAGTGATACTATCAGGAGTTAATTCAAGTCCTCCACAGAATCCAAAAAGAGGTAATGGTTAGGTGCTTCAGGTTATTACTGCAAACACTTGGTTTTTTAAGTCTTCTTCTTTTCATGGCTATAATACAGTCTGCATCTGGTTTCACTCTAAATATGGACTCATACCCTTTCCAAAATAGGATAAGAAATGTCATCTCTTAAGTTGCATTTTGTATTCCAGCCTGAACTGGTAGAGAAAGAAAAAATGTAACTAACTGGTCAGTGAATGCTGTGGAGTGAGCTGGAAGCCTCACATCATCCCTTGACCTATAGAAATGTATAGCCCAGTTACTACTGCTAGAATTTCATGGTTGGCACAGAGTTCAGGAATTAGGTATGGAATTACTGTCCTTGTGTAATGGTTGAAAAATGTCAATGGAACTACACAGAAAAAACCCAAAACTGTTCTGGCCTGGTTGGTTCCATGCATTCTGTGACTAAAATAGAAAAACTTGCCTTCAAATAAATTTAAAAGAGAGGCAGTTGTTTCCAAAATATTTGCACTTGTATTTATAAAGAATAATGCCTGATTGGTAGGCAGTCTCTTTAAGTGATTTTTTTTGTAACTTGTTAAAATATTTCAGAAGATGCTGTTCCACAAGCTGCAAGTAAGACTCCCCCAAAGATAGCTCCTGGAACAGACAAGCGTGTTGGACCTCGATTGCTGCTGATTCCGGTGCACCAGACACCTTCTGCTCTGCGGCCGCTGAACAACACGCAGGCGGCGCAGAGGCAGAGGATGGTCCTTCAGCCTCTCAGGAGCCCTGGGGCTGTGAACCTGTTCAGGCATCCCAGTGGGCAGATCATTCAGCTTGTTCCCCTGCAGCAGGTTCGAGCTACAGGTGCTCAGCCCAGTGTGCAGCCAGTGATGCTTCGCAATCCAGGTACAAAGTCTGGTGCTGCTTTCGTGACTGATCGGCGTGTTACTCAGAAATGAACGATGACATAAATGTCTTTGTCGTGCTTTCACCTGCTGAAAGTATTGAACAGAGTCTAATTTGGTTCTGTGTGAATAGTTGAAGAAGATAGTGTAACTATTCAGATGCAATGCAAATTAAATACCATGTATATACATGTTCAGAAAGTGCAGTTAACAGCTAAGTCAACAAAATTTGGGAGCTCTGTGCAGCAAGTAAAAGAGCTTATGTGTACGTGTGGCAGTGGAGCCATGTCCATTATACTGTCATAACTTAGAAGACTGGACCTGATTCAAAAACAATTCTTGTTGGAGATTTTCTTAAAAAGAATGAGCTGTTACCCATGTTTCATTGGATGTGCTGCTCTGTTTTTATTAGGTTTCCAGGTTGGTTAGTGTGTTTACAGAAGATATTCAGATGAAATGTTACACTACAGTACGAAATTGCCGGTTTATTCCTCCTTAAGAGGGTGAGAAGAAAAATAAGTGTGATTTTTCAGCTATATTTCTCTGGTGCACAGTTGAAGACAGGATTGGAAGTGTTAGAAGTTGCAAATTGGGTATGCTGTTGTATGTATTTGTAAATTTTAACCCAAATGTACTTTAAATGCAGGTTTACTCTGTAGTAGGACCTTTTCTTCTTTTCTCCCTGTATCAAAACACATCTCAAAGAGAGGGAGATAGAGTGGGGTGGAAGGGAGAGCCGAAGCAAACGCAGTAGATAAAACTGTGGGGAGGAGAGCAGTGCTGGGCTTTAATTGAGGTTTGAGCATGAGGTGTAGTAAAGAATCAGTGAACAGGTTTATTTAATTCTTTTCTGTTTTGAGGCTCTTGCTGAACAAGACAAACTAGTTGCTAGTGGTAATATTTTTCCACCTTGTTTATGGAGTGTTAAAATGCTGCAGAAGGGTTCATAAAGGTGAAAAGGATGATGACATAATTGTGTAATTTTGACACCAATTTTTCTCATTGGAAGTCTTTTTCTGAGAGGGAAACTTAAATTAAATACTATTTTTTACTTTCTTTTTTATTTTGAAAACCCCCAATTTCCTTGTTTTCCAGTAAATGTAAAAGGGGAAAGTAAAATGCAGGACTTTCAATGCTATGTCTTTTTTGATCAAAAAGCTTAATGCTGGAACTTAACATTAAGTCTGTTAGTTTTAGAGTGGCCACTTGATATGTTTTTTTGGGTTGTTACTTGAAAAAATTCAAGTTTATATGTCTTTATGCAGGACCAACTTTTCCACTGAGAACTTGTGATCAAACACCTGATTCCGTTATGATCCTTGAGAGTGGTGTCTGCTTCTAGTACAGCATCAAATCCTAAAACTGGAAGAAAAAAGTTGCTTTGAGAAGGTCTCAGTTGATGTTTTGTTTTCCTCACAGGATGTGTTGTAGGAATCCGGTTGCCTGCACCTTCCAAGCCTCCTGAGTCACCTGTTTCTCCCACTTCCTCTGTGTCTTCCACTTCTCCTACTAAAAATTCAGCTGTACAAAGTCCAGTACCCAAGTTATCTCCCCCATCCAACCCAGCCACTCAAGCATCTTCTCTTCTTCCTTCAGCAGCAAGTTTTGTGTCACAGGCAGGCACTCTGACTCTGAGGATCTCTTCCTCTGCTGCCAGCAATGTCACAAACCAAACAGCTTCCGAGTCTAAAATGACCTGCAGCTCGGGTGGTCTTCCAGCCACCACCGCTAATCTCATTCCTTTACAGTCCGGAAGCTTTGCTTTACTTCAGCTCCCTGGACAGAAGACTGTGCCAAACTCTATTCTTCACCATTTTGCATCTCTTCAGATGAAGAAGGATTACAGGAGAATATGCAAGAAAGAGGACTCAGGTGCTGCTCAGCAGAAGGAGAATTGGAAGGCTCCATGCTCAGGTGACACGGAAGTTACAGAGTCTGACGTGACAGTGCCAGATGGGAAACAAGAGGAAAATGAGTTGTCAATTAACCAGTCAAATGCTCTTGAAGAGTCAGCATCTGGCACAGTCACACCTAGCAGTGATAGAAATTCCACTACATTAGAGATAGTGGAGAAGAACTCAAAGGTGCTAGAGAGTTCCTGTGATGACAGCTTTTCTTCTCAGCATGATGTTTCTGCAGATGTCGTATCATCTGATCATTCGTACATCAGTGAGAAGCCAAATGATGAGGAAGAAAAAGGGGCTTTTGAAGAGAAGGAGGATTTTGTCAGTTCTGAAGCTGTTGTGGGGGCAGTTTCAGCTAACTCTGAAGCTGTTTGTGGGTCATCAGAGGAGTCTTCTGTTGCTCCTCTGGATAATGCGCATTCACAGAGTCTGGAGAATTGGGAGACTGCACAGTTGAAGAACCATGGGAAGGTACAAACACATGCTGAACAGGAGGAGAAACCAGTAAAAGAGGAGGAAGAAGATGCGCAGACACAGATGGAGGAGTACAACAGAGCAAGTTCTGGGCAGTTGCATAGTCAACAAGAGCAAGATATACAGCTGAAGATCAAGGAGGAACAAAGAGAGATTGAACTGTTTGAGAACGAACAATTCCAGGGTGATGCTGCGGAACCAGATGTGGAAAGGAGGGAGTACAAGGGCTCTATAGAAGTGGAAAACATAGGAGAGAAAACAAGTAGTAGATCTGAAATTGGTTCTGCAAAAGAACAGGATAATGCTTCAGGAGAGGAGCATACAGTCCATAGGGAGGAAGGCAAAGAAAATTTAGCTAGGCAGGAAGGCAGTAACAGGAAAGGACAAGGTGCTTGTGAGCCTCCGGAAGAAATGAAAGCAGGCCATGATATTCTAACACATGTTAACAGTTCTTGGAGCAAAATATCTAGCATTGTACCCCCTTTAGAAAATAGAAGTGAAGTGGATAACAAAGCTGATACATCAGAGAAAAATGACTTCATGACAGCAGCAGAAGAGAGGGAACGCAAAAAGGGTTACGTGCCCACTATTGATATAACTGCTGATGATATGGAAGAGGATGAAGAGGAAGATGAGGAGGAGGAAGAAGAGGATGAAAAAACAGATGATTCTGCTGATGAGATGCTGGATGGTGCCTCTGACTTCCCAAGTGAAGAGGAAATAGATGTTGAAAAAGTGGTAAGCATTTAACTATATATGAAAGGATTTTCTTTTTTTTTTTTTTTTAATTGATCAACTAACATGTCATAACCCATGGATTTGGAAGACAGTATGATGTTTGTGTTTTGGACTTCAGTTTCTTTAGGAAGTGTAAATTGGGTTTCCAAGTGGAAATGTCTTTTATTTCTTAGGTGCATGCTATTTTTTTTTTTTGGTATCACTGTAGTGGCCTTGTAGAAATTGCCTGGTTTTCAGATAACAGGAGTTATATTGAGCAATCTTTAATAGTACCATTGCATGTTGTCTTCCTCCAGTATTTACTCAAATAATGTCTTACTTATAATCTGATTTAATGGTCCAAAAATGTAGCAGCCAATCTAGGATTTCTTTTTATTTTAAGATATTTTCTGTTTCGTTTTTGTAGCTTTAGTTGACATTTATTTCTGGAAGGAATATTTGAATCCATCCTAATTCCTTTTTTAAGTTAATAATACATTTAAATACTATGTGAGAGCTGTCATTCGTTATTTGATAGAAAACAAATTGCTCCAGAAGTCACAGAATAAGGGCAAAACTTTGTGGTTAGTATTGTTAAGATACAGTTAAATTTTAATGCTCATAGAATTCCCATCAAATTTAACCCAAAAATTACAATAAAGTAATCCAGTGTGTAATTCCTTTACTTACATATCACTACAAGACTTAGGAAACAGTGCATTGTTAATTAAAATTATAAAGCTGTTGTTTCATGAGTCAGTCAAATGGACATATGAACTAAGATAGCCTTTTGTTGGGATGAGATACAGGCAGAAAGAGAAAGGCTAAACTGGAGAAGAGTTGAAGAACAAAAATAGGAGAGATAATGTTTGTATCTTCAGGATAGAATTCTTTTAGTCCTTTGTGTTAATGTAGTCCTCTTGCAGTTGAAAATCAGACTAGAGTTCTTTGGTACAAACAGGTCTAGAGGATGCCTGGAACGCCTGGGCAATGACTTCTTGGTACAGGTACTTCAGGAGCCAGCTAGGAAGGGTGCTTTCCTTGAAGTGCTACTTGACAGCAGAGTGGGGCCTGTGGGTGAAATGGCCATTGGCTGCTGTCTTGGCCACAGCAGCCATAAAACAACCGAGTTCAAATCTCTGGTGACAGGAGGAAAAGTGCCAGCAAGGCTTCAGCCCTGGATATGAGGAGAGCAGACTTCAGGCTGCTCAAGGAATGAGTTTGGAAGGTCCCCAAAGTTACCCACCTGCCTGACCAGTGGGAGCTAGTTGATTTTATCTTTTTGGATTTCAGTAAAGCTTTTGATACTTGCTCTCACAGGATCCTTCTGGACAAAATGTCCAGCACTCAGCAAGATAAGCACACCAAGTGATGGGTGAGCAACTGGCTCACGGATCAGTGTGAAGGGTGGTAGTGAATGGGGTGACATCACACTGGTCACTGGTCACTAGTGGGGTTCTGCAGGGTCCATCCTTGGCCCTGTGCTCTTCAGCAGCTTCATAAATGACTTGGAGGCAGGACTGGAAGGGATATCATGTAAGTTTGTCATAGATGCAAACTGGGAGGAGCTGTTGACTCTCAAAGGCAGAGAGGCCCTGCGGAGAGACCAAGCATATGAAGTTTAACAAGGGCAGGTGCCAGATTCTGTACCTGGGACAGGGTAACCCTGGGTGTAGAAACAGCCTGGGGAACGAGAGGCCGGAGGGCAGTGGAGAGGGAAGGGGGAAAGGGACCCGGGGTCCTGGTCTGTAGCAAGTTCAGTATGAGCCAGTAGTGCCCTGGCAGCCAGGAAGGCCAAGAATATTGTGAGGGACATCAGGCACAGCATCACCAGCCAGGCAAAGGAGGGGATTGTCCTGCTCTGCTCTGCTCTGTGCTGCTCTGCACTGGGGCAGCCTCACCTCAAGCCCTGTGTGCAGCTTGGGGTGGCACAATATAAAAAGGACATGAAGCTATTGGAAAACATCCAAAGGAGGGCTGTGAAGGTGGCAAAGAGCCTTACAGGAGTGAGGAGGAGCTGTATAATGAGTGGCTGAGGTCACTTGCTCTGTTCAGCCTGGAGAAGACACTGAGGGGAAACCTCACTGCAGTCTGCAGCTTCCTTTTGAGGAAAAGAGGAGGGGCAGACACTGATCTCTTCTTTGTGGTAACCAGTGACAGGACCCAAGGGAATGGAAATGAAGTTGGGTCAGGGGAGGTTTAGGTTGCATATTAGGAAAAGGTTCTTCCCCTAGAGGTGGTTGGGCACCAGGACAGGCTCCCCAGGGAAGTGGTCACAGCACCAGCCTAACGTGAGTTCAGGAAGAGTTTGGACAATGCTCTCAGGCACATGGTGTGACTCTTTGGGATGGTGCTGTGCAAGGCCAAGAGATGATGGACTTCAGTGATCCTTGTGGGTCTCTTCTGATTCAGAATATTCCATTATTCCATGATAGCCAAGTGAACAACTCTGGCTTTTAGAAAATCTCTTCAGCTTCCAGAAAAATTGACATATCAGTTCATGTTCCAGCTCACTGTTCTCAGACAAGATGATACCATCTCAGCTGTATGAAGGTGAGAAAACTGAATACAGATGTTATTTTTGGAAGTTCTTTTAAGTTGAAAACTGAATCGTTGCTGTCTTGTCTTCAGTTGGGTGGTGGCAGTTTCATACATCCTGTATCTGTTAATAACTTGAGCAGAGTTATCATCAAGTTTTAGAACCACTCTTAATTCATTCCTGATGCCAGATAAATTTTCCAGACATGGTAGTCTTAAGAATTTGTTGGTAAACCAACAATAGTGTCTGGGTCACAAAGTCTTTTATCAAGGTTGGAGTTTGAAAACTGTTTTTTTCGTTCTGCAAAAGGATGATGAAGTGAAAGAGTAATATTAGAGATTATAAGAAATGTTTGTTTTGGAAAAAACGTGTTGCACAGGTTTGGAAAGCCATCTAAGGGTATGTCTTCACTGTAAGCTCACATGAATACAATAAGCTAGCCTTAGTTCTAGAGCAGTAAAGCTGAGGGGTGCAACCTCAGAGGACTGTAAAAACCTGTCTGGAATTTGGATTTGTTAATCTCTTTTGCTGGCAAGTTGGGTTAGCATGTCAATGCCTAATGGAGAAATCAGTTTTGGATTTAAACGTGTTATTTTTCACTGGGATGTACTCTTCTCTCATCGTAGTGCTTACAAGACAGGCTGCACTGGTATTGTCTGTCGGACTGGATGAAGTCAGATCACGTAAATAGGCTACTAGAGGGTTTTTATCTGCTTCTTTAAACTAGTGGAAACAAAGAGGCAAAGAGTACTACATGCATGGCCACTAATAGTTTTATGTAGGGCAAATACTTAAAACAGCTCTTCTACTAGTTTGGCATGTGGACTTGTTTTGGTTGCTCAGCAAATGGCAATTTAAAACCTTGGAGAACTTCAGTGAGAGTCAGGAAGATTGCTGCCTACCTGTAGTAGCTATTACTGTTCATTTTTTAGCACATTTTTCCACACTGGTTAATTGTTCTTAGTTTTTCACATCAGTGCCCTTCACCTTGTGCTGACTTTGTGTCCTTGATGTAGAGACTTTTCTTGTCTCCTCTGCTCAACAGAGCAAAGGTTCCTGAGATGGTATCTTTGCCCCTTTGCATTTGCTACCCTGAGTTGCATCAAGAGAGGCTTAGGATGGTTAATCATTGTGGTTTGGTGATATGAATAAAACCTTCTGGGAATATCTGTAGAAGCAGACTAGTGAGTATCAGGACTTGCTGTCTGAATAAATTCAAGTGCGACGGTTTGGGAGGTGATGTTAAGCTTTTGATCTCCAAGGCCATGATGGTTTCACACAGAGTTCCTGCTCAGAAAGACTGCTTGGCCTGGGCTAAGTCACAGACTGTGGCTCCTGATTGTTCACAAGTCCTTGTTGGCATAAGCCGAGACCATGCATGGGGTTGTTCTAGAGTTGTAATGCTACAGGTTAGAGTCCCACGGTTCACCTTACTACTCTAAACACAGCTTCCATGGCAGGATAGTGCATTGTAAGTGTTGTTTAAAAGTCATTTTCAGTCATTCTTTTTCTGAGCCAAGCATTGAAATTATAAAGACTGTTATCAATTATTATAAAATGGTAAGTTTAATACAAAGTGTAAGTGATACATTTTGTGGACAATATAAATTCTAACAATTTCTTGCATGTTGTCAGCTTTTAGTTCAGACCGCTTGTGAAACCTGCAGATGTTGTAGCATGGAATGTAGCTCTAGAAATTGCACCTTGACTTGGGTAATATGTAATGACATCCCCTGTCATCTAACCTCCTCCCTCAGCATTGTCACTGAGGATCCTCTACCATCAGGCCATCTGCTCTTTAGGTATCAGCAATAGGGGTTTGGGCTGCCAGGAACAGACAGAAATCAGAGGAGAGGGCTTAGACACAGGCATTGAAATGAAGAGAGGGAAAAGTGCTGTCATTTCCATAACAACTTCAGAACTCTGTTGTAGAGTGGTATTACTCCTCTGCTGTCTTCATTTCATAAGGTATTTTACCCTTACTCAAGGACATTTAGAATTTATGTAACTATAGGAAATAGTTTGGGAAGACTGAAAGTAGTCTGGATTGACTGGTGCTAGAAAGGTGGGGCTTCCACCAGCATCTTCAAGAATCATGCTGGGCTGTGGCTAAGGTTCAGCCTATGGCAGATTGGCAGTACTTCTATAGGAATAGCTGTTCTTAATGTCAGAACTACTTGCTTGTGGTCAACTTCATGATTGTGGTATTTTTCCTGTTGGTAGGACTTCAGGGGTAGAGAGGAAAGATTTACCAACCAGAAGGATTTTTCTCTTTGTTGCTAGATGTAAGAATGAAAAAATTAATTACTTCTGTTTTTTAGATGTCCACATTTGGAATGTGTAAACTTAAAGATGTTAAGTTCGGTGGGCAGCCGAGTTTTTACTTCTGGTTTGGTTTTTTTTTGTGTCTGTCTTTCATGAAGAAGATACCACATACTCTGTTTTGAATACCTTTTGTCTAATATGAACGTTTCAATTTCAGAGCAGCTCTAGCTTGGATAATTGCTATCAACCTTTGATTAGCCCAGTATAAGTTACCAGCACTGGAAAACTTTATCAGTACAGTGTTTCTGTGGTAAGCTAATTCCTGGGGTGCTTTCCCTCTTACTCTCTTTGTATAAAGAAATAGATCTAGGTTGCCACTACCTCTTGTACATGCAGTATTTTCAACATAATGGCAGTATCTCTTCAGTAGTTCTGTGATCTTTGAATAGTTTCTGTTTAGTCAGCGTAGTTCAGGGAACTGGGTGAAATAGAGTAGAGAATGGAAGTGTAATTACATTTTCTTGCTTAAGGAGAAAGAGTTCTTTGTCCTGTAATCAGACCAAGGATTATAATGTAAAATATTTCACTGAGAACTGTAATACTCAACAATTGGATGAATAGGCATGTTTCCTTGGGAGAGGGATATCACGGGGACTTACAGATGGCCACAAGATTGATATTTATCTCTTGTCACTGCTACAGAACTGCAGTTGTTCCTTATCTCTCTCTTCACAAAGTAGCAAGTTTTCTTGGTCAGGCAAGCATGGAGAAAACATACTCTTCAGAATGTAATATTTAAAATGATTGGGCAGCATTTTGACAGCATTTTGGAAGGAACCAAAGTCTTACTCTTCATTATGTAAGCATTATGTAAGAAGCCTGACTGTATGATATTCTGACTTTTACTGTCTTGGGTATGAGAGACCATTACTAAGGTGATAACTATTTCAAATTCTGTAAAAAAATGTTTATTAGCAAGAGTCTACGGTAGTAGGTTGTAAAGGCAGTTTAATCTTACTTGAAAATAGAGGCAGGAAAACTCTGCCTGTGAAAGCTTTTCTCTCACCCATAATGAGAACATAAATGACAGAGATGGGTTCTGCCCTTACCAGATTGCATTTTACGGAGTCGCTAGCGGGAGGAATTCCTGGAGGTGGCAGTTAAAGTAACCCCTGCTTAGCCCTGTTTTTATTGGCCAGAGTAGCTGGAGATGTTGATTCCTTGCTGGTTCTAAATGTTATAATGTAATCTCGTTTGAGACTGAAGTGAAACTGTTTTGGCCTGAGCGCTATTGCTGCGTAGATACTCATTTTAAAAAAACACAACAAAACCTGTTCCAGGATGCGTGTGAATACAGAGAGGATGACGAGCAGGTGGACATTGAGACCGTGGAGGAGCTTTCAGAGAAGATTAACATTGCCCGTCTGAAGGCCACAGCTGCTCATATCGAACCCTCCGACCAGAAGTAAGCACCCCTGGAGAGCGCTGCACGCAGTTGGGTATCCTGCTGCTGGGCTGGCGTCGAGTGATCCCTTTAAACAGCACGTGTAATGTCATGGCAAGATAAAGCGAGGCTTCTGTCCCGCCTTCCTCAGCACTGGTGCTTCCCAGTGTCTGTGAGGATGGTGCTGGCAGCACTAAGAGTAGTTTCAAGCTGTCTTAGCCTTTTACTTTTTCCCCCTGTAGTTAATTTGTTTATGGGGATGTATCTTTTAATGTAAAATTAATGAGCGAATAGCCTCCCTTCCTGCAAGCTGAAAATTAGCAGGGCTGTCTTTGTTTTAAATGTGATTTTGCAAGCTTTGTTTATTCTTGCTGGTGGACTTCTGGGCAGGAACAGTCATTAGGTTAATCCCTGACCCTGTAAATGGAAGATTTGTCTTTGGGACCATTGCCCCAGCAAAGAAAGTATTTTCTTGTTGACATACAGTCTGCCATGGTTGGATAGCTTGGCTTAATTTTTTTGGTTGGTTTGTTTTTGTTATTGTTTGCTGCCCTTGCATTTGTAATGACAAAGGCAAAATAAAAACATGGCTTACTTGAGGAATGTAATGATAGTCATGGCTGTTTCTCAGTTGCATCAAACAGCAGAACAGGAAATGTTGCATCTATAGTTCTTTTTGTTCAAAGATTTTTTTTTTAGAAACTCTGAAAAACCTGTTTGGTGCTATTATATATCTACCAGATAGTTACCTCTTTTTTCCTCCTCTTTAAGGATAACAGCTCAACTTTTATCCTTAGGTGATGACTTTGCTTTAAATTTTGAAGGTCTTTCAATGAGATAGACAAACAGATGTCATGTTTTGTAAAAAATAATTATCAAATGTGTGTTTTCTTTGTTTTGTTGCAGCTCCCAAGATATGAGGAAGCTGCTGTTATTATATATTAGGATAGTAACAAATGTGAGGATTTTGATTGGTGGTTTTTGGTGGGGGAGGGATTGCTCTGCAATCTATATTAAGTCTGTGTTTATTAAAAGCAGGACCAAACTGTAATTTAAAAAGATACTTTATGCAGCTAATGGTCACAAGCTGAATTTATTCTCTTTGGCGTATAGTGAAATAGTTTGCCTAGATAATTTCACAGCTTTTAGAACAGCTCAGTTATTTCCAGGATGATGGCATGGAGATAAGAGCTCACTTTCTTGAGAAAACTCAACAGTATCCTGCTTTTATGCAGTTACACAAGAAAAGTTAATTTCGAGGCATAAGAGCAATTCTAGACTGTTGGAATGTAGTTAATGAGGATAGAGTGTATGAGATTAGTAGCATTGGGAAAAACTTTTTACCTTTCTTCCAGATCCCATCCTCCTAATACTTCGGATGAAACATTATCAGAAAAACAGTCAAAGGTATATGTTTGCTCTCCTCTTTCCTTTTAGTATCACACCTCCATTTTAAAGATAAACTTTCATCTCACATGCAACTCCTAATGTGATTTATCTGCCTTGCAGATAGTTGTGATTAAATGCAAGAAGGCAAGAGGGCTGGTGCTGGCATCAATGGGTTTCAGACACAGCTTTAGCTATGGGAGGAAGATCTGCTTTTTATTTATGACTGCGTTTGCTTAGGTTTTGTATTCCTGGCATGAATAATTTTTACAGCATAGTTAATAAATGAGCAAAATTTTCATGTGTTGAAGAAGACAGTATGTAGAATTATATAGTCACAGCCCTGCATGAAGGATTTCTGAAAACAGAAGTTTAAATATGTGTTTAGGCAAGTTAAAGATATCACAGAATCCTTTCAAACCAAAACTCACTGCAGTCTTTCAGAATCTTGTGCTGTATTTTCGGGTGGCTCTGAAGCCAGTTTCTCTGTCCATAACTGTCTGTGATACACTTGACGTCAGCTCTAGAGTTTCCTGCTGTGGTGGGGTGGGGCTTTGAGTGCGGTGGGGACCTGGTGTGTGTCTTAGCTGTTAGAGCAGAATGGGATGTCTGCCTTTGCCTGAGACAGGGATGGGGTCCAGGATGCTCTGTCTGCCTCACCTTTTCCACATTTTCTTCTCTCTGCCCTTGAATTTACGTTGTAAGGCCCTCCCTTGACAGGAGCCCATGGCCAACATGGGAGCAGTTGCAGCCATACTGTGCTCAAGTCTGCCTGTGAGGGCAAAATGGCTCTCAAGAGCCAGATTTCAGACAAGTCTTCAGATTCCTCCTAGGCCAGCAGGCTCAGAAATTGTATCAATAAATCTGAGGAGTCTTTCTGCTGATGCTCTGAGGTTTAAAGCATACCTAAAATGATCTAAAAAACTGCATTAATTGCTTCCCCATTACATACATAGCATAGTTGTACAAAACCTGGAAGAATAATCATGACATAACTAACTTTTACATCTGTGGAGATGAGTAATTTTGCTTATTGTCTGGCAGTCTTTTTAGAAACTTAAGCAAATTCAAAACCAGAGGCTCTTGGCCACGTTCTGTTGGTGGATGTGTGGGGTGATAAATGTCAATGCCATCTTTCACATTCTGACTTACAATGTCTCTTTGGCACCAACCTATATGAACCTATGAAAGAAAATGGAAATCAATCTAGTTTAACTCCAGGGAAGTATTCACATCTCCTCTATTTGATGTAATTATTTAATTCATTAGTAGACTTTCTAGCAAACCAATAAATACTTTGTTTTCTAGCAAACAAGAAATACTTGGCTCAAATGTACATGACTTTGTTGTAATGCTGTGATTTTATCTAAGTAGCCTTGTGTTGCAAAAAATAAAAGCTTATGGACTGGAGGGCTCTTTTCCATTGGGGTTGATGTGGTTATGTTGGTCACTTCTTTGGTCAGCGTTTCATTTCTTACTGCGTGCGCTTCTGGTTCTGAACTTTCAGGAAGACATAGTAGCAGGATAGCATGACGTGGAATCTTCAGGTGTGTGTAGAAAGGCTGTAAATCTTGCATACATTTGAACATTGTCTGCCATTACCTTGCCTTCTTTACCTCAACTGGTCAATCCGGTTACTCCTCAGCAGAAGCATCAGAGCTGGAAAAGAAAGCTGAAGTCCCAGGCAGAAGCCTTTGCTCATTACCGCCAGACACACACGGCAAATGAACGTCGGCGACGGAATGAAATGAGAGGTCTCTTTGACAAGTTGAAGAGAGCTTTGGGGCTGATGAACCTTCCCAAGGTCTCCAAATGCTACATTCTCAAGCAGGTAGGTATTTTGGAGCTTAAGGGAGGAGGAGAATCCTTTAATCTGGACAGAGTAATTATGCTAGAATGAACTTTTCAAGTGAGTCCCAGTGTAGAGGGAACTTCTGTCATCTCTCAGGACTCTAAAATAAAACAATACCTGAAGCAATCTGTATTCCGAAAAGCTGAGTCTTGATGACATGAACGTGTATTTTTGGATTGGCCCTCCCCTTGTCTTTGTGAGTCATGGAACATTATGTATTAATTCTTCAGTGGTTTACTGTGTACATAAGGAAATTTTAAAATCCATTGAAGACTTGCTTTTTTAATGCTTGAGAAGATAGCATTCCATTAGGCATTATACAAGCACTAAAAGCTTAATTGTAAAGATGTAAATGACAGGAAACTAAACACAAGTAGATATGTAATTATGCTTATCAGCTCTACCTAGAAACTGGGAGATAAAAATTTGGGGTTTTTCTTAAAAATTGCTCACCTTTGAAGGAAGGGCAAACAAGATGTTTATCGCTCTTCAACCAGCATTTAGGGAAAGCTGGCATTCATGTTAGTTCACATGCTTTCTCTCAATCTTGTTTTCTCAGGATTACAGAAATTTGAAAATAAATTTTGTAAAGGTTTCTGGGAAGGAAAATTGTAATTTTGTGCGTCACTGTTATAAATCAGTTCCCTGATTCTATTTTAGGCCTTTGAAGAAATCCAAGGACTGACAGATCAGAGAGATAAGTTTATTGGACAGAAGACGTTGCTGACACGCAAACGAGATGGTCTGATTCGAAAAGTATCCACGCTTTCAGGTGAGACTGGTTTGGGATGCAAACTAGCTGTAATAATGAAAGAAAAGGGTGTTAGGAGTGAGAATGTGTGGAGTAATTGGTGGATCCAGGTGCATCATTGGTTCACATAAAATTCAGACTCATGATGCCAGACAAAGTTGTGATAGGCTTATCATGCTGATAAAAATGGCTTTTGTTTTCCATCATGCCTAAAGGAAGTATAGAACCCTCTCTGTGCTGGGAGCCAGTCTTGGGTTCCTTTGGAAGGGTGGGGTGATGGTGTCACTTCATTCTGTCACTGGTCACTTCCTGAAATGCCTTTTCTGCTCAGCCCTTCACAGCTGCACACAGCTGTCTTTGGTCACTACTGAAACCTCCAGCTCCTTGCAGGTCTTTGCAAATGACTCCTTTCATGTGCTGCTTTCCCAGGAACCAGTGCTCCTGGGGGCTAGAAAGTGTCGGCTCTGTGCACAGAGCAAAACTGCAGTAGATTCTAAGCTGCTGCTCATCCAGACGTTACATCTTGTACTTACTGTGTCTTTCTGTCTCATTTGGAAGTGTCAGAAAGCTGTGACACATTTTCAACCAATGTCAAAATGTGTGAACAAAAAATATTCTTCTAATCTTGCAATCTGGGAATATAAACAGCAAAATACCTGTAAAGTAGGAATGAAAGATACTTGAATCCTTTGTATTTACATGGATCCATTAATGCATATATAAGGTGTTTGATTTATAAAAAGTAACGAGTGTTGTAGTGAAGTCTAGTAATCTAGAAGTATGTGATCGGCCTTTTGAGCAGAGAATTGAAGCAAATAACTTCACAAAGTCGTTATCTGATCTTTTGCATTCCTAGTGAAGACCTCAGATTTGATGAGGAAAAAGTCCTCTCTCAGGACAGTTAGTTAAATATAGACTTAATTAAAGATGTACCATGATGTCAGAACTTAAACATTAAGCAGAAAACAAGCTAGTATAGTTACTTGAACTTGGATTGTATTAAACTGTGTGTATATGCAGAAAACATCTATAAAATCTGTGTCTGTCCAAGGTTAGAATTTTCATGGCAGTCATAAACTGTATGTGAGTTTACATTCAAATGTCATTTGAGTAAATGGTCCATTAGTCCAAGAAATTTCATTCCAGGTAAAGGTAACATTTTGTCCAGTAGTTGTATGTTTATCATTAGGAGATGTGTCCAGGCTGATTTCTGCTTATCAAAGTGACAGATAAATTCTAAAATGTGTGGATGTTTCTGAAAGGAAAAAAAATCTTGGAATAAATAGGTAATTGCTTCCCTCTGATATTAAGTATAGTATTTACTTGAAGGGCATGATGGTTATCTGTTTTATAGTAATTGAATAATGTCAGTTTAACACATTATTAGTTCTGCCTTCAACATTTTAGTTTTGGAAAGAGAGATTGAAGGTAGGCTGACTCTCTGATAATTTTTCTGTAGGAAAGACAGAAGAGGTTGTCCTGAAGAAGCTGGAATATATTTATGCTAAACAAAAAGCAATAGAAGCACAAAAAAAGAAGAAAGAACCTGAGCCACAGAAATCAGCTGCACCCTCCACTGCTAGAACCCAGCAAGAAGGATCCTCTGCTGCCCCCAGGGAGCCAGCCCCGATAGCGATGACAAACAGAAGGGGCAAGCCACTGATACTTGCCAGGAGAGGAGTCCGGGCCACAGGTGGGCTACAAGCGGTGCATGTCCTGCGTCAAGGGGAGACAGCCCTTAAAGCTGCACCCTGGGGGAGGGCAAAATGCCAGCTGGCTTGTGCAGGCAGCCTCTCTCCTGAAACACAATTGTGCATAGGAGTTGGAAATGTCCATATGATAGGTGTGGAAACCACTTGCTTTCAGTAAGGATGAGACCAGTACGACTGAGGGCTTCAGGTGAATGGGACTTCAGAGTTTCAGAATGATGGGAAGTAAATTCTTACTAAGTTGTCCTTTGATCTTGGAGTTTCACTGTAATCCAGCAGTAATTGCTAAGAGTTGAAGGTGGTACTTTTTCTGCTGGCTAAAAACCTGAAGTTCAGCTTCCAGAATGCAAGGCTAGCTAGAATAGACTAAAACCTCCCTCCTCAAAATGCTAGCTCAACATGGTGGAAGTTTGCTCTTAAACGACAGAGTTGTCAGACTTGTTGTCAGAGAGATTTTTTGTAGCTGAGAACTTGTAGAGAAGTGTTCAATATTTGTGGAGACCTTCACATCATAAATGTAGGAAGGAACAAAAGAATGACTCCTTCCAGAGCTGTACCTAATGCTGGCAGGCAGGGTGCTGTGCCAGAATAAATGAGTGTTTTACATACTTATTTCCTTGCAGAGGACTCCTCAGCCTCTCTCACACTCACGGCTGCAAGTGTAGTGATGACTCCACAGGGGCAGGTGCTTACACTGAAGAGCCCTCTGGTCCCAGGGCAGGTGGCAGCTGTTCCTTCCACGCTGTTGCAGGCTGAATTAAAGCCTCGAGGGGTTGGTACTGCCATGACAACACAGCCAGGTAGGGTCACGTGGGGTGATGTTAATCAGTATAATGCTGTTCATAGATGGTGCAGAGCACTTTATGAAGTTACTAAATTTTGCTTTAATATTTTGGATTTTTTTTACAACTTGACCAAGGTAGAGCTTGACTCTGATAAGAGAGATTAGATGTCATTGACCCAGACTGTCAGTTTATTGACAGGTTGAGTAAAATGTGCGAAAATTTGCTGTTCAGAAATTAGGGAAAGATAGGGAAGAACTGCTAATCACATAACTAGTCTGCATTTCTCTTTTTACTACTTTAAGATGTTGTTATAATGTGAAGCCTTGCCTTGAAGTGCATAGCTCCTGTTTTCCAGGAGTATCTGAAGTATCTGAAAGTACTGTATCTGAGTATCTGAAAGGCTTTTGTTTCCACTTCAACCCCGTTTCGCTTTTCTTG
Source organism: Bombycilla garrulus (assembly GCA_013400315.1). Taxonomy (NCBI): domain Eukaryota; kingdom Metazoa; phylum Chordata; class Aves; order Passeriformes; family Bombycillidae; genus Bombycilla; species Bombycilla garrulus. The sequence continues at coordinate 195,233 of VXBU01003121.1, read as the reverse complement.
GATAAGGTATTGCTTCTGTGATGATTCAACTGCCAGGATCAACAGTTCCTGTCCAAGTAAAAGGAATCCTTACTAACTCTACTATTCCTATTACTCTGTCAACTGTTGCTGGAAGTCCAGCGCCCTCAACTGTGGCATCAGCTACAGCACCCCATTCAGGTAAGCTCTTTGTTTTTCATGGATCTTTGTGCTTGCATGCAGGGAAGATTATCCTTGCAAAAGTGAAGGTAAATTGTTTTCTCACTAGGAAGTAGTGACAGGTGTTACTGTCTGGCTGTTCAAAGAAAATCACTATTAAATGTTTTGAACAGTTTAGAGGGGCCTCTAGGAGATTATGGATTAGAGCTTTTTAACTTTCCTTCATCTCACTGAGCCCGCTTGCCCTCAGGAAAGTCAGGATAAGTGGGTACTGGGATGTGTTTGTGGGGTAATGCATCCACCTGGGGAAGCTTCAGTTCAGAGTGGTGATGGAGCTGCTGAAAATCTTTACCTGTAACATCCAGGCCCTTACTGACTGTGGCACAGCCCCTTCCCATGCCCTGCCAGCTCTGCTGCCCTTGGGAGGGCTGTTTTTCAGGGCCTTGTGCTGTACATTGGATCTAGGTGTAGGGTGGTTCCTGCCAGCAGGGCTCTGCTTGCCATCTGTTGTGCTAAAAGCAAGCCACTCACTTTCTGTACTGCTTCCTTGTAGTCTTTTGGTCATAATGAAGAAGGAAAGTTCACTTTAGATTTAGGGCTGGGAAAAATCTGAGTGCTATTAACAGGGAATGGCTAGGAGACTGAAAATAAGTAGTCATTTAGTCCCTGGAATGTCTCTCTAGTGCAGAAAACCAGTACTGCAAGATATGATCATAAAAACACAGCATAAAAAACAGTATGAGGGAAATATATTTTTTTTGTTTTGCCTTGTACATCACCATCTGAACTGTAAGCATTGCAGTTGGTTGCACTGGAGCTTGCTCTTTTTCTACAAGTTGAAAATTAAGCTCTTGGTGTGTTAAAGCTTCGGTTGACCAGAGCTGTTTAAGCAGTTTAAATTGCAGTTTATTGAGGAAGACCTGTAAGAGCAAATTAAACTTAGCTAGGAATTACCTTGCAGTTAACACATATCCTGATGGATGCTGCTTTGTGTGGTTTTGCAGAAAGTGAAGATTCATTCATGATGCCAAAGATTGTTAATGTAACATCGCTGGCTGCTGAAGCAGGCATGAATCTAAACCTGAACCGAAACAAAAATTCTAATGCAACAGCAGCTGCAGGTGCTCCAGCTTCTGAGCAATCCTTGGCCGTAGCACCCCTTGAAACTACAAATAGTGACGATGTCCTTTCAGAAGAAAAAGCTAAACCGTGTCTGGGAGACAATGGTGGGGATGGGAGAAATACCACAGGTCCAACAAAAGTTTTCTTTGAAAATAAAGATGCCCTTCCACAACTCTGGAATGTGTCATGTACAAAGGAACCTCCAGAGTCCTTCAGCAAAAAGGTCTGCACTGGTGAGTGTGTAGGAAGCCAAGCCAGGAGGAAAGATGGTGATTCTGGAGGGGAAAGATTAAAATCCAAAGAACTGTCATTCCGCAAGCTGCAGATCAAAGATTCCAGGATAGAAATGGAATTGAGGAAGGTGGCATCGGCAATGGAGGAGGCAGACCTGGACCCAAGTGAGATACTGAGCAGCATTGAGGAGAGCGATGACACCGATGAAACCCTCACTTCGCTGCTCAATGAGATCGCCTTCCTCAACCAGCAGCTGAACGATGATGCCTCAGCCATGGCTGAGCTGCCTGGTGCCCTCAGCTCAGAATTCTCCCATAAAGATGCAGAAGCTCGTCGGGGAACAGGCGGTGATCTCTCTGCTGCAGATGGGTCTTCCTTCCAGTTTGGCCATTTGGGAAGCAGTTTTAAGGACCTTTCTGAAGTTCCAGAAGGTGGTGGCTCTTTAAGCCCCCTCCTGCTGCAGCTGGAAGATGATGACCTTAGTGATGGGGACAAGAACTCTGGGGAGCCTTCATCTGAGCCGGATGTCTTAAAGATAGTGATAGGTACTGAAATGAAGAATCCACTTTCCAATCTGTCTGTAACCAGTGGTGGGAATGGCAAAACAGTAACAACCTTGTCAGATGCCGCTAGCGTGACTCCACCAGTTTTGCAGATGAAGACTAATCCAGAAGCCAGTAACGCTGACACGTCGTGGAGGCCCATGCCCAAGCTGGCACCGCTTGGTTTAAAAGTGGCAAGTCTGCCAGTGGACTCAGAAGGGCAGAGTAATAAAGTGATGCCCTTACTGGCACCCATAGTTGCAAAACTGGCACCTAGTGGGGTAAAAAATTCATTACCTGCAATTGTTCAGGAAGGACAGGATAACAAGGTAATGCCCACATTAGCACCTGTGGTTGCGAAGTTGAATACTACTGGGACTTTGCCTTCAAATTCAGCAGGCAAATAAGTGCAGATTTTTTTTATCAAGACTGGAGCAGAGATGTAGTGCAGTGTGAGCCAGTGTCCTTGTTCAGCAGCCTCCATTGTCTGCAACACTTATTTTCTGTATAGCATCAGCACTGTGTTCATCTGAGGGGCAGGCCCCAAATTGTCAAATAAGTGTTAGGGAACTTTAAGCATGTTGATGTATTTTTACCTCACTGTTGTATTCTGGGTGTTCTCCTTCCCCTTCTCAAGACAACAAAGATGATCTATAACCATTGCTGGGCACATGGTATCCTTCCAAAATTGGGTTCTTCACAGAAATAGTTTGTCAAGGAACTGAGAAGCTGAGGCTGTTGAAGGAGATTTTTTTTTTCCTCTCCCCAGTAGGGAGGCAGCTGTCTTCTTGGGGAAAAAATATGGATTATTTGTTTTTGTATCAGGCAAATTATCTATGCAGAAATGGCATTGTTCACATTTGCTTGTTTTAATATTTGCAGAATATGATGAATATGCAGAAATCAGGTTGTAGTTACTCTCAAAGTTGATAGCTAGAGCAGCAGAAGGGAAATCGGAGACTGCAGAGGACTGAAGTGAAAAGGCTTTGTCTTTGGTGCTAGATGGTTCTCTAGCAGAGGCTTTTTAAGAGCTTATGCACAAAAAATTTTAAGAAACATAACTCTCACTGCTTGGGGAAGAAAAATGTATTTCCCAATGTAATTAGAAGGAGGACAGTATGTTAACTTTAATAATACTGTCCTCACTCTCACCTCCTGCCCCCACACAAATACTTCCCCCTTTGATGCTTAGGACATCTGTAAGAAAAACTCGCAGAGAGCTGAAAGAAAATGTGGGCACCCTATTGCTACGTCTTTAAATACATTGCTGAAGTAGCTCGAGTGTTTTCCCAGGTCCTGTTTCTTTCCTTCTGTCATTCTTCAAGATGTGTGTGGTGGCTGGGAATGTTAATACCAAGTATTGCTTTGTGAAAACTCAGAGTGCTTTCAGGAGTCTTGTAGCCGGGCATAAGTGAGCGAGGTGTACATGTGAATGTAAATATGAAAATATGTGTATAGCTTTCCAAACCTTTCATTTCTTTATAAATTCAGGAAAGGTACTCAGAGGTTTCTCACTGCATTTGCACAAGCTGTGTATAGCAAAAAAGTCAACAAAAATGCTCATTACCAGGGAAATAGGGCAGTATTGAATCACAAGATGTATTTTTTATTCTTCTCTGCCACTGCTTACTCAATAACCTGTAGATGCTCTTTGCTGTTCAACTGTTGAACTGTGAGGGGCCTGCAGACTGTAAAGATATTTATATTTTTGTACACAATTTCTGTTTTCATAGTTTTCTTGACAAATGAAGTTTTCAGCCTCAGAGAGATGATTTGTTAATGAGTATACACAATCTTTTCCTATCAAGTTTGTAAATATAAGTTAGGGTGCGCTTGGGGGGCTTCTTAACTGCTCCGAAAAGGTAAAAAATGTTGCCGTGAAAATGATACAGAATTTCGATGGTGCATTATTTTATTTTTTTTTAATAATGTTTAGGAATATAATTCCATGTCTTAACTGTTCCAGCAACAGCAGCTGGGATTACCCCCTGCCCTCCAAATTCCCCATCTTTGGTGATGCAGTAATCCAGGAATTTCATCCTTCCAGCACTGAGGTTGTGCAGGTGTTGTGATGTTCTTCCACGGTGAGGGAGCAGTGTCTGTGCAACCGTGCGCCCTGTTCAGGAGGCTGCATCTCTGGATCCATGTCTAGGTTAGATCCATCAGGGAATATATGTACCTAGGGTGTTTCCTCATCTTTTTATTATTTATATTACGCCACAGAGGAGAGAAGCCCTTCAAGCTCAAGTGTCAAGTTACTCCAGAGACTACTTCAAAAAGGTTTTTCATTGGGCCATTCTAAACAGTGTGTTTTAAAGTAGCTACATACAACTCTCTATTGCCTTTTGCATACTTACTAATATAATATTTCATACAAGTCTCGTATTAGTGATTTGGAAAAGAGAGTTTAGGTCATTATGAGAGTCCTGCAGGGTCTTACAGTTGTCACTTAATGCCTTAGGAAAGGGGATTTACAATCCCAGTAAGTACTTAGACAAACATTGCTTATTATTAAGGATTTTAACCTTATTTTAAACTAGTAGAAATCTGGAGTAACTAACTTATTTTACTAGTACTACATCAGACTTAAATTTATTTACCTGGGAATCTGGTTCTGAGTATTTCCAATAGGCTGAATTTGCTTATATTTTTAACTTGAGGCCGTCTGTTTTGCCAATAGATTTAATTCTTCCTGTGTGAGAAACAGCGACGAGACTTGTGCTGTGTTTACTTTTAAATTCCCAATCACTAACCCTTGTTTCTGCACCTCACTTTTTTTATGGTTCCAAACAGTCAGTTTTAATTAGTGCACAGAGTTGTGTGCTCTCTGTAGGACAGAGGAGGCTATAATATGATGACCAATCACACGTGATCTAAAAGAAATGCTGTACTTTTGAGGATGTTCTATTAGTATGAAATTTCTGGATGTGAATTTACTGTTTGGCACTGGGCAGTAAAAAAAAAATTACTGCAGTAAAAATGTAAAGATGTCAAGAAGACAGCAAAACCTTTTGGTCCCTAAATGTTATTAATAAATGAAGAGAATTTATTAAGAACAGCCCCCCCAGTCTGGCTGTAAAAGGTGGCATTTGGTGCAGTTCCAGGAAGGATCTTTGATGGGTTCTACCAGCCAACAAAGCATGTTTGAAATGCTCTTGGGTTTTGCTCGTTTCACTGTCTTCTGTCTGCAGCATAATATTTTGCTATGAATTTAAATGCTGACTCTTTGCTCTTCCCCTAAGCTCCCAAACATTTTAGAAATTACATGTACTGTCATTTGAGGCAATAATCATAGAATATATCACTTAATGAGAAGATTCTGGAAACAGGAGAACCAAGGAAACCCCTGCAAGGCGCACGCTCTCTCTTGACCAAGAGACCTGGAGATTTTCTTTCTTTTTTTACACATATGTAAATAGACTGGAATGTTTTTAAGAATATAATGAAATGTCGGATTTAGCTTTTTTCCTTTTATATATTAAAATATATCTTTCCCTCTTTTTTGCTTTTGAAAAATTGATATTTTTGTAGAAATCTAACAGTACAAGACTCTTAACTGTATGTGAGGGACAGAGTGTAAAACTAAAATAAACCAATCAAGGTCAACTAGAAACTGGCTTTGGAAGTTTGTTACAAGGAGAGAGAGAGAGCAGAAATGATGTGGTGGTGGGCTGTTGGTGATGTGTGGCATTGGACCTGAGCAAGTGGTGCATGAATGCTCTGAAGCAAAAGTTTTGGCAGCATCTGGGTTTTGGTTCAAGTGATGAGACAGCTCAGAGATTTCTCCCTTTAGTCTTAGCAGCATTCAGGAAATGTCGGCACTTGTAAGGGGGCATTTTGACTTGCTGAGTGCAGAAAAGGCACCAGAAGGACTTTCTTTTCTACAAGATCTATCGTGAGCACAAAGCCAAGGGGGTTAATATTTGGTCATGCAGAAAAAGAATAAAAAGCCTGAGAGCTGAGAGATGAAGCCCACAGAAAAGCATTCTCCAGATTCCTTAGCCCAACTCCAAGCCTGGGTTTATCGTTTGTATCCGTTTCCTTTAGAGGAGCTGAACACAAAGCTGTCCTAATGGGATCAGGTTTGCAGATCTGCCTTCAAATGAATTGTTAGTGGAGAGAGGCTTTAAAAAAAAAAATAGACAAAATGCCCGTAACAAGTAGCTGTCTATGGCTTCCATGTGCAGTAAATGGAAGATAATACATGGAAGATAATGTGTGGGTTCTTTTGTTTGGGTTTTTTTTGTTTGGTGGTTGTTGGTTGGTTGGGTGGGGGTTTTTTGTTTGTTTGTTTTGTGGATTTTGTTGGGTTTTGTTGTTTGTTTATTTGGGTTTTTTTTGGGGGCGGTTTGGGTGTTATTTTCCTTTATTATGTAGTACATTTCTACAAATGAGAAGTTAGTCTTACAGACCTGAGAAAAGAAAATACAAGAAAATGTAACGAAGAGAACAACTACACGTGAGGGTAAGCAATTGACTGGAGAAGACATGTCACAGAATTTATTTTTATTTAAAGAGGAACGTCAGACCTCACAGGAAAGAATTGATAAAAATGGTTGATGGAGTCAACATGTTTTTTGATATTTCTCATTAAACCCTTCAGCAAGGCCTCATCCTTTTACTCCTTATTTTAAGGGCTAAAGGTACTTCTTGGAATAGAAGGAAATACAAGCATATATCCAGTCAGGCTTGCAATGGAAATAACTTTCCAGCAGGGGCCAACAATCTGTACTGAGAATCTGTGTTTTCCAGCGTATTCATCATGTTCTTGGAGATGCAGATGGTGGTACAAATAAACTCTTGACAATGAAGAGTTACAAGGAGCCTGTGTAGTAACTGATGCTACAGCCAGATTTGAGTCCCTAAATGCAATCCAAAAATGTGCGGGGCCAGTTTGTCCATAATTGGCAAAGAATGGAGTCTGAATTAATAGCTGTCATTTGGGGTCATGGTAATGGAGGAATTGTAATGTTGTCACTTGAGCTCGGTGCCTCATCCATTTGCCCTTTTAACTGCTGCTGCAGACGAAGAAGCCATCACTACACCACGGTGTCCTTGGCTGTTCCTGTCTGTTTGGATTTTGTGTTGCCTCAGCTCACACTTAAGTTGTCCATCTTGTGTCTCTTGGGAGCTGGAGGCATCTGACAGGTGAGAGCTCTTCCGGAGGTGTCCCTGTCTTCACTCTGTTAATAGAGTTTTACCTCTAGAAGGATTTAGTCTGCACTTGTCCGGGTCTCTCCTGATGAAGAGGAAAGCTTCAGTGTGTCCTTCTGTCCAGCCCCCTGGGCCTCCCAGGCTGCCAGCACAAACCTCCCGTGCAGTGTTTCAAGCAGCTGCAAAGCCCCAGGCTTCTGGCCGTACAACCAGCGGGAGCGCATCCCGGTGCCTTTGGGACCTATGGCTGTGTCTGTTTAATGCAATTCTGCATCCAGCCCGGCAGCCTGGAGTGTCTGACCGTGCTGGTGTGTTTGGGAATGTCCCCGCTGTCCCCTGTTGTGAGAGCAGCGCTGTCCCTGTTAGAGAGCGGCCCCTTGCAGCCAGCAGAGCTGCTGTGACCCCGAGCACAAAGACCTGTCCTTGCTTTAATGCTGGTCGCTTACCTGGTTCATCTTGTGCCTGTGAGGGTTCTCTGTTTAGGACTCTGGTTCCTCGAGGTTGCAGCTGCTGGCCCTGGCTCTCTGATGTAAGGCAGGTGCTGGAAATCGGAGTGGAGGCAACATTTGGCCTGGCTGTCTCAGCTCTCAGCGTGGGGGTAGCTGCGGGCGGAGCGGGATCCCTGCCTGTGCGATGTGGGTGTGATGCGGGGTGTCTCAAGGGCCGTCACAGGCACGTGGGTGTGAGCAGAGGGCTGCAGTGCCGTAGGAGCGGGGCTCAGTGCCTGCCGGGCCCAGCTCCGAGGAGGAGCAGCCAGACTTTCCCGCTGCCTTTCCTTTCCCGTCCCTGCCGAGCGCAGGGCTCCCTGTAGTTCCCCCGCGTGGCGCAGAGCGGTGCCCCTGGCAAGTGCCGCAGCGGGCTGTGCCTCGTGGGCTGAACCAGGCAATTAAATAGCGGCTATAAAAAGATACGCGGACATAAGCTGTGTGCCATTTTTAGCGGCTTTCAGCGCCGATTAACTCCTTAGACAACAGCTGTATGAAACAGCCTGCCCAGCTTTTCCCAGCCTGTCCTGCTGGCCAAATCCCCGGGCAGAGCTGTGGCTGCCCGCAGCAGAGCAGCAAAACCTGCGGGTGTGCAGCTCTTCCCTGGCTTCTCCAGGGCACGGGGCTATAGGGGTACGAAGCTTCTGCGCAAGGTCTGTGGGCTTGCGTGGATCCGCAGAGCTTACACGAGCAATGGGCTCCAGTTTGCAGCTGAGGCTACTGAGCACTGCAAGGAAATAAAACTCTTCATGCCTCTGAGGTGCCACTGGATCTGGAAAATAGACTTAGGACCCCTGGACCTTGGGATCCAGTGACCTGTGTTTCTTTTTAGACAAAAAAATGTAAAGTAACACAAATGTAAGTGTAAAGTTAATGTAAAGTAACATATGTAAAGTTAATACAAATCATCTCAAAAAAAGAAGCCAGAGATTGTTTTTTAAATTGTCCTGGACCCAATCTATAAAAAAAAAAACAAAAGACAAGATGAATCCTTGACACAAATTCGCTGGTTTATGAAATAGCACAGTGTATTTCCAGTCCATGGGGATGGGATGACTGGTGACACCCCCCTTCACCTGAACCTTCTGCAGAGTGGAAGTATGATCAAGACTTGTTTGATTTGTAGCAGCTTGACTGTTCTGTTTAACAAGAAGCCCATTAGCAGGACAGTAAGAGTTTTACAGGCATGTTTAGGACAGCACACCACTGTCCGCTGAAGGCTGTCTCAGCAGCACGTGGTGTCATAGCCTCCATTTCAGTTCCTGGCCAGGATTTCCTGCAGCAGTGAGAGGAGAAGGGTGGGTCTGCACTGGAGCTGACTCAGTAGTTTGGCAGAAGCAGCTGGGGAAGCTGCTGCCAGCTCTTGCACCACCCATCCCTTGCTGCCTCCACAGTGCCCTGTGTGCCAGACCCCCTTGCAGGAGCTGCACAAGCTGCTCTTGGCCTGAGGGGCAGGTGCTCCTCTCTCTCCCCTTCTTCCACCAGTCCTTCTGCCTGCTCAGGCCTGGACCTCTGAGCCCCATTCTCTGTGTAAGGATAAGGGGCTTAGACCCTGCTGCGTCCTGCTTTGCTCCCTGGCTTGCCATGACACACACACACACCAGCATCTCAAAGCCCAGGCCTGTGGCTGCACCACTTCTGGCACCAAGTCAAGTGCTAAGCACGTGCTGGGTTTTCTCCTCTGAGGAGCAGCAGTGTCACGCCAATCCCTCTGCCCTCTGCTGCTTTCCTCTGGCTCGCCCTGACCTCTGCAGGGCCAGAGGTTCTTTCTAGAGAACCAAGCCCCATGGCTGAGAGCTTGCCAGCTGTACTCTTTTATTCACAAAACATGCTCCAGCCTAAGGTGTCCTAAAATAGCAGTAACATTTTTGAAGGGATCCTGGAATTCCTTGCCGAGTTTTTCTTCTCCTGTAGGAAAAGCCTCAGGGGAGACAAGGTGTCTGGTTTCTCCTGGTATCCAATGAAGGCTGGAGCTGTTTGTGTAAACAGCAGCTAAAGGTGCCTCTTCCTGCAGGAGCTGTGCTTGGCATTGGTGAAGCTGGGCTGTCTGTGGCCACGAGCCCATGGCCCCACGGGGGCACGGCTCTTGACAGGACAGCCTTGGCTGTGCCTTGCTTCAGACACGCTGGACCTGGATGTTGCTATAGAATGTTATGTAGCTAGAGTAAAACATGATTTGATCAACCACTGGTGTCCCTTTGGGGCCTGGCTGGAGCCACGGTTGTATGCTCAGCCTTGGAAAGGCAGCAGACCTGGACAAGGTCCCCGTGCCTGGGCAGCCCTGTGTGGGAGCAGGACACCGCGGCAGGTGGGAGCCAGTGGGAGCCCCACACGTGCCCCTGGGATTCAGGGTGGGGGCAGCTGCTGGTTTGGCCAGAGTTGGCTGGGTTTGGGGTGTGTGGGAGGTGGCGGTGTGGCCTTTCTGATGGGGGGACAGGTTATGGGGCTGGATAACTTCAGATGTGCCAAGCTTCAGCAAACTTCAAACACACGTGAGGGTTTCCACATATGAAATGTGAATACATACAGCAGTACGATTTTCCTGCTCTGGTTATTTTGATGCCTTTTTTAATGGTGTAGATCTGATGTGATTGGGTTTTAACTTCTGTTAAGGTGACTGGCTATAAAAGCGTGACAGGAAAAGGAGTTGCTGGGCAAACCTTCTGCAAGAACAATGATTAAACCTGCTCCCCAACCAGTGTCCGCACTTCTAGATTACAACGGCTAATTGGGTTTAAAAAATGGCTCAAGTGGACTTGCAGCTAGTGACTGCTTTTGCAAACCTTTGAATTTGCCTCCTTAGCTTTTGAATGTCCATGGCAAAAAAGTCTCACCCCACAAATGTTTTGTGGCTCTGACATGTGGGGCAATCAACTTGAACCGAGAGGCTTAGTCTTCAGAAGAAATTTTAATAAACGGCTCTCAGGCGAGCTGAACTGATGGCAGCCACAGTGGGAATTGTTACTACTGTGCTCCAGTGTAGACAAGGCCTCATTGTCTGGCTTTGATGGGGAAAATGTCCAGTTTTGCAAAGTTTGCTGAGCAAGGGAGAAAATAATTATATTGCAGATCAGCTTACAAGGGGCACATTCATGTTTGAAAGAAAACTTGATTTTCATAGGGTAAGGAAGAAAAGCATAACTGCCAAAGGAAAAAGCCAGCGGCGTTGGTGACCTACTAAAATTGCCTCAAGTCAGAAGTTATTCCTGGCGGAAGGTGAGTCCCAGGGGGCTGCATCCTTGACTCTGGCTGACAGTGCAAGTGGGAAGCGTGCAGGGAGCCAAGCAGTCCTCTGCCTCTGTAGGTGCTCTGTGCTGTTGGCAGCCGGGTGCGAGGCGGACGTGGCGGAGAGCAGAGCCCTGGTGTGGCTGGACACAGAGCTGCTGCTGCAGCTGCATCGCCTCAGGCCCCAGGGCTCTGAGCTCCCCCATGGGCACTGCCAGGACAGAAGCTGTGGTAGCACAGTCCCACATCCCCATCCTCTGCCTGCGGCCTCAGAAGCGAGCCCACAAGGGCTTCGGGCAGGCCAGCACCCCCGCAGGTCACACAGCCCCGCCGCAACCCCCTGGCTGTGTGGCCGGCCACAGCAGCACCACTGCCTCGAATCTGCCCAACTCCCAGTTTTCAGCTCCTGGTTACTGCAGCTGAGATTTCATTTGCAGTATTTGAACAAAACATTCCAAGCGTTTCACTTCATGTGCTTCCATTTAGGAAGACCACGAGGCAAATGGTGAAGGAATATGATTTACAGCACTGGGCTGGCTGTGCTGAGCCACATGCAGCTCACCCTGGCTGCTCACTGGCTGCCTCCCACTGGCACTGGGAGTATTTGCTGAAGATATTTTGGTTGTCTCCCCAAGGGGGAGGATGTAATTATCTTCTTTTTGCAAGATTGCATGTAATTTTCTCTTCAGTGTCTTAAAAAAAAAAAGAAAATTGAAACAGAAGCAGAAATGTGCTGTGCAACAAGCTGATAACCTATTAATTCTTTCATTAGATTGAAAGCAAAGCTCCAATGAATCTAGTGCTAGAAATCTTGGGGGGTTTGTGAGCATTTCTCTCAAGGAAGCGTGCACTCTTCTCTTTGTAGGAAGCTGCAACACCAGCAGAAACCCAGTTAGTTGTCATGGCAATGTCAGTAGTTGCCTTCTCTGTATGCCAAATCATAGGCACTCATAGGATCATAGGAAAATTCACATAGGAGAGGCCTTCTGGAGATCTGTCGTCCAGCCTCCTGTCCAGGTCAGGGGCAGTCATGAGATCAAACCAGGCTGGTCAGGTCTTTCTCCATCCAGGACTTAAAAACCTCAAGGGATGGAGGCAGTGCCTCTTCCTGGGCAACATTTCTAGGCTGTTGCTACCAGCCTTCAAGCCTTCTTAATTCTGGTCATTCTGAGAATAATATTTGGGTTTGCTGTGACTTTGGTATTTAGACACTGTGTTTTCTTTTTTTCACCATTGTGAGGGTATGATCTGGCTATAGTTTAATATTTCCATCTCAGCCAATTGTCTTGCCAGATAACTAATGGGCTGTGTGCAATTTTCTTGTATTTGACATTTGTTTTCTGCCCACATTGGCCCTCCTTAAGGAAAGCATCCCTACTCAGACCTGTATTTATACATTAGACACCGGGACAAATGCATCCATCCATACAAGTTAAATGTGTGCTTGAGTGCTCTCAGACTTGCAAGCATGCAAAAGTTGCCATTAATCCCATTAATCCTTCCTGTTTGTTGTCATCTATGTAAAGTGTGCTGGACTAAAGAAAGGAGAGAGCATGTGTGTTTGTGTGTGTGTCCTTGTCTGAAGGGCACTCATTTGCCAACTCTCTTTTAACAGGATTGTTTCACGAGTTTTGTGTTTCACTCTCCTCCTGCTGGTATCGTATTTAGTAGACCATGTCCTGTCCAAGGACCAACTGCTGTCCAAGGTTTGTCTTGTTTAATTGAATTATGGTTGCCATGGGGAGTGGAAAGTTCAGATTTTGTTCTGCATGGTGAATTTTGCAAGCCAAGGTATATTACAGAGAAAAGGGATCTCAAAGTCTGTGTCAAGGAGCAAGAGGTTAAGTGGAGGGGATTGAAAAAGGGGTTTATGGTAATTTGTTACCCTAGTTCCCAAAGAAATTATGGTTAGAGTTGGGTACAAAATTTAGGTTTATTGGAAAACCGCAGTTCCACAGCCAAGTGCCACAGCTCTTGTTGTGCCTGTCTCCACGTCGTCTCCCTGCTTGCTGGACAGAGTCTCCCCTGGGATTGAGTTGTACTTTGTCTCTGACACTCCTAAAGTCCTCTCAGAGTCTTTCTAGAGAGCCGAGCACAAGAAAGGGACTGACATTGACTGCAAACTGCTAGGTAGGATACTGGCAACACATCAGGGAAACTACAAATAGATGCAGTGCCTGCATTTCTGGTATTTGGTTTCCAAACAGCATGACATGTAGTTCGCATTTCATTGCCTGTGCCTCCCTCCACCATCTCTGAAGTGAGAGGATGGAGCTTGGTGTTCAGGGACACCACAGAGCTAAGCCCTCCTCAGGCTCTCTAAGGACCTCCTATGGGTCTCGGTACTGACCTGTGTGCCAAGCTGACATATGGACCCCAACACAGCCCTGCCTGCAGGAGGGGAGCACAGAGATTGGCACCCCGGTGGCAAGCAGCACAACAGCTCTGCAGGAGGGCCTGCAACATAACAGGAAGTTTTGGGAAAAGTTCTCTTGAAGGTTTTGTTTTGATGTTTACTTTTGTCTTTGAAGGATGTGAAAGGCAAAAAGTAGCGCAAATAAAAGGATTCATGAGATGTTCCCCTCCAAGCAGGAGTCCATGAGAACAGATGGGAAAACAGAGGCAAAAAGCAGTGCCTGAAACCCCTCCAGCTGAGTATTGCCCAACAGCATGAGAGATTGAGTGGGGTAACTTCCATGCTCTGTTGCATTTGATTTTCCAGCATTCACACTTCAGACCTCACGGGGAGGGCAGGGTTGTGACATGAGAGGAAATTTAGAACATCATCACTGTGCTAAGTGCGATTGTGGGAGGCAAAGTGAGCAGCTGTGAAAACTGATACAAATGGGTGGTTTCATGGCTTTCCATACAATGCTTTGACATCACTTGCCATCAGAAGGACTTTTTGGCTTGCTCACTTACAGTTTTGCTCTAGTTCTTTAATTTTGCTAACAGTACTAATAATGAAAGGCATGTGTGGAGGCCATATAGCACAGTGAAGCTGTAAGAACTGTCATGCTATCTTTTTCTCAGGGCAAAACCCAAAGCTGCCTGAGTTCTGGTTTACACTGTCAGCTTGCTGCAGAGCACCAAGAGCAGGGCTAACTCCAGCCAGGGCGCTGCCCGCTTTGGACTTGCAGAAGATGTTCATGCTGCATTGTTCTTATTAATTACAGCTCTCTGGAAACATAAGGCAAGGGATGGAGGAAAATGAAACAAACAGGCTTATTTAGGTCAATTACAAAAGTACGGGCTAATTGCAAACAAAGTGGCAAAACAGGAGCAGTGGAGGCTCAGAGGAAAACAATGTGAACAGTGACCTACATAGTCTTGGGCAGTGGGGGGAGGTTAGACAGCAGGCCATTGGGAACCCCAGCTCAGCAGAGAGGGGTTTGCAAGCAGCTCTCCTTTCAGGTCCCTGGGCTAGGGCCAGCCTCTGTGCTGAGTGCCATCCGTGCAGTGTGTGCAGAGCTGGCCTAAACACATAAGAACATTCAGGGAGCCATCAGCCAAGTGATGCAGTGGCATTGCTCCTGTCTGATGTTTAGCCCCATAGAAAGCTGCAAGGCCTCGTCTGTGAGGGCAGAACCTGGAAAATAACAGCTCCCTGCTTTCCACTGCAGAACAGTCTGGGAGTGAAGATGGTTAGTTTGTACACTCTTGCTTATGCTGCCAGATGGAGGACAAGTGAAACACAATCAGTTGTTTAGACACATGCTGGAAAACCTATCCTGTGATCACCTTCTGTGTCTGTAACAGTAAGGTGCTCCTTCTAACCTAACCTGGCCCAACATAACAGCCCAACCCAGCCTTTCTACAGTGAACAGGCCTCTGGGTGATCTTAGAGCAGTCAAGCAGCAGCTTTCAGCCTCTGCTCAGTGAGCCCTTGCAAGTACTTTTAAAACATTTGTGGAAAGTAGGTAAGTAGGTCTTCCTGACCACCTTTCACAGACACCTTAAGCCCACTGCCAACAAGGTGAAGTGTGTAGTTGTCTGCAGCCTCACTCACTGCAAAAGGTTTATGGGCCCAACACTGGGAAAGGTATAGAGAGATTGCTCTAAGGCAGGCCTTTATCACTCCTCATAGAGTTCAATGGTAATTTCATCCTGTGTATTTTCAGAGAGCAGCAATTAAGGAGAACAATGGAACACAAATAACTCCTACAAAAGGGAACAAGGATTTGGCATCCCTTATGTAAGTACCAGCTCAGTCAAATGCTTTCCTATCATGTGGTTTTCAGCTCTGGATTCCTCTTGCAAGCAGGAGTACCCAACATCCAATCTCTGTGTGCCTGCCAGCCCTGGCAGCTGTCCAGTCAATAGGAGACAGCCTTCTCCTATCTGCATGATGCTCTTCCTGTCTCTACCCACATCTAAGGTCCCAGACAACTATGCTCTAAAAGTGACAGAGTTCTTGCAACACTGCAGTCCCACTGAGGACTTTTGAGACTGTCAAACCATTGGGTCCTGTGTATAAATGGCACCAGGCTCTGTTAGATCTAGGCTTGAAAGGACCCCTGTGGATTAGTCTGGGTACCATGTCACAGCTTGTCTGACCAGCCAAAGCTGCGATGGTGGCAAGTTCACCTGCCCCAGGCCGTGTCAGGACTGAGTTTTGCCTCAGTACTTGATGTTTATCCTCCCTCATAACCTCCACACAGCCAGCAGGAAGCACGACACATTTACATTCAGCAGCTACCGCATAGCATTCTTATCCCCTGGCACTGAAAAATGGACGCAAAGACAGGTGGAAATTTAATGGGGTTGTAACATCATTTATCTCCCTCCACAAACTGGTTAATGCACAAAGGTGTGGGCCAGGCCACAGCTAGTGTCCCCATCAGCTCACACAACGAGTGTTGAGCTGATGGAGAGGCTGGAACAGAACAAGTGGGCGCTGTGGCCTTGCTCTTAGGGAGCCGCTGGCCCCTGCAGTGCCCTGCCAGGCTTGTGTGCCCTGCAGCACTCAGGTGCTGGTGAGGCTCTCCTGGGGACCGTTCACCACGCTGCTGCCCACGGTGGCTGCGGGAAGTCCAGCAGCCATTCCTCCAGGCTTCAGTCAGCTGACCCAGACTTTTTTTATCAATCACATCTGTCACACCACAGCAGGCTTGGAAGCACACCTCACTGCACACCGGATGCACGCGTGCCTCGGGCACCAGGTGAGTCAGAACATGGCCTTGCTTTGACAGTTTAATGGACACTTGTGTGCACTTTGCTAATTATGTAAAAATAGTTTTAATTGAGGGCATGGGTTTTGTTGATCCCTTGAAATATAGAAGTGAGACATAAGCAGACTAATTCACCTGTTATAATAGCAGAGTCAAAATTGAAATAGATTTGTAATTTTTCTCCTTTAGTTTAGGGGACATTCTTCTAATTCAGAAAAAAAGTGAGTGTAGCTGTGCCTGGGATTTCCAAGTACATCTGTGCACATTTTGTCTTATAACAGAAACTATCAGTCCTTAGTGAATATAAGCCTTTTCTAAACAGTAACTTTCTATCTTCAACTGGACTTTCTATACTACACATTTTGTTTGTACTCTCCATGGTTTCTCTTTATCAGCACGATTTCCTGGCAACCAGCTGAATGGCATTCAGGGATGTATATTTTTCTTTTTTTAAAGCACAGCTGGGATCTATGATACAAGTATATTCTCCCTTGGATGCATTATGAACCATAGATGTCTACATGACTTTTCGATGGGAACGCATGAAGAAAAGATCCTGTATAAATGCTGGCTGGATTCTAAACATTTCAAGTCAGGTATCAGGAGCCTGATAAAAGGACTTAAGCTATGGTTGGAAACAATTTCCAGAAACTCATTCTGCTTATCCCTTGTAGCTGCGGCAATAAATGAAAGAGGAAGGGACAAAACTCACTGCCAGAAAACAAGCCAACAAAATGCAACAAACTCTGTTTGGGTTCCTTCACCTGACACACTGTACATTGAGCTTTAGAGCCCTCTGTGTGTCCAGAAAAGAATTCTCGACGCCTTTTGCCAGGGCAAATTAATATCTAATTAAGATGTTAATAATGAAATTATTATTAAGTTCACAGTAATTTTCATAGTTGGAAAAAAGTTAAACATGAAATGCCCTCTAAATACTGCCTGGTAGCTTTTCTTCTCTTACCCTCTACCTCTCTAGTTTCTCATATAATTATTTTTATTCTGGACTAGACCAAGGCTGTTTTTCTTTCCTCCTCCACCCTCTATCCACATCTGAGTGCCTGCTGTTCACTGTTCTAACAAGAAGTCAACAGGAGGAAAAAAGCATAATGACCCTCCTGAATCAATGTCTTGTGAGGCTGAAATGACAGTCTTTATCCTAACTGGAAAGCAGCACTATGGCTCATTGGAAGTTGGGAGGGTAGGCAGCTCTTACAGAGCAAGACCAAATGCTCTTCTTGCACAGAATTTAAAGCTTGTGGGGGAGCTCTGCTCTTTATTTGGCCTGAAAGCCACTCAGGAACATGGCAGTGAGGGTGGAGCAAAATGTCTGTGCCCTCTATTTCTGCAGGCACATGTGGAGGTGGTCAGCCCATCCTCTAAGCTGTGTGGGAGCCATGAATCCACATGAGCGTGATGCTGATCCCTGACTAACTCACCTGGTCACTGAGCTGGCCTCAATTGCTCATGCTGCCTGCCACAGCTTCCAGTTGGGAGTTCCCTCTAGTACCAGAGAGCAGGTCAGCTCCAGCACACTGGTGTCTGAAAGAATGAACTCCTTTCTCAGATCTGTTTCTCTGCCTAAGAAAACAAATAAAAAATGGCAAAACCCCAAGCTGATCAAACTACAACTCAGAGGCTCGGCTGCAACGTGGTATCAGCACATCAGGGTTTCAGAGGCACAGAGCAGCTTGCAGCCCCATCACACAGAGAGTTTGGGAAGCCCTCAGTGTACCCAGTCATGGCACTACATCTACCCTCAGAGGATCAGCATGGCTGTCTGGAGACTCACCCACGCTCCCTGCCTGCCCACAGGTAGTGAGAAGAGTTTTGTAAGGAGAACAAGTTCAAGGAAAGGTTTGATATCACACTGAGAGGGCTCATGTAGCACTTTTGCTCTGTTGCTTTGTGTCTTCTTTTATGTGCTCTTTTTTAATCACCATATCCTTAACTATGAAAATAATATTTTTTAAATCACTTCCAAAATGTTCCTTTTGCTCAGAGCCTTACAGGATTACAGAACTATTGCAAAATATTATTTCTTAGAAAAGCATGGAGGATTTCTGAAACAGAGAAAAACATTATCAGATACTTCATTACCTAGTGCTTAAAAATATGGCATTTAATTTGTTGAAGCATCTGTTCTTTCACTATTTAAGGCATCCCTTAGAAGAGTTCTTTAAGAACACATAATTCAAGACTAAATGCTGGGAATGTCAAAGATAAATGACATAATTTATTCATGCTACATTATCCTTTCTGTCAAGGAAGAATTCATGACTCTAGAGTGAAGCTGAAAATCCTGTTGCTTTTGGTTATCATTAACTGATCTCAGTCAAGGCGCTGCCCTGTGGAGATGGGCCCTACAGGACCATACTGTAAAAATACAAGCCTTGTTCAGAAAGAAAGGTAATCTGTGGCAATAGTGAGGAGGCAGTAATGGCACCACAAAAGAAAGAGCAGCAAGCTCTGGGGTGAGGGAGCACAGAGTGAAGCATTTGCCCCAGCACAAGCCACACATGCACCTTTAATGACCTTTGACACAATGACTGCCCAGCAGATTACCATTACCATGCTGCCATGGGAGAGCTTATTTTGGACACCACGAGCAAGAGCAACATCAGGAGGCTTGTCAGGAGCAGCAGGTTTACCAGTTGCTTCTAGTCATGGCACTGGGTGAAAAGCAATTTCTCCATTTCAAGCGGTTTGGTATTTCTTGGAGGATAAGGCTGGGAGAAGAGAAGCCGTGCAGGACAGCATCATCTGCTCTGGTTTCCCTCCAGCTAAAGCTCCAGTGGTTGTAGAGTCAGTGCAAGGGTTTTACACTCACCTTCCATAAATTTGATATCACAACTGGAAAATCAAATACCTCTAACAATGAAACAAATGTGTGGTAAGACTTGTACTGCAATACCTAGAGCAAACTGGTGTTTCCTGCTTGTTTCTCCTTTGTATTATTGAGATCAAAGAAAAAAAGAGCAAGTGTTTTTATTAGTGAAACCATAGAAAAGGTTTCTTTAAAAACCACCGGCAAGATCCTTCTCTTTAGGACAAATTGAAGAAACTGTGACATTTCATGCTGCTTCAAAAATAACTGGAATGGTATTATCCTTTAGTCTGAAAATCAGAAACATCCGTTCCATGTCCCAGTTCCTTTGCAGTGAATTTGGAAGTCCAGTGATGTTTCAGAGTTAGCCTGTCTCTTCAGTCACTTCACAGAAACAAAGAATTGTAATCACAAATCACATTATGCTGTGCTCAGCTTCCAACAAAAGAGGAACAATTCTACTTGCATTTAAACAGCATCTCCCAAGCATAAATCTCAGCTGTCCCTTGTTTTCAAAGACATCCCTCAGTTCTTTCCCAAATGTGATGCCTCTGATGTTTTAGTGCTGAACAGCAGAAATTTAAGAACTATTGACTACATTTTTTAAATTGTGCAGTGCCAGGTCCCAGTCCTGTACAGGCTGGTGCACATTTCAAACTCCATATCCACTGTGAGTAGTTCTACTCAGTATAATTGATAGCCTGGAGAAAACTGAGCATATGTGTAAATCTTCATAGAAGAGGGATTTCATTTTTGCAGCAGCAGCAGGTCTGGTTTCCTTCATCAGTTTCTCCTCACCTTTAACATAAAGACACTGTTACTGAGCAACAGGACAAGAGGTTTAGGAGAAAAGGACAATATTCACATTTTCTAAAAGAATCCTTTTCTTATGTGCAACCTCTTGGGTTGCAGATCATGTCTGGGGCTGAAAGTCAAGACACCCACGATTCCATGATTCTATAGATACACTTTTAGCTCCATGGACTTCAATTAATTCTATTTTAAAAACAATTGCAATAGTACCAACACTTGCAATTTTATTGTAAATAAATTTATTTGTAAATCCCACAAAATTCTGTATCTTTCAAAAAGCCATAGTTCCCAGAACCTTAAGACATTTTGATGCAGCTACAAGCATGGATTTCTCTCTGCCATGTGTATCAAAACAAAAGCTATCAAAGGTTAGACATTGACACTTTAAATTCACTTCCTGCAAGTTACTGATAGAGATCAGAAGCATATCCTATTATGCCTCTGGGTGTTTTTATCAATTTATGCAGGTTTCTGATCAGACAAGCCTTAAGATCCTAGTACTGCAAGCCCTTGTTCCTGCTCAGAATCTGACTTGGAATGCAAACAAACTTTTCTTGAAATTCTGGTGGTGCGGGTTCACAGTCACAAGCTGTGATGGTGGCAGTGGTTATGGGAAGACCATAACCCATGTGGATCGTTTGTCATGATAAATCTCCACCTGAACTTCAGCAGGTTGTCACGGCCTGTACTCTCGGAAGGATCATCTCCAGTTGTTATGAATGGCTGGGTTTGAATTGGCCACTGAAGGCAGGGCAGTCTCCAAGGACAGGAGAGGGAGCAGGTCACCCACAGTAGGGAATAGGGAACCAGAAAGATATTCCAAGGGCACAGGACAAATTGCAATCAATGGGAAGGAATGTTAAGGAAGAGGGAGCTAGTAGGACTTTTCCATGCTAGGAAGGGCTGGTTTCCTCTCCTCTCTTTTGGGCTGTGGTGTGGCCAATGCTGATACACACAGTCTCTTTGGGCTGAGAGAGAGAGCTACATCCTAAATGTATGCCCTCTGACAGCAATTCAGGCTTGCTGGCTTGTGACCTTGTGACCTTGTGATCTGCCTCCCCACCTCCTCTCATGTGGTTAGTAGCTGCCATGGCACGGTAGGACAGCTCTGCCTCTTCCCACTTGAAGCACAGGAATTAGCATAGTGGCTTCTGAACTCTTCCATGAGGAACAGGTATTAGACACTTCCAGGGCAAAACTCTCTCGCTAGCCTGATGTATATTTTCTTCTAGGCTCTCACCTGCTAGGAGCCAGCCCACAAGTGTTCAAATTTCTGATTCCATGAGCATCTTTATGTGCCAGTGAGCTGCCAGACTCCTAACAAAAACTTTGAAGAGCTGAGGGGACAAGGAGCTCCAGGACTTCATCATAGGTGGGAACCTACCATGCCATTGTGTTGAAGTGGACTCCCTTGTTCATCGAGGAATACCCAGCTCAGCTGCTGATGGGTTTGTCTTTGACAGCAGCCTCCACACCACCTCTGTGAACATTGTAGCCCCAGTAAAACATCCACAAACCAGATGTGAAGTGTCAGCCATCCAAACTGTGGGGGAACAAGGTGACATCCTCTGTCCCCTCTCCCACCCCAGAGCAGCAGGATGACACAGTCTCACAGTCCCCTTTTCTGTCATTCCCCAGGAATGGCACAGGACACCACAGTGTGTGGTGACAAGCCAGGAATAGCCAGGCAGGTGTGTGGGGCAGTCAGGACACTGTGACACCCCCAGGGACACCAATGCCCCCAGGCACGGTGTGCCGACCCACTCTGAAGGGGTAGGAAGCACCCAAGATGTGTAAATGCTTTTGGTCAAAAGGAACAATTAAAGTCAGACGGTCCACAAACAGTGTGGTTGAACTGTAGACACACTAATTTGCACCAACAATTCAACCCGTTTGAGATACCAGGATGGGTTAAATGATATCTGTTTTTGTCCTACCTCTTGTAGTATGTATGGGCCAGTTTTCAAAATTACTGGCATCACTGTTCAAGGGATGCTCCATATTTGTTTAGTTGTTGGTGGTGGTTCAGGGCAAGTGTAGTTTGGTTATTTTTGGGAACCACTATCTTAAGTTTGGATGTTAAGCCAGCCAGCGTTTCATTTTGCCAAAGACATTACAGTAACAGGCGCGACCACGGAAAGGATGGACAAGGTGACGGGGCACGGTGGAAGCGGAGAGCGCAGCCATGGGTCCTGAGGGGCAGAACGGGCCTCTAACGTGACTTTGACCGTTCCCCGCGTCTCACTTGGCTCTTGTGTGAGAGACGCGTCCTCAGATCCCCACTGGAGCGCGCCGGGGCTCCCCAGGCACAGCCCCGCACGGGCTCCGCACACGGCCCGGGCTCCCTGCATGCACGGACACAGCCGAGCGCGATCCCTCCGCCAGCGCCGCCCGTCTCCCTCCGCCGCCCCCGGCGCGGCGCTTTGGCCCTTGCGAGCCGCCGTAGCGCCGCGGGGCCGGGGCCGG
>VXBU01003121.1:76245-172866 GCA_013400315.1 Bombycilla garrulus | reverse complement strand
TCTGTCTCTCTCTTTCTTCCCCCCGCCCCCATTTTGCACAGAAGCCGGGAGGATAATTCACTGCGGGCTCTGACTGCATCCCTCTCCCCACCGGCCACCGCCGGCTCTTCGGGAAAGGTGAAGGTTGGGCCGGGGGTCTGTAACCCTTGGCAGCAGCTGTAGTGCCTCCTTGGTTCGCTTGATAAATAGGGCTGAGGGGACGTGGAAACATCAAATGCCTTTATTATCTGGTATCGCACACTATGTAATTGTGTGGACTTTTGAAACAGAGATAGATTTGTGAGAGTTAAAAACTCCCTCGTGTGTATTCTCGGGGTTTTTCTGCGGCTCCGTGTTTAATAGTCAAGTACAGCATTGTGCTATCCAGGCTGTGAAGCATAAGGTGGAATGAATGTGTGTGGAGCTAAAGCAAGGGAAAATTTTGTCTTTGTCATAAGAGGATACTGAAGTGCAAAATCTAAATTTTGGATTTGGGAATTGGTGTACATGTGTTAATTGATAATAAATGGATGATAATTCGTGTGGAAACCTCTGAAAATTGTAATGCTGCTTCCATCCCTATAAGCTCTTGTGTTTATATTTCTTGCAAAGAACGAGGCTAGAATTGAATTTATTGTGAATATCATATTGACTCACGGTGCATCTTTCAGTTTAGATTGCTGCTGATTTGATCCTCTGGAATCTGCAAAAGGAAAGTCTGCCAGCCCCTGTGAATAGCTTTGCAGTGTAACAGGAGTGGAGTTCCCGAGCAGAATCGCTGAGAGATATGTGAATGTGTGGGAGCAAAGCCGAGCACATCGGTGTTTGTGCCTCAGAGCCGGGCTTGTTCCCCGGCACAGAGTGTTGTGGGGTGAGCACCTCCGTGGCACCTGGAGATGATGTCAGTCGAAGGCTCTACCATAACGAGTCGGATCAAAAATCTGCTTCGCTCCCCTTCCATTAAGCTGAGGAGAAGCAAGCCTGGGAACAAGCGAGAAGATATAAGCAGCAAGGTGAGTGCTGTGTGGTACAGCCAGCATGCTTTAACTTGGTTGTCCAAGTTTCCTTCTGAAGTGATAATTCTGCTTTGGGAGAGCTGCTGTAACTGTAGAGTGATGCAGAGGAACTGATCCGTGACTGGTCTGTCTTTTAGTTGGAATCTTTGCTCTGCTGCAGATCCTTCCTGAAGCTTGTGCCCCTCTTTTAAAGCATTCTTTTTGCTTGTGTGATATGAACCCAGTCTGTATCAGAAAGCTTTTGTGATTTCCCACATTGTGGTGTGTGGAGTTGTTACAGGTGACTGACACGAGAAATGCAGTGTCTTCCTCGGTGTTACCAGCTGCTAACCTGCATTACTGGGAGCTGAGGATACAGAAACACCTGTTGTGTGTAAGCAATTGCTCTGACCCTGCAAAGGAGAGTTCTCTGAACATGTGAGGAAGGGAAGGATGATGTGAAAGGTGTGAAATGTGTCTTGGAGGTGTCTATTCAAATAGGGTATGTGTTCCACAGGTTGAGATGTGCTTTCCTCTGTGACTCAGACCACCTTTCCTTGGGGTAATCTTCTGTTGGGTATAGTTGGTTTTTAAAATCCATCCTTCTTCTTGGTGTTTTGGAGAATTCCTTACAGGCGCTCACTCGCTGGGAATTGGCTGGTGTCATGAGGAGAGGATGACTTAAGCCTGGCTTCAGGGAGCACAAGAGCTGGGTGGCATTGCCTTGTGCTGACAGCAGGTGCCTCTGAGTCAGGGCACCTTGTTCTGTCCCTACCAGTGATTCACCTGTAACCCTGGGCAAATCACTCAGCCTTTGTGTAGCTCTCTGTCTCTATAAATAGAAAACTTAATCCCTTCCCATTTGCGAAAACTTGCTAATAAATAAGAAATGCTTGTAATACGTGTCTGAAAAGAATATTCATTGGTCTCAAAACAGTAATGCTTCAAAATTTCTCTCCTGAAGTGGGGAGTGTGTATAAAACTTCTGGGGAAGTAAATGACACTGTACCTAAAAATGGTCTTTCACCAGCATGAGATCCTGTTCTCAGAACTCTGGTTCAGGTCCGAGTTTCCCTTAGATGGCCCTTTAATACCAAGGAACACAGTATTCTTCTCTTGCCAAGCAAGAGAAAAACCTGCATGGCTTCCTCAGAGTCTAGGGGCAAGTCCTTGGTGCTCGTGCTTGACTTCAGTGTGTGCATGTGCCTGTATGTGCATTTAATGCAGCCTGTGGATTGCCAGTGAAATGTGCTTTGCTGGTGCTGCTGAGGAGCAGTTGGTTGGTCTCCAGCAGAGACTTCTGCTGGAGGAGACAAAAGCCGCTTGTACCCCCACATATGGTGGGCATTTGATTTTGGCTCTGTGATCTACACACTCCTTTTCAGGGCTGGGACCTGCTGCTGCATACCCTGGGTATTCTGTGGTACATGTCTCATTCTGCTTTCCTTACATGTGCCGTTTGGGAGAACTCCATTTTATCCTTTGAGCTGTCTCCCAGTGTGCAGCCAGGGCTGTCTGAGCCCCTGGGGAGGGATATCATGGATTCATTCTGCACCATCAAATTAGGGTTTCAGGGCTGGATTTTGTCCATCTCATTAGTAAGAGCTGTTAATCAGTGAGGTGCAAAGGAACTGACGGGGAGTTTGCTGGTAGAATCCGTTTGGCTGGCAGAATCAGTTTGGCATTATGAGGAGTTAGGTGCAGGTATTGGTTTCCTGAAGTGATCTGCTCTGAGTTAGCTCAAATGAGTTAGGGTCTGCTATCAGTGGGCCAGCTGGAGAGATCAAGGTGAAAGGGAGTGGGCCCTTTATCAAAGATCTGGTGGATGTTGGTTAGATGTGGAAACACTCCCTCTGCTACATGTGTGCTCCTCTGTTTTTCTAAAATAGCAGAAACAAGTTTCAATCTGCTGTTTGGTGTGTGTGTGTAAAAACCCCTGGGACTAACACTGACCATCATACACATCACTTCTGAAGGATCTTTTCTGACCTGCAGGAAGCAGCCTTTGAGGCATCTTTGTCTCTTGGACTTTTTCAGAAATAACTGCTCCAGGAGTTGTATGAAACTGGTCAGGTGGAAGGATAGAAGGGCCAATGAAGCTGGTCATCTTAGCTGGATGCTGCTTGGTTACATAGGATGGAGCTGGACTGTTGTCCTAAATTAATGCCTGGGAGATGATACTGTGCTTTGCATGTGCAGATGTGGGTGAAGACCCAGCCCTCAACAGCCCTCTGAGTCCCTCAACTTTTTATTGCAACCAGGTGCTCCATTTAAGATGGTTAAGCACCCTCAGTGGCATTGCTTAAACTTCCACGAACTGTGGTGGTTTGGTTTTTTTTCCCTCCAGTGGGAAGTGTCCTAGCTGTTTCCTAAAGAACCCTTTGGGCCTGTGAGGCTTGCCAGGCTGTCTCAGTGGTTAGGGACAGACCCCCTGGGCAGTTTGTCATGCTGAAGAGAAGGCCTGTGAAATTGCCTCCTTTCAGCGAAGCAGCCGTGCAATGCTGGGCCTGCCGTGGGCAGTCTGTGGGAGGCTGGCTCTGCAGAGACCTGTTTGTGCATTGCTGTGAAAGGGGGAGTGTGGGTAAGTAGAGATATTTTGCATATGGCTGTGCAGGACATGCAGTGTGTTACTTGGGATCTGTACAAGAGAGAGCTTGTTTTGTGACTTCCACTAGGACTTATTTCTTGCTATAATTAATGCATGGTTTTGCTGTTGAGATCCAGGAGATCTCTATGGAAGTAAAACTAAGGACCCAAAAGATAATCATGGACATTTGAAAAAAGGAAAAGGGGGGAAGGAATGGGAGCTCTAAGTAAAGCTTGTTGACAAAGTGGATGTAGTGTTTGGTTTTGTTACTGCTTTTTGAAAACAGCTTTTGTTTTGTGGGAGCCCTGATTTTTGTTGCTGCCTGACTAGTTTTGTGTTTAGACTTCTCTTTTTTTTGTGTCTTCTGATGTTCATGGCTTGAATCCACTTTTGCTGTGCTCTCCAGATCTCTATTTTTTGTGTTGAACCAATATAGACCTAGAGTTCCGTGACTTAAGTCTAAGGCTTGTTGACTGTTGGGATTTGTAATGTATTGGTGTGGCGGTTGGAAGCTAAAATTTCCTCAGATAAGTTGTTTGGCCTGCATTCAATTTCTAGAGGATTACTGGCCCTGCCAGAAATCCAGGCGTGCATCTGGTCACCGTGCTTGTGATTCCAGCAGAGACACGGGGTTAAAAACTGGGCACTAAGTGCCTTTGAATCACCCTGCAGAGCAACACTCTCAGGACAGAGGGGGAAGCTCGGCATGACCCATCTCCCATTGTTAAAATGTCCTGCTCACAGAAGTAATGTACCTAAGCAAATACAGTTCCTGCAGGGGTTGTTTGTATTGTTGAGCTCTAGGCTTGTAAATGTAAACCTCGGTTTAGCTGATGTAGCTGTGCCTGTTTCGGGGGGGATGGTGAGTGCCGGTATCCTCAGTCATATCAGATTGTGGATATCAAGCAAACACATTGCTACAAACCTGCTACAGGCTTTCGGTGAAACAGGAAGCCTGCGAATCAAAGAAACATTTGGAATTTACTGCTGGTTTCTTTGATCTCTCCTGTTTTTTCTAAGCCAGAAATATTCAAGTTGCCTGTTTAAAAGAGTGCTTTGACTAAAACCTGAATTCCTCAGCAGGAAGTCATTCAGTAGGGAACTGTTGTGTTGTTCTCTCCCCTCTCCAAGTGGCCTGCAAACACGTGCAGGTGGGGTGCTTGTTCCTGCCCCACGATGCTGGGTTGGACTGGGTGACATTGCAAAACTTTCTTGAGAGCTTTTGTCCTGAAAATGAGCCCTGACTAAGTTGCTCCTAGTGGGACAGGGTTTCCTGTCCTCCTTTGATGAGGCATGGTCTGTTCTTACTGCCAGCCAGTAGAAACAAGTACTTCTGTGTCCTGCCAGTGAGCTTGTACAGATTTAAGAGGAAAGCAGATCCATGGAAGCTTCAGACCCCTCGTGTCTTGTAATTCCCAACAACGTTCTCCAGCTTCTTAATCCCCTGAGAAGCTGGAGGGCTCAGCTAGGACCACAGGCTGTCCTGGACACAGGAGAATGGAGTAATGTTTCTGGCCTGACTGTGGCTTCCTGCCTTCAGCACACAGTCCTTTTTGTTTGAAGATATCGTGGCTTTCATATTCACAAGATGAATCCTTGTCAGACCACTGCTGGTCTTAACTGGATCAGCTGAGAATTGCTGAACCTGAACTGGAACAGAATAAAAAACCACACAGTTTTGGTTCACTGATATAAATGCATCAAAAATCATCACCTCTTATTAAATCACTTGAGGTGTAGCTGTGGCTTGTTGCAGAGTGGGATTCTTTGTAAGTCTTTGGGAACAACTTGGTCCTGCAGCAGCAGAACCTGCTGGGTTCCCAGGGAGCTGGTTGTGGGGCCGAGCAGCCTGACTGTGTGGGTGAGTTAGGGAGCAGCCTGTCTGATGCTGACATAAGCTTTTCTTTTGGCAGGGTTTTGAAGGGTCTTCTACAAAATGATGGTGCTTTTAAGAAGCTATTCAGTGTAGTGTTGCACCATTGACCCTTTTCGTTCCACTGCAGTCTGAGCAGTGCTCAGCCCACCATCTCTGGGACCGGTGCAGCCAGGGACACAGCTGAGGGAATGTCTCAGCCTGGTCTGGATGTCTGCTACTGTGCCTGTTCTGCTTCAGCATCCATGAATATTGCTTGATCTCAGCTGATAGCTAGGGATCTCTCTCACAGCTCTGCACTGCTCAGTCTAAACACACCCAATTGCTTCAACAGCTTAGGGCCTCTGTCCAGAGATAGAAGGGATTTCATGTCTGTGTCTGGTCAGGCTTATAACAGTGTCCCTTAAAGCACAGGACAAAGGCTGGTTGGGTTCTCCGTAGCCAGACCTGTATTTCAGTGGTGTGTCTGTATCTGTAGATAGTCAGCGGAACAACTGAGAGTGCCATAGCTCAGGGGTTGAATGCTTCCCTGCTTGGGTTGCTCTGGTCCCCTCTATTCCCTGTGGTACTCAGGGTAACTCTGTGCTTGTTAATAGTTTCACACACAGCATTTTCTTGTTCCATTCTTCACTCTGTGAATGATATGCCTTGTCCTGAAAGCACAGGGTGATCTGGCTAGCTCCCTTGGTCTAAACATTAGTGTTAAATGTGACTTACATTCACAGAGCATATCAAAGCCAGAATTTTTCTGCTGGTGAACTGCAGTGCCAGTTGACTTTGGTTCATGAAGTATGGTGGATATAAAAGCATATAACAATTCTAAATATTTGGTCTTGTAGCCTGCAGTTTTATCCATAAAACACTGTGATACTTCTTGCTAATCTTGAGGCAAGATTGCTGGTAAGATCCATCCTTCTAACCACCCTAAATCATGTGCTGTCTTTACTGTGAAAGACAGTAGGAAGGCATCTCGGTGGCAGGGGGAGCATGGTGATGTGCTGGGGTGAAGTCAGTATAAATAACAAAACCCAGGTCACTTGCCTCATGGGTTTTAATGGTTCTTGCTTCCTATGGATGCTCATACACAGCTTATGTGGAAAGCCTTTCAGAGTTGCTGTGGTCCTGCCTTGAATATTTTCCTTCACCTGCTTCAGATGAGCTGAGATGGCACGTAGGACTTGGCTAACCTAGCTGGAGAGGCTCATAAGCAGGTTTTACACTGCTGTCCCTGCTGTGCTGGGTGAGCTGTGCACAGAATCCCTCCTGTTGTCCATGGGCTGTGAAGCATGTAGTGTTTGCCAAAGACCTGGCTGTGATAGCAAGATGGCAGAGGCCAGGGCTGCTCCGAGATTTTGCAGGTGGTACATTTGCTGCTTTCTTCACCACTGTGGTGCTGAGAGGGCTGGTGGAGATAGGCATCCTCAGACACAGTGGAAGGAGACCTCCTTCAGAGTGTACCATCTGTCGCACTAGCTGAGTGCTTGGCCCTTCCTGTGGTGTATCACCTCATGTGTTTCAGAAGGGCAGAACAATTGAAGTGCTGGTTGGGAGTCAGAGCAGGCTGGGCCAATATCTGATTTTCCATCATCAAGGATCTGCAAGCACCTGTAAAATGACTTGTATATTATTTTACTGTCCTCTATGTCTAGTGGAAAGTAACTACAGGGCACCACCTCCATTTCTGGGTGGGAAAGTAGTGGTCAGCATTTTGATGGCCTGAAAAATTGAAGCAGATATTTTGTTTCATGTTGATCAGGTCTCGGAGAGAAGTTGCTTGATTAGCCTTGGTGCAATTTTCTCTGTGAGCGTGAAAGCAAACAATATATACTAGCTACTCTTTGGCTTTTTTCAAAGGTTTTGGTGTTCGGTGCCAGGAGTGGTGCTTACATGGCACTCAAACAGCGCTTAGCCCTGACATTAATGCTGAGTGATTCCAGCTAAGGACTGAATAATTAACTATCACCAAGCCCAGTTTCAGTTACTTCAGGCTTGTGTTTGTGCCTGAGTACCTGCCTCCGCATAGCTGGAAGTTTCTGAGGGCTCTGGTATGTGTGTAGCAGGGTTGTGGCACGCTCGCTCGCTGCTCTGGTTCCCAGGCCCAGATGTGGGCTGGTCCCTGTGCCTGAAACCCTGCAGGCTTTGCTGAGGCTGTACCCACCAAAGGTGGTTACTGCCATTCAGAAAACCCTCCTACTATTTCCTTTCACCACAGGGCTAGTTATCCTTGCCCTGAGCATATTCATATGTTGTGCAAGGAAAATGCAACTGAGGCCTGCAGCTGTTGTAATCAGCTGTGCTGTGTGATCTGTATTTAAAAATATCAACGCAAAGGTTGCTAGTATTGGTATAATCATAGACTGCAGGAGCATCCCATCTCCTTACCTTGCTTTGATGAGCACTGGACAGATGGAATAAAGTAGACCCAGCCCAGAGGAGCTTCAGGCTTAAAAAAACTAAAGGGATGGAGGGAATGGAATATGCTTTTTCTATACAGACATGGTTCCAAACTCCCACAGGAAGTCTGAGGCAGATGTAGAAATTGAATCTTGATCCTCTAAGGCCAAGTCCTAGTCTTAATCGCAAAGCCCAACCTGTTGTAGATTACCGGGGATGTTTCTCACCTCTCCCATGTGAGGGGGACTTGTGTTCGTTTAAGATTATTTGCTTAAAGGTCCACAAACTGTGCTGTTGTAAATGCTGACTTGGTCCCATTGTCACTAAAGATTTCAGTAGCTCTGGTGATGACTTTCCAGCAAGCTCAAGCAGATTAAGCACCATAAGAATTAGACCTGTGGAAACCCCAGTAAGCCTTGTAAATTTGCTAGTGTCCCAGGAGACCAGTACTGTTGTTAGTTACTGTGAGGAAACTGATTGAAAATAGTACTGTAGAAGACTATGAACTGCTGGTGTATTCAGAGTTTCCAAGTCAATAGCAATAAAAGTCAGACCTGATTGTTCTCCCAAATACAGTATTAAAATACACAATTGGTCAAGATAGCTGATGTGATTTAACAACTAATATGAGATTTCTTACCCAATCAAATTTTAACAATGCCATTCCTTCCTTATTGTGATGCTGCTTTAATTTCTGCATCTCCCTGACACTTTCACAGTTAGTCTGAAATTTCCCCCATCATGGATCCAGAGAGACTAATTTCGCTGGAAGAAGGTAGATTATCAGAGGTTGCGTGATAGTAGTCATAACATTAACAACTGTCTTGAGAGCAGGCAGACAGAGGAGTGTCTGAAAGGAGAAAGCAATTTTATGGCAGTGCCCATGGATTCAAGGATGTAGAGTTGTCAAGCTTTCTGCTCCTGTTTTTTTCTCCCAAGTAGGCACTGTGAAAAACAGTGCTGCCTCTTCAGAAACCCTTCCCTATTGACAGACAGGCCCAGCACAGGGAGGCTGTTTGAAGTGCCAGTATTGAAGTGTTAGCTACCTCTCCTGTGCTCAACAGTGGTAGCCTTTGAGGTCTCCCAAGGGCTTTGAAACTGGCTGCTCACCTTTGAGGAGCACATAAGGGGCTGCTTGCCTTTGAAGTCTTGTTTGTACTAGGGATGCTTTCATTTGCAAAATGAAAAAAAAAAAAAAGGCATTATTGCTTAGGTCAAGCTTTGCACTAAAGGAGCTTGGGTTCATTACACTGTCCCTAATGCAGTCTAGAGGCTGGAGATGCTGAAACATTGAATAAGACTGAGGGTGAAAGGAGTGTCTGTGAGACCTGCCTCCTTGTTTGGTGACGGGTCTTGGTGTTCAGAACTCATGGTGCTCTGTGCTTTGGCCGTGGCTGTGCTGTGACTGGAACTGTGAGGGGATCGGGATGGTGTCAGAGGTATCCTGAAGGGAGCGTGTGAGTTCGGGTACACTTGCCTAAGCACTTGCCTGTGCTAGTAAGAATTAGCGAGCTGAGATCCAAAAACAAGCTGTCTTAATTGTAACAGAGTATCATAAGAGTCTGTTGAATGCATCTGTCCCTGAGAGAAACAGGCTAAACCAGTGAAAGGACTTCTTTCTGCCAGTTATGTTTCATCAATACTAGTCTTTTCTGCAAGGGCTTTGTGTGGGCTGAGTGATGTTTTTCATGCTCTTAACCAGTGCTTCTGTGCTGCTGAACTGTATAAAGGTAGAGTGAACCTTGAAATAGAGGTGTGTAATTTTCTATTAAAATGCAGTTAAAGTTTTTAGGTTCTGTGCTCTGCTTTTCAGACTGTCTCTTTTTTCCCCCAGTGTAAAACAGACAGGATACTTTTCCACTTTCTGCAAAGCATCCCAGTGTCCAGGACTTTAAAACAGCTGCATAACTCCTTGTGTTTGGCTTATCTCCCAGTTTTGAACTAGATAGAGTGGTTCTCAGCACTGTTGTTTCAAACCTGCTTTAGAGGTGTCATCCTCCTTGAGCAGCTGGGTCCAAAAGCATTGCTGACTGTAAACTGGAACTGACAAATTTGGGGTCTGCTTTTTTTGCTTAAGCCTATCATGTCCAAACTCATCTAGTTTTCTTGGACTAAATCGTGGCCAGATAGGCTTTAGATATGGTTCCTGTGTGCCTTTCTAAATTATGAGGGCTGGCTGGAGAGTATTTGCCCAGTGTGTGCCCCAAACCCTGCTATGGGAGTGGTGGTTGAGTGGAATGGATACAAGATGACAAAGTTTTCTTAATGAAATAATGAACAAATATTTCATGAGTCTATAGTAGGCCTCAGGCCTGGAAGCCTGAGCAGCTTTTGAGGCTGGAATTGGGATTCTACTGTCCTCTGCACCGAGAGGATAATCTTCCTCCCTGATTAATCCATGGTTTGTGCTGCCTGTCTCTGCAGGCTTCCCGAGCTAAGCTGTTGAGATGTATTAGCACGCAATCAGCAGCGTGAATAACTGGTACTGGGGGAGGATGAGGGTGAGGTGCTCTGGGTGAGAGGCAGCTTTCTTCAGCTTCCTTGCCACTGCCTGCTTTGGCTGTAACTTCTCAAAGAGCAGGTCTCCTACATCACCGTTGTGGTGACTGGTTTGTAGACACTTTGTGAAGTTCTTTGCCCATTTTCTATAGCAGGGCTGCAAATAAGCAGGGCTTAAAATAGCGAGGCTGCTTTTTGATGTCCAAGACCTGCAAAAAATACTTCTTTGATGGAGCCATCGGTGGAAAAATGAGTGTGGGGGGAGAAGATGCAGTGCCTGGACTATCTCTGCTGTGTGTCGAAGCTGCTCCAGGCCCTTGGAATGAATGCCTCTGCTCAGGAGTGTCAGTGTGTAAACATGGCTGTTAATAAAATGGCCAGGGGGCTGATTAATGACCTTCTACATGGCCTGCTGGAGCCAGGGTGAGAGCCAGTGGGCCACAATTGCATGGCCTGGTCTGCCTGCTGGCTGGCAACTTCACAGCTCCTGCCCTGGCTTCTTCCAGGTGCTGCAGCCTCCCATGGCCAAGGACATGCTGTGGTGGGCTTGGGAAGGGGCACTGGGACCCTGCCTCTGTGGGTATCCAGTGCCTGGGGAGGGCCCTGCACTGCCTGGGGCCTGTGGCCCTTGGTAAGACTGCAAAGCTTGGATTAAATACATGTGTGGGAAAAGGAGACAACCAGGCTCCCAGTCTATAATATAAAAACCCTCTATAATATGCTCAGAGTCTGTGTTGCTCCAGACAGTGCCTGGACCTTCATGGTGGAACTCTGGTGACCAAAGTTCCAGGCTGACCAGCAAGGCTGGGAAAGATCACCCTGGGTAGTGACATTGCCCTCCATGGTGGGGGAATATGATGCACTGGGCAGCTTCTGGCTTTGCATTTGTGCTGAAGAAGCCAAATTGTCTCATTAGTTTGGAAAAATCTGTCTCTTTGGTGAAAGACAAGTGTTTTACAGGGCACCTGGGGATCTCTGAGGTTACCAGGGGTTGGGAAGTACTGCTCGCTGTGGACAGTCATGTGTTGTTCCCCTGAGAAAAGAAGAGTGCTCGCTGCAATAAGGCATTTAGTTTTGCTGTCAGTATTTTTTAGAGGTTTAAAACAATTGGGAACACTCATCACCTACTGCCTAAAGGTTTGTTGGCAAGCAAAATAATCTCTTTCTTTCTGCTCCTAGTTTTTTCTGGCACTTAGGGCCTGTTGTACTGGGAAGATCAACCCAGCCCTCCTTAGCTGGCAGCCCTGGCTGAGGAGAGGAGGAGGCTGTGTAAAGAGTCCTGCCCAGACAGAGATGAGCTGGTATTCCTACCCTGGGTGGTGGGGAAGGGAGTTGGGGGCCTGAAACGTATTTGTGTAGCATTTGGGATTAGTTGAGTTGAGGAGTTCTCATGCTGAAGAGATGGCAGCATTATAAATCATTAGTGATCTCTGTAGCTGCAGAAGCAGTTAGGACAGAAAGAAGAGCTTAGAAACAAAATCTATCATAAAATGTCAAAGTGGGTGGTTTCCCTTGCTGGGGAGAGGGTCTTGTCTCTGGACAGCAGAGGGAATGCTGCCTATGCATTGCAGCCATTTCTCTGGAAGAGGAATTTGCTTCCAGATCTGCTGCCTGTGTTTTGTCCCATGTCCTGCTCTCCCGCTCTCTACTGTGATTTCATTTGGATGCTTTTCTCAGATCCCCAGAAAGGAAAGTACTGTAAAGAGCTGCCAAGAAGGGTTTTGCCTTGTAGAGCATTCTTAAATGCTGAGGCCTGGTTGGATGATGGTATGATTATGTTTCTATTTTTCTGTATGTGTGTGTGTTTAATACCAAGAGCGTACTCTGTATGTTCCTTTTCTTAGTGTTCCCATTAGTACAGTAACTTACAGCCTGCTCCTTTCCCCTGCTATAAAGTGACAGTGGTATTATGTTACAGCTGTAATGTACACAGTCTTACACAACTCTGTGCAGCATTTTTAGAGTCGCCATGACCTTGAAAGGTTTAGAAGAAAACTGACAAACTCTGCAAACCCTGGCACCATTCCTGTGGGTGCTTCAGCACGTATTTTATTTTGTGTGGCGAGATAGTATGAGAGTGAGTGGTTCATTTCACCCGGTGGATGTAAAGATAAGTACCTCCGTGGCCAATTGCAAGATCAGAGTCTATGTGTGATTCATTTAATGCATGTAACTGTATATGTGTGCATGCCTTATATGTATATATAAGCAGTTGTCTTCATTATGTTGCTTTGACCAGCTCAGCTGCACTTTGTCCAATAATCCATATTTCCTGAACGTGTTGCTAACTAGTTCTGTGAAACCTGGAATGGAGACTGTGTTTTTCTTTCACTGTTTCATGTCCCCCAAAGAAGCAGTTGATCAGAGAAATTCCATTTTTATTTTGTACCCCTATCATCACCCCTGAAATAAGTTTCCCATTTTCTCCCCATCTAGAAGCTCTCTGACAGAGTGACTGAGTCTCCTATGATCTAAGCAAAGTGCTGACCTGGCATGTTCAGGAAGGGCAGTTCCATCTCTGAAGTTACAAACAGGTTTATGCAGGATAAAGCTAGGTTATTTATACCCCAGGAGAAGAGGCGCCTGTCTCTTCAGAGGCCCGAGAGGTGATCATTAACTTTTTCGCTTCCCATAACCAAAGGTGCCATGCCCTTTTAGATATTTCTGAAGTGTTGATTATGCTTTCGTCCTCTTTGAAGTTCAATCCCATTGGGTTCAGGCAAAAGAAAGGTAAGCTTTTTTAAAAAACATGTTAATCACGTATCTGTTCCCCCATCCACCCTCCTGGTATTTAGCTGTTGCAGAGAAAAATGTGATGAAATGTTTTTATGTGTATTGGGAAGACTGACAGGGCTGTGTTTGAAGCCTGTGAGAGGGACATTCTGGTGAAAGGCATGGTAATTATCACCTCTTGCTTTTCTACATGTGGGCTGCTCTTTGCAGCTTGGCTCAACTGAGGTCGTGTTAAAGCCTAGGCTCAGCACTGGCATCAGTAACCTGTGAGGTTTCTGGCAAGTGTCTTCCTCATAAACGTGTCACTGAGGCCCCTGCAAACACTGCTGAGGTAAATACCCTTTGGGTGTTGGGCTGGGGCTCCTCCTTCTTGCTATTCTTGTTTCTTTTCAGTGTGTGAGCTTATGGGTACTGGATTCAAGTCAGACCCATTAAAATATGGTAGCACTGCTGATATTTTCGGTACAGGGTTTGCAAATAGAGCTGTGTACATCTAGCTATCTTCTGTTTGTCCACTCTTAAGTTTACAAAATGCAAATGGATACTGGCAGATGCTCTGTGTATTGCATGTCTGCCCTTATGCTGGCCCACACCCTGGTCCACATCCATGTGGT
Organism: Bombycilla garrulus; assembly: GCA_013400315.1. Taxonomy (NCBI): domain Eukaryota; kingdom Metazoa; phylum Chordata; class Aves; order Passeriformes; family Bombycillidae; genus Bombycilla; species Bombycilla garrulus. Next base: position 159,192 of record VXBU01003121.1, on the reverse strand, counting down.
GTCTTGGCAGTCAGACACTATATCTTGATGTGACAAGAGCTGGCTGTTAACTTACAGCTATAAATCTGTTTGGGCTACAGTGGAAGTCTGTCAGTGCTGTGCAGGTGGCAACTGGCTTTTTTAGCTTCTGGGTGGATAACTTTTAATTTTTTTTTTCCTATCATGGCTTGTGTTTCTGCAGTTGTAGAGCCTGTTCTGGTTACAGTGGAGCAGCAGTTAACAGAGTTTATGGGACATTGTTTCCAATTGCTGTGGTCTAAACATATGTACACCAGCATTGAGTTACTTCTGCCTGGAAATAAGCCACAGAGCTATATATAAAATATGTTTGAACTGGTGCAGTAATGTTGTTGTAATAATAGAAGAAAGTGGTAGACCCAGGGCTTCCCTTCCTTTCAGCTGATTCAAGAAGATTTCCCCAGATACTGGATCTTCAGTGGAAAAGGCTGTGGAAGGTTGCTGAAAGCAACAACAAAATGCCATATGGCACGCCTTCAGGGAAGAGCACAAGTGCTTGGGTCTGGAGCATTGGTGTCCTGCTTGAGGATTGCTCGGCTCTTTTCTCTTGTGGTGAAACATCTGTCAGAAATCCTGTAGGATTCAGTGTGCTGCAATCTGGTGGCCCAACACTACAGAGTTTGGTCTGGGACAATCTTAGTTTTTGTGGCTCCAGAGCTGTTGCTGAGTTTGCTTGAACTGTCAGACATTTTCTTCCTCAAACTGTTAGACAGGTAGTCTGGGTACTTGTGGAGCTGCCTTGATCATCATGATGTCACACATTGAAGAGAGCAGTATTTTGAAGTGGCATCATCTGTGGTGTCACAGGTGCATTGGGATGCTGCTATCATCTTTTAAACCATGGGGAGTGTGCATAGGGCTTCTCCCTGGCAGTGCTTGTGAGCAAGCCTCTTGCAATTTAGAAGTAAATTCTGGTTCTTTGTCTAAATTGTTTAGAGCAAGTATTTGCTCGGTCATCTTGGCTGTTGTGGCAGATTGTGCTAATTTCTGTGGTCCTTTCTCTCACTAACAGATTTGTATCTCATCTAAAGGAAATGTAGGAAATGAGCTCTGTGGAAATAGCAGAAAGTACTGATAAGCACAGAGCAGCCAGCTTTAGTCTTTGCTTGTGGATGATTTTAATTCCAGCTTTAAACTCTAAGTACTTCATTTGTCTTTGGCTAATTTTTAAACAGATCCTTCCACAGTATTGTCTCCTAAGTGCTCCGTTGCAGGTATCCACCTGCAGCAACGTTTGCAGGTGGAAGTATTGTCTTTCCTTAGACTGATGCAGTTAGAAGAGAGACAAGACTGTGTACCTATGGGAATGTTTTTGAGTTTCGGTGCTCTACAAACAATTCTACAATCATTTCTTTCTGTATTATTGTTTAATAGTCCAAATCATCTGCTGCATTCATTCAACTCTGACAGGCCATCAGCTCTGTTTCATCCAACACATCTTCTCTGGTTGGTGATGGGAATTGCAGCCTGGCTTCATGTGGGAGCTAGTTCTGGTGCAGGGGTGACAGTAAAACTTGTATCCAGCAGTTGCCCACTTCCTCTCTGCCAGCACACCGCAGCAGGGAGTGGACACAAGCTGCATAGAAGCTTTACTGTTCTCTTTTTACTGGAGAAAAATAGTTTGACCAGGGTTAGCATGGTGGTTCAGCACAAATGTCAGTCAACAAGGATGTTCTCTCTTGTGTTGCTTTGCTCTTCAAGTGTTTGCCTGGTTATTGTCTTCCTTGTCTGAACTGCAGAAATGTACTTAGCTCAGGTATTTCTGAACTACATGTGTCTCTCAAAGTTATTTCTTATCTAGACAGATGCTAAATGCTTCTAAATAGGTGAATGTGTCTAAAGCTATTTACCAGGAAATTGGGACAGTTGCCTCACTACTGAAGACTGGAGTTCCATAATCTCTACTTTTGCATTCTGCTTTTTACGACAGCAGTTTTTGCTAAGAACTAAAAATGTTAAGACAGCAGTGCTTTGTGAAGTGTTGAAGCAACAGGCGTTGGTTGTGTGCCTGGATCTAGGGCTTTCTGAATTTCTAAACAAAAGCAGTAAAGAAATGGTGGCTATTGCAAAGGTTTGCTTTCTTGAAATATGACAGAAACCACATGGTAACAAAACCAAGGGTTTTTAAAGTTTGTGGATAAAAAATTGTTTCCTCTGAGTATGGTTTTACTTCCTCAGTTCTCACATTTGGTAATTCTACCAGTTACCCATGCTCCTGAACCTAAATGCAAGCTAGAGAAGACTTCTTTTCCAGAGCTACTCCCTCTTTTAGGGTTTTAAGTGACTTAGATGGCAGCCTACTTTTTTTTTTCTTTTTTTTTTTTTCAGTTAAATCACTTTAACAACTACTCAAATATGTCATCTTATGTTGGACTACTGTCCCCCTTTTTACAGACTTTGTTTCCTTCAGGAAAGTAAACTTAAAAGGTGTTTGGGAAAAATCACAGGAAGAAGTGATTTAAGGGCAGCGTAAGCGAAGAATGAAAGCAAGTTGAGTGAATGACTTAGTCAGTTTGTTTAGGATTTGTTACCTTTATAACCTTTTGTCTCTCTGTGGTTTATTGTCTAGTGGTGGTTTCCTCTGCGTGTGTGCACATAACTGAGAGGACTGATGGTTTTTCTTGCTGCTGATTTACAGGAAGAGTATTCAGATCTTTGGGATGCTGGCTCTAGGTCATAAAACTTTTAAGAAATTTAAACTATTTGGAAAAGACTAAACTGAATTCTGCATCTGCTGTGACTGTTGGATGCTGATTGCTTCTCCTGGAGTTCTTTGCAGCACAAGGATGGCTCAGTGGTGTACCCAAGTGAGCACAGGTGGGTTGTCTGTGCTGGTGGCTGAGCAGCAGGGGCAGTGGCAGGGCAGTGACAGGGACACTTGCACTCACACTTACAGGTGAAGGGCTTTCCCCCATACTGGAACAGGAGAGGAAGCAGCAGCAGGGTTGTTGAGGAGATGATGGAAGTCAGTGCTGTTCTCTTCAGTTTGCTTTCTCAGTCTTTGGCCCATGTTCCTATATATTGATTCTCCTGGGGGATGTGGTCTCCTTCCTGGCTGACAGGACAAATCTCCTGGGTGCTCAATATGCATGTTGATGGACAGATGTGAAGAGCTTCTTAATTCCAGGATGCATGAAGGGCAAGATGCTGATAAAGTCTATTCTGTAAGAAGCTTATTCTTTGGGACAGAGGGCAGGGAAGAGTGCAGGAAGGGATTGCCTAGAGCTGGGCAGTGAGTGTTGGCAGAGGGTGCCAATATACAGAATGTCTCCTTCTGTATATACTGGTTGGCTTGGGCAAAATAAAGAAATATCTCATTATTTCTTTTGATTAATTTTTAAGCATTCTTTAAAAATACTGCCCTTGGCCTCAAGCAGAAGTGAGGTACAGCATGATGCAGCCTGGTCAATTTTCAGATAGCTGCTGAAATTTGGGAGGGAGTAAGACTATTCCCGGTTCTGTTGCCAATTTGTTGCGCGTTCAAGACATTCAACCTCAGTGTTTGTGGTATTGCCACCTAGTCCAGTTATACTTGGTTGTGGATTGCCAGCTGTGAGAGTACATGTTGCTGCCTGCTGTAAGTACAGGAGGGCTTTGTGTGTGTTGGGACTTCTTGCAAGTACTGTGCAACAAATAATAAATAGTTCAGACAATGTTTAGGGAGAGATGGAATACTAATCTCTTCACCTCCTGCCTCCTTCCATAAGGACGTTGTCTGCGTGATAAATGCTTTGCACTTACTCTGTCCTTCCTGCTGTATTTATTCCATCTTAGCATCTTTTTAATTGCTGATATGTAATTTTTTAACATAATTTAAATCAGCTTACAACAAAACCATTTTCTCATTCCCCGAGGATGCAAGTATGTGCTTTCCCCTCTAACATCACTGGAATCTTAGGGAGATACCTGTGTGGGAGGACAAAGTGTCTTGTCCTGGAGCGCTTCAGGTGTTAGGAGCAAGATCCTTCAGGTGAGAGGAGCGGTGAGCTCTCTGACCTCCTACAGCAGGGACAGATACCTGCTCTGTGTAAGGAATCTGGGCATGAAAAGGTGAGGTTTTACATACAGAGAGTCTCTTTAAGACACTACTTAGAGTCTCTTTGAGACTTCCTGCAGCTGTGCCCTTCTCTAGAAGGCATATGTGCCTTCATGGCAGTGTGGGGTGGGTAGGTAGAGATGAGATCTGGCAGTTGAAGACTTTTAGGGCAGAATGGCTGTGTAAATCACTGGTGAAGGATAAAAATTAATTGATTTGGCATGGGGTCGTGGGTGAATGAAGAAATCACAGATGAATTATGTGTGTTGCCTCAGGCAGGCTGATCAAAAGGCTTTTCTTCATCCTTCATAGTTCTGTGTGTTTCTACTCTTGGACTCAAGATGAACCACTAAGTTCCACCCCAAGCCTTGTCAAACAGTTCACAGATCCGTTTATACCAAAAATAAGCTCCGGAGAAGAAATTAAGGGGAAGGAGATTGTAACATGATGCTTTTCTTGAAGTGCTGAGATGTGGCTTTCCTTCTGTGGTTCCACTCAGCAGGGTTGACTGTGGGGAAGGCTTTCTGCTCCCTCTCTTTGTCTGTCTTCCCTGTGTCCAAGTTTAGTTTGAATGTATGCGTTGTTTATAGAGTTCAGCAGGAGGTGATTTAGGAGGGAGCTCCTTGCCATGACGGTATCAGTGTTAGAAGTGCTGTGTTATGGCCCCTGTGTTTGACTGCTTCAGAGTCAAGAATTATGTGGTGCTGCTACGGTTTCCTTGGAATGTATGCCTGAGAAGCTGTGGACTTTTAACCATTGCCTGTTTGCATTTAGGAGCAGGCTCAGCTCAGGGTTGAGACCAAGAGGAGGGACTTGAGCAGAGCCACAGAGGGAACAACCCTGCCAGCCTATGCCCACATTCCTCTTTGGCTCTTTTCCTTTTTCTTGTCTCTTGCTTCTTGTGAGTGCTAAAGCCTGGGTGAAACAGAGGGGAAGGAGCCTTTCCAATCTGGGAAGTGATGATTAATTATGATGAACAGTGACCCTTACGCTGAGAGAACCGTTTGTTCCTGCTTGATTTCAAACCCTTATATGAGTAACTGAAACTCTGCTCAAGGGAGCTGGGAGCTATATTGGCTTTTTTTTCTTTTTTTTTTTTCTACTCACTGAGGCACTTTCTTTGCCTATATTCAGGCCCCTGTGCCATTTATACCTAAAACTTGTATAGTTAGTTCTCAATACAGGGGAAGGTGAATTGGCTTCATCTTCTGCTACAAGGAAAAAAAATCATTAGGCAAATTGCCTGTGGGAGGGCAAAAGCTTACCCTCTGTAAAGTCTGGTATCTTGTGTGCTGTCTGTCCTTATGAAAAAGAAATGCACAATTGCAAAGTGGAAAAATCTGGTTCTTGTGAAGGAGTGATGCTGCAGAATTCCAGGTCCCAAGAGCTCAAGGAAGGGTTTCTTTGAAGCCTGCCCACACAGGTCTCTGTATTCCATGGAGCTTAACTACCTGAGGAGCTGGTCCAGTTGACTCCATGAGCAGATGCTTGGTCTGGAACAAATCAGGATTGACTCTTTATGTACCGGGAATACCTGTAACCTGTTTGATGTCACTTTTTACATTCATTTCATGCATTCATCACAAAGTCTTCACAAACTTTGCTTACATCAATAAAAAAGAATTTCCCACATCAAAGTGGGAAATAGTGTCAAATAGAATCATGACAACACTGGAAATGGTGGATGATTTACACACGCTTTTTCCCTGTACCTTCACCACACTTGTACCTCTGAAGCTCAGATTTTATGAAAGTTTTGTGAAATCTCATGAAAGTCTGAGTTGGTGTTGCTTTTACAGTGAAAATGATGACTGAATGGTAGAAGGGGGAGAAGCTGCTGCTTGTGAGTTGGTAAGGTTACATGGACCTCTCCTCATCCCTGCAGTATTTAGGAAGAAATTGAACTTGGTGTGGGGGTGTGGAAGAGCAAATCGGTGGTCCAGGCTGATGTTAAGTGGAGAAACAGAAGGTTATTGAACTATGGCTAATTGTGCTGTAGAAGCTGGTAGGAAATTAACCCTCTGATGTGTCCTGTTTGCAGGCTGCGGGGACACTTGCAGGTGTGTTCTGCTGCCAGTTCCAAGCTCCCTCACTATGGTTGCTGGTAGAGGTGCTTTTAATAGCCTCCCACCCGCTCCCCAGGGCTGTGCAATGGTATTTATGGCCTGCCCGGGACTGCCTTTCTTCAGGTGCACGAGAAGAAGGCAGAGTGCAGATTCAGCACGTAGCCCCTGACAGCTGGGGCTGATGGGTCAGGAATGCAGCCCTGACAGCTGGAATTGCACTGAAAGCAGCCAGCACGATGGGGAGGCCAGCAGGGGAAAGCAGGCAAGAGAGGCTCTGTGGAGAGATGGACAGATGCACGCACACTCTGGAAAGACAGCCTGTGCGGACCCTGGGTTGCTTGTGCTCCATTTGTCCCACCTTCATCCCTGATTTGTTCCGTTTGTCCAAATGTCTGGATAATTTTTAATAAATGTGTGCAATCCCTATGTGCAACCCGTGTTGCAACCCCTGTGCAACACACCTGGCAGAGCTATTAGAGCTGAAGGTCAGCACGTCCATTGGAATACCCCCCATCCCACCTCTGCTTTTATGCAGATTTACAAATGTGATGTAATGCTTCCCATAACTCAGTGATTCACAACCTTTCAGCAAGTCAGTTTCTGCTCTGCCACTCTTGAGTGCCATTCATAACTTGTGTTGTGGGAGATTGTTCCCTGATATTCTTAAAGTGGTTATCTTGAAATCAAATTGCATAGAGTTGGCAACTGCTTGTCATACTATGATGGTCTGATCAGGTGTTTTTCTATTTTGTTTTGCTTTGTGGCTTTTTCTTTCCTCTTTCCCTCTTTTTTTTTTTTTTTTTTAGTTGGTTAATTGTGAGGGCTTGCTCATAGCTCTGAATCCTTTTCTCCATCAATACTGCTTTAAACTGGGCATTGGCTACAAACACCGTGAATGTCAGAACATATCTGTGTAGTGGATTGCATGAGACAAATTTCATGGTCTTGCATTAGTTCCTGGAGGGTCAATTGGGCAGGTGGTGTGAGTGTACAGTGGTGGCCGTGGGCAAGGCTTGGGAGGCTCACAGCGAGAGGGACGGAGACTGCTCTGTCAGCCAGAGACCTCCTGAATGGGTCCTGTGTTGGAGCTTGGCTTGCTACTGTTGCCTTTTGCAGGTGGAATATTTTCAGCCCCCAGACTTATCAGGACATTTCGCTTTCCTAGCACTGGTTGCTGAGGGAAGAAAGACCAGCTGGGGAAGAGGGAGAGGATAGCAAAGCCTCTTTAGAAACATATAATATATATATGTATGTAAAAGAAATTTAAAAGTGCATATTCTATATGCATATACAAAAGCAGGGGAACGCACTGAGTAGGTGAGGGACAGAAAGCAACTATGGAGCTGAGTGGTTTTGTTGTTTGTATGCTTTTGTAAGTCAAACACCTCCTGCAGTTAATTCCAGCCACCCGTCTTCAGCCCTTCCCTGCCAGACCAACAATAAAAACCCGAACTTCCCCCCCACCCAAAAAAAACCCCAAAAAAAACCAGGCAGGGGAACCTGGTCCAAAGCCAGACCTTTGTTAAGCTGAAGTGCAAAATGAATATTTCACAGCTGTGTTATAAAGCCCTGAAATGAAGGCTTTGCAGTGGAAATGCTGACAGCCCCTTAAGTAGAACAGTATACTGTAATTAGTGCTCTGTGTTTTATGTGCCAAACGAAGCTCAGCAGAACTAAATGTAAAACTTCAAGCCTTTGTTTTTCTGCAGCAGTAACAGGACATCAGACAGTGTGTTCAGACGTTGGATTAGCGCCTACAACGTGTGCACTGCTCCGTGGAGGTTGGACGTGATTTTTTTGCGGTGGGGCTCAGGGCAGAGATGTACAAACAGGGCCAGCTGTGAGATTTGGTGCTCTGTATCAAATTTCACTTATGTAAGATAGACAGCTATTTCTTAAATGCTGACACTGACAATGTACAGCTACATTTTCAGCATTTTCACGTATTAGATGCCAGAGTGCATCGATACGACTTTGCTGTGTATCAGCATGGAAAACATGTTGGAGTGCATGCAGAGGTGCTGAAAACTCTGGGAGCAGAATGCAGAGAGACAGACATGCAAACCATGATGCTGTTGTCAAGCCTGATGTTGGAGCTCCCCAGTGTCAGTGTATTGGACCAAATAGCATTGGGGTCTCAAGTCGACCAGTAAAGGCTGTTTGGGGTTTTTTTAAGACAAAAGAACAGATGATTATGTAGCCACTTCCCCTGTGCGAGATTGTTACTTAGTTACAACTGATTACTTGATGTGCAAGGGAAGGCTTTTCGCAGTAACCCTCCTGGGCCGTGTGTCTCTGGGATTTCTGTGTTGCACATGCATTATTAACATGCCTGCTTCCAAGCGGGAGAGAGGGATGAGGGCAGGCACGTTGTGCAGTGGACAGTAGATGAACTCTGATGGATGTTGTCTCGTCATGCTGACTCGATGCCACTACTTAATTAAATGGATCTGAATGTTAACTGTGTTATGCACAGGCCCATGGGAAGGCTTTTAAAATAGAACTTGTCTGCTTGTGGACATTTACTGAAGTAGCCCTTCTGGAGTGGATTGGAATAGTTGTGCTGCAAGAACTCTCTGAGGATGCTTTTGATCATAAATGCTCACAACAGCATGGAGAGAAAAGGGCACATTGAAATCAAACTATAAACACAAGACTAGAATTTCTCATTGCATAGGGGAGCAGTCAGGACACAATGGGAGATAAATTTCCAAATGCAAAGCAGCAGCAGTTCATATCTGTGTCCTCTTTGTTGCAGGGTGTCCTCTTTGTTGCTTTCTGTAAATCTTAGATCTTAGATGTCAGAAAGGCAGAGTGAGATATTAATGGGAAAAAGTTGGAACTATAGACTGTATTACCCTGCTCTGTAAACACTTGCTGTGGCCGTGCCTGGAAAGCTGCGTTTTGTCTTGGTGTTTCCCCTTCATCTCAGGAGAAATTTAGGGGACATAGAAGGGGCTTCACAGAAGAACTGATAAAGGATATGAAATGGCTTTCAGGAGAGACATAAAATGACTTTGAGAAGACTTTCGTACTTGGAACACAGATGACTTGAGGTGATAATATAGCTCCTTACAAAATCATGAACCACCTAAAGGTGGTGGATAGGGACTGACTGTTCACTGTCTCTTCCCATACAAAGAATGAGGCATGCCAAATAAAACTACTAGAAGTCAGGTTTAAAACGAATACTGAAAGATGGTTCATCTTACAATATACCAGACTGGTGGAGTTCCTTGTTAAAAAATGTGGTGAATGCTAAACTTTTATAGACAGAGTGGATAAGCTCATGATAGAGAATTCTACTGAAATAAGTTAAAAATGAAGACTGGAAAACTGACAGGAGGTGAGAAAGAATCAAATTTGTTTTCCTTTCCATCTTAAACTTTATCCATACACTTCTTTATACCATTCTTCCTGACTTTCCTTCTTTGCTTTTGGCTGCAAATGAAAAAAAAACAAAACAAAAACCAGAGCCAGATATTGGTCTCTGATCCAAGGTGGCCAATCTTGTGAAGTCTGGAACAGACCTGCTTGCTGAACATGATTTTCTCAGGCTGTAGCCTCCTGCCTACTGCTGTAGGTACTGGGGTGTGTGGGCAACCCTGAACAGTAACATCAGTCTTCTCCCTTGATTGTCATTTTGAGCACTGGAGAGTAGCACAAATCCTCTCAAATGCTTTGCTATTTTTATTTCCATGCTTAAATGAATTGTGCTTGTAGTGAACCATGAGATTTTGGGCCCAAAAGAGAATGAAGATAGCATTAGAAGGCAGAAGGTGAGATAATCAAGTCAGAAAACTCTAATTTCTCTGGCAATGAGTGTGGGGATGAGGAGCTGAAATACTGTTGAACTCCTGCTTAGTCTTTTACTGGCCCAAGGAGAATGGTGAGATGAGTGGTGGCTGGCTTTTACTCAGCCTACAGTCAAAACTCTTTGAGGCATAAGTGATGGCCTAAAGATGGCTTTCTCTTGAAAATGTTTTTTTCTCTCTTTCTTTAAGATGAAGGCAACCCACAGAAATCTGCTGGTGTGCAAACAGACACAGGTAGAGGAGCTCCTACCCAGCAGCATGGGTTCAGTAGTGAAACAGTGCAGCTGTAGGCAGAGTGCCTGTGACAGGTCAGGCAGCACTGTCAGTGTGATGAGATTGTCCCTTTTGGCACCCGTTCTGGTGGAAATGATTGCTGTGCTGGCTGTGTGTACTGCTGCTTTCTAACAGAGTCCTGGCTGGGTGTGCAGGCCACAGTGTTTGTCTCCTGTACTCCCGTGTGGCTTTGCAAGTGTAGGTGGTCCCAAAGGAATGCAAATGATGGGAAAGAGGAAAGTGTTTGTGGGAGAAGGGTGTAGTTGGCTGATCCTTCAAGGATTTCTGTGTTATCCTTACAGCATATGGAAGCAATTGTTTGTGATAACTTCCTCAAAACAACAGAAAGAGCTCACGCAAGTACGAAACTCACTCTGAGACCTGGGTGCAGCTGGTCAGACTGAGGTTTCTGAAAAGCCAAACGAGGCTGGCTGGGGCTGTTTAGATCAGCCTTTCTGAAACTATTATCTGCACCTCAGTAGGAAGGCAGAGCTGGCATGACTTCTTCCCCCAAGCATGGACTTTCCCCACGTGCTGTGTGGGACTGTGCCTGATGGGAGCAAGTGCGGCTCTCAGATAATGCCCTTTGATTTCCAGGTGGGATTGAGCTGCAGCAGGACCCCTCTTTCTGGGAAGGCCCTGCTGCCATGAATAGCTGTTGGTACCTTCAGTCCTGCAATTCAGGACTCTGCTGGTTTGGTCCTACCTTTCTGATGGTGTTGATGTGGAATGAACAGGGTAAGGGATCTGCTTAGGCACAAAAATTTCTTTACGCGTGTTTGTGCAGTTCCAAGTAACTAAATTTAGATTTAAGCCTGTAAAATGGCTGAATATCAGATTTTGCAAGACAGATGTTAGCTGTACAGGTTTTGTGCCTAAGAGTGTACATTGAGCCTCAAAATTTGAGTAAAAGTTGACTTTAAAGGAATGGAGATGGGATGGTTCCAGATAGCAAAGTGGCAGTGCAAAATGAGCTGTGGAAGTGTTTTGTGTGTGGGTCAATTCAATAACTCTGGCAGTCGCATAGAGAACCTTGACTGGAAGTGCCAAATGCTATTAATAGAAGCCTCAAGATGAAGTAACAAATGCAGCTTGTCAGCCTCCTCTCCTGCCTCTAATTTAGGTACAAATGGCAGGTTTAATCTTGCAGTTGTTTCCAGGTTTGGATGAGGGTGTTGAGGTGGCCCATTAATTGCCTGTGAAGGCCTGAGCAAGCCGTGACAGGTCTGACAACTGTAGGATGCAAGCTGGGCAAACACAGGAGCTATTGGTAGTGAGGAGTGTCTCAGATCTGCAGGGGAACTCTCCAGGTCCTGTGGTTAGCTCAGATCTGACATGGGAAGGTGTGAAAAATAGTGTATTTCTGACTGGGATGTGCTGAAGTACTATTTGGGAGACTTGTGTGAATGGCAGCGTTTATGGCTGTGTAGGACTGGGAGACTGCCCTTACCACAGGAGCAAGTGGTGGGATAATGGCAGACCTGTATCAACCCATCTGCCCTTTTGCTGACAAATCTTTATTCCAGATTAGGAAGTTAAAGTTGATGGGTTTTTGCCCTACTTAACCATATTCATTTGTTTTAGCTGGCAAATTGAGAAGATTCCAGTTCATACTGTGTTGTTACCTATTGTTTTTTTCTCTCTGAAATGTTTTTAAATCTTAAGTTTTGTGACAAAGTGACTATCTCTTGCCCCTGTGTCACCTAGTCTGGAAGCTGGTCATGGGGAACAAACTGTGGTGTATTGAGGGCAGGTTGGTGGAAGTGGAGCTCACAAGTCTCATAAGATAGCATTTTAAATTTATATGCACTCCTTTTTGATGCAAGTTGGTTTTAATACTCGAGGATCATCAGGTGGAGGTGCTGCCTTTGGATAGGCTTCGTGGGGTTGCCTTTCAAGTTCTTTACACTAGGAAGTTTTTGAAGTTAAGACTGGGAGCAAAAGAGGGGAAGCCTTTTTCAGAAAGTTAGTTATGAATCTTTAGTCTAGGTGTCTGTTTCTGTGGCACTTGGTCTGTCAATATCAGAGGTATGCCCTTGATAGTTGCCCTTTTCTAAAGGAACAAATGGTCTGTTGGAGGTCAGAAGATACTGGCAATAAAATAACTGGATTGTGAGACTGAGCTACTCCTTATAAAAGGAGTCAAGCTGTGTGCTGACCATGGGAGAAAGGTAGACTTTCCACATCCTAGCATTGCCACAAAAAGTCTCTTGGCAGAGCAGCAGGGGACCTCCACTGACTTTAGAGTGAGAGGAGGTTAGAGTAAGGGTGACATTTTGGTGTTGTTGAGGTGAGAGTGTCAAGACAAAGCAGGTAGTGCTTCTTGTTTGGTTTCTCTTCTTAAAGACGTGGAGGGGTCAGATTTGGGCTATGGATGTGCAGCTAGACTGATCTAGTTGCCAGGGGAAAAGGGTATGTTTGTTTTTTTCCAAATTCGGTCTTCCTGTGGTTTTCCCTAGGCTGGCAAACAGAAAACTAACAGAAAATAAAAAGTAGAACATGATTGTCTGCTGGTTTGTCCTTCTGGACAGGTAATTTCCATGCCAGGGCTGTCTGGAGTGAGGGAAATGGTGGGGGGTGTCACTGGGCTGAGTAGGATGAGGGAAGAAGGAGCTATCCCTTCCAAGACAGGCTGCTGTAAGATCAGCTCAGCTGTGGTGTAAGACTGCGCACTGAGAGGCTCGATAAATGTCCTTGCAGAGCAAAAACATCCCTGTTGGTGAATATCTGCATAGCCAAGGTCAAGCAGTGCCTTTTAGGATAGTGACAATTACAGCCAGACTGAACTAAAGCCTGCAGTGAGCAGTGCAATCACAGCGTTGCTGAACTGATGTTTGCTGATGGCATCGAGTAATTGCCTTATCTAGATGGAACTACTTGAATGGCACATGTCTCTCCCACTTCCTCCTTTGCTGTCAAGAATGCATCTTCTGTAGGAATTTAGGCCTCTCCTAGCTTGGGAACTACTGATATTGACCAGAATCTCAGCAGCAGAAGCATTAAATTATTTCAGTATATTTTTGAGCTGCTGTAAAAAGATACGTGTTTTGAAGAAGTCTGGAAGAGCAGATACCCTCCTGGACTTCCCCATTCCTCTCCCCAACCTCTGCATTTTTGTTCAGATATTAAGTTGAAACAAAACTAGTTCCTTTCTTTATCGGTAAATTCATAGCATCATTTTTAATTGCATGTTCTAATGTAACAAAAATCCAGTAGAGTTTTGTAAAAGCCATGTTTTTGGAGATTCTCAGTTTGCAAGGGAAGGGGACAATTTGGTGGTTTCTCATAATCTCTTAAAGTACCTGGGGTATATTATTAAGAGGGGGGAAAAAAAGACCTAGTTGTTCCAGACTGGAATATGAAATCTCCCACTTTCCATGCCACTGAAGCCAGGCCAAATCTTAACTAACTGAAAGCATGGATGGCTCATGTTAAGTGGTGACATCGGCCCTACTTTACCTGCTCAATCAAGGTGATTCTCTGTGTAGGGTTACTTCTGGCCCCTTACTAGCAGCCTGAGCCATGAGCTCGGTGAGTCCTCGTGTCTCACCCTGCAGCCAAACTCCTCAGGTCCGGGAAGGTGTGTGGTCAGGGTGGCGTGGGAAACCTGCCCCGCCCCTGCCTTTTGTGCTCCACCTCGGTATAAATGCAAGATGTTCGTCTTCAGGGCAGCTATTACAGTCAGTAGTAATTATTACAATAGTAACTTCTTATGCTGTGTCCATGCCCCTAAGGCCTTAACCAAATATAACTTAGATGATAATAATTAAAAACAGAAGACTGTGACCCAGTAAAATCCTTGAGTTTGGCACAGACAGCAATGCTGAGGAGGAATGTATGCATCAAATATATAATAAATAAAAGTAAGCTGTGCAAATGTAAAGGAAAGAGAATAATTTTGTGTTGGTCAAAATAGCCCCAGGGCTGAGAACTGGTTTGTGCTCAGAGGTTGAGTCCTTTCATGCCACAAACTGGATTTTGTGCAGCTTAATCCCACTGCAGCCTTTTGCTTTGGGGTAATCGCTGAATTCTGATGCTTTTTCTGCCAGGGAGTGCTCTCCAAAATATTGTGTCATGTCCATTTGTCACCTGTCCTTCCCTTTTTTTTTTTTTCTTTTATCAACTTCTTACCAGAGAGGCATTTATATCTTCCAGGTAGCTCTTCCCAGCTGCATTTCTTTTCTCTTCATAAAAATAGTGGAGATCTTTGCCTGAGGGGAGTGTGGGGACATTTAGATAACTGTCTCTTGCAAGGGTCATTGGTATGCAGCAGGCTTGTGAGTGTTTGTGGTGCTCTGATGCCCTCGACCACTAGTTTTGATTTCCAACTCAAGCACCTTAGGAAAAACTGACTGTTCAGTTCCTAGGAATACAAGGCTGGGACCAGACTGAACCATCTACTACTGGATGGAGGCAACAAAGAGAATGAGTCAACCCAGAAACAGTTTTCAGGAAAGAGCCAAGCTCTAGAGACAGTGGTGTATTGCTCTTACTGGGAAGGAGGGACTTGGTGGTCAGTGAATGTGCATCTCAGCTTTTCACCAGTAGTATCTGCTGCTTGCAATCCTGTTTGCAATGCTCTGAGATAGAGAAAGTAACAAGTGGGTCGATAACTCCTCTGTAGCCCAGCAGTATTTTCCTATGCCTATACTGAAAGTTGTATGGGGTTACTCTTGTACGTGGTGCTTCTCGGTGGATCTCTGGGAACCAGGGAACCAGTGTGAACCAGACCATCAGGATCTGTGTTATGGGTCTATTTGAACTGCACTCACATTTCATGGTGCTTCCTGTTTTCTTTCTTGTCTGCTCTAGGTGACTTTGGAGAAGGTGCTGGGCATAACCGTGTCAGGAGGCAGAGGATTAGCCTGCGACCCCAGAACTGGCCTCGTTGCTTATCCAGCAGGGTGAGTCACTATCCACATTCCTCAAAGCTAAAATAAACTGTGACTGATGCATTAACATAAAGATTTGGGGTTTTTCCACTATCCTCTTCTATAGGAAGCCTATTTACTGCTCTTTAAACACCAGAGAATGATGAGACTCAGAACTGTTAGTGTAATTGGCAAGGGAGAGGGATTGCATTATCAAATTTTAATGAGGTCCCTTTTAATGGAACTACTCTCATTTCTCTTGCTCTAAGCTGGGAGTTAAATACATTTTGTGGACTATTCTCTGTGTTCTGTAGTGTGATGAACACAAGCATAACTCAGTGTGATTCTCAATTCAATAAATACCTAATGGAGCAAACAATGCTTTCAGTGAATTGACAGAAGTCTTCTTGTAGATGCCCTGAAATTTATGATTTACCATGTTCCTCAGCCAAATGTGAGGAAAGATTTCAGGCTTACAGCCTGAACCTGCTTATATGTGGGTTTTTTGGAGTGAAACACATCTGTCAGTGTTTGTCTAAGCTCAAATAGAGGTATCCAGAGGGAAACTTTGATGGAAAGCAAAAGAGCTACCTACAGGGACATGGGTGAGGGCTGGAGAGGTTTGGGGAGCCTCTTGAAATCATCTAGTCCAACCCTCATGCTCAAGCAGGGTCACCTCTAGGATGCCACCATCTCTGAGCACCATGTTCTGGTGTTTGACTACTCTCATAGTAATACAAACAAAATAAGAACATGAAAATAAAGGGGTTTAAAAAATGTTATTGTTCTTTTGTGTTCAAATGGAAGTTAATGTTTTAATTTCTGCCTATTGCCTCATTTTCTGTCAGTGGACAGTTTGATAATCTGCAGACAATCTGAGACAATTTGTTGAACATCAGTGTTCAACAGCATCCGTTATGCTTGAACTCTTTGGAGCCAAGCAATTATATTCTGGTGTGTTTTGCCTCTTCTTGTGTATCCTTTCTGACACTGAGTACGTTCACACTTGAAGTTGGCAAGGAGAGAGAGAAGAAAATGGGTGCAGTAAACAAGTATTTTGGGCTCTTGCATAGCTGAAGATAGGTTAGTTTTGTTAATAGCAACGTCCTTTGATGAGCATGCCTGACATTGATTTAATCAAGTGTGAGTACACCTGAGGTTTCTTTTGGCTAATTAAAAGGTTATGTGGTTCCTTAGGGCTTTGCAGGGGAATTCCTGTCCTTACTTGTTGGTGGTAACATTTCATGGCCTGGGCAGGAATATAGTAGATGTGTGTTCTAAAAGTTTAAAGGCTTGTATGACTTGCTGCTTTTGTGCCATGGCTGGCCTGTTTTGGCATACTGCTGTGATTTGCTGCAGTCAAGACAGTCTAGAGCTAACAATCTAATCATCTTGTTCAGTTTGGGTTTTGTTGGTTTTTGTGGGTTTTTTTCTAGTTTGGTTTTTTGTTTGTTTGTTTTTTCCCATTCTGATTTCCTGTGAATGTCTCTTGATTTGGAATAATCCTGGCCTTTCTGGTATACTGACTTAATTTAGTTTATTTTTGTTTCTATTTGAATTACACAGACTCACAGGATAGGTAGGGCAGGAAGGGACCACACTGTGTCATTCAGCACAACCTCCCTGCTCAAGCAGGGTCATCCTGGTGCACATGGCACGGGATTACACCCAGATGGTTCTTGAATATCTCCAGCAAGGGAGATTCCACAACCTCTCTGGGCAACCTGTTCAGTAAGGAACTGAACT
Organism: Bombycilla garrulus; assembly: GCA_013400315.1. Lineage (NCBI taxonomy): Eukaryota > Metazoa > Chordata > Aves > Passeriformes > Bombycillidae > Bombycilla > Bombycilla garrulus. The sequence goes on along the minus strand of VXBU01003121.1, from coordinate 142,367 downwards.
GTCACCTGCACAGTAAAGAAGCTTTTCCTCATATTCTCATAAGAGATGCTCCAGCTGACCATTCATCCTCCTTGCCCTCCACTGGACCAGCTCCAGAATCTCTTGTCTCTCTGGTACTGAGGAGCCCAGAACTGGACACAGCACTCCAGATGTGCCTCACCAGGGCTGAGCAGAGGGGCAGGATCCCCTCCCTGCACCTGCTGGCAATGCCCTTCCTGAAGAGCCCCAGAACACCACTGGCCTTCTTGGCCACAAGGGCACTGCTGACTCAGGGACACCTTGCTGTCCACCAGAACGCCCAGGTCCCTCCCAGCAGAGCTGCTCTCCAGCAGCTCAGCCCCCAGCCTGTGCTGGTGCCTGGGGTTATTCTTCCTCAGGTGCAGGACCCTCCATCTGCCTTTGCTGGATTTCAGACAGTTCTTCCTGCCCATCCCTCCTGTTGAGGTCCTTCTCAAGGGCTGCACCACCCTCTGGGGTATCAGCCACTCCTCCCAGCTTTGTGTCATCAGTGAACTTGCTGAGGAGGCATCTGCTCCTTCATCCAAGTCACTGGTGAACAGTACTGAGCCCAGTACTGAGCCTTGGAGGACACCAGGGGTGACAGGGCTCCAGCCAGACCCTATGACAGTGATTATGACCATCTGGGTTCCATTGCACAGACAGAACTGTGCATTTTCTGGACACCAAACTACTTAAGGGAGTCTGCTGTAGCAGGCTGGGTGTGGCTCATGCACGGTTGTTTCATGACCTGTCCAGGTAACTTGGTCATCCTCAGCTGTACTCCAGCGATTTCCCCATCTCACTGCTCGTCTACAGAGGTTTTGCAATGCTGACACGCACGGATGCTTTGCTTCTCCAGTCCTACCCCTAAAAGCTGAATTTACGTAACAACGCTCTATTTTCCTAAGAACACTTTCAACATACCTAGATTGATTTGGTTGAGATCAAAACAGTTGCCCAAGGCATCGTGACTTCATCCACATCAGGTATACAAGCAACTATGTGAATGAGGACTTTTGCATAAGAAGCTTTGGCATTCTTTGAGCATAATCTTAATTTGGGTCTCCGATTTGCCTATTTTTTTTCTTTTTAATGTGATTGTTTTTCTAGGTTTTCTCTTTCCCGGAGTTTCTGAATCTCCTGGGAAGTTTCTTAAACTGATGAAAGAAGCAATTCCCAATGCAACAAATCTCATTCCAACTCCGCTGTGGTGCCAAAGAGCTGTGTTACATTGCTTTTCCCTTTTCTTCCCAATGGCTTTTGCACATATTATCCTTTCACTGCTTTTACCCTAATGAGGCTCCCTCTCTGGCAGTGTGAGACAGCAGCTGTGCTGATCCTGGTGTGTTTTTTGTAGGATGCTTGTGTTACAGGAGACCTTTTCTTCATGTCAGTGATAACGGGCTAAAGGCACTGAGTGCTACCACTTTGATGTAAAGCTATTGTCTTGGGAGATAAGACAACGTAAGAGAGAAAATTGTATCCTCTGCCAAGGTCTTGCATCTGCTGCCTGCATTCACCTGTTTTTATATTGTCAAGTGAAACAAACCCAAGGGTTCTTAATTGGATCTCTGTTTGGGTTTTGCAGTGAATAATAAAATTGTTCTTGTGAGGGGAGTGAGATGAGGTACAGAAATTTATCAAAATTTTTCACCTCTTGTAGTAGGACCAATGTTCTGACCTTCCTTTGTTTCAGTTCCCCTGCTTTGCATTTTCCGTGTTCTTCTCAATTTATTCTCTTCTGACTTTTTTTTGCAGTAGCTAGTTGAGGCTCTGTTTCCTAGAAACAAGAAGGGAAACAAAATAAGAAAATCCTCTGAGGACTAACATTTAAAAAGGGGGAAAAGGGTGTGTGAAATGTCTATAATTTAAATTCTAGACAGCTTCTGAGACAGCTTTAGTCAGCTTATCTGGTTTTAGTTTTGGTGTTTTCTTTACTGTTGCTTTTTAAGTCTTGTAGTTTGGTGTGATTGATTGAATTCACTTCTCATTGTTCTTGGCTCTCAGCTGATCCTGATAGCTGGTTGGGAACCTGATCTTCAGGCGAGGCATTTGCCTGCTTGAGGGAGCATCCTGTGCTTTTTCTTCTGAGGAGCAGGAACACAGCACTTGGTGCCTTTGGTGTGCAATGCCTTTTAAACACTATGCTGTTACACTCCGGTCAGCTTAAGCATCCTTCTAGCTTTGCTCATCAATTTGGAGCCACTCTGATAGAGTTCAGGGATTTTTACATTAGTGCTCCTTGCTGGGAGGATTGGTATTTGATAAATAGCACATGTGTTGAGTTGATCAATCTCAACCTGCATATTCTTTTATTCTATCCCCCTTTCAGCTCTTGCGTAGTTCTTTACATACAGCAGCTCCTGCTAAAGGCAGATGTGGGTTTAATAGAGAGAATTCTCTCTGAGACATAGTAAAATGAGTTTGACTGGCTTTCTCTCAGAAATTACAGTAGACAGTACAGACCCAGATCCTTGGCTAGCTCTGTCTGTGTGCACTGTACATTTGCTGAACACATGGTTTGGATGCCCCTGAATTCTGTCCCATTTCAGAATGGGTCATCTTTATTTGTAGATAGGAAGGGAGGGACAGTAGAAGATGGATGATCAAAGTTAAAATGAAGATACTGAGTCTTTTTTCCTGCTGCTTTTTTGCTGCATGATCTACATAATATTCCAAAGTAAATAGTTGTATGAGTGTTCAATCAGAAAACAGCACAGTTGTCTTGGTCAAGTTTTATTTTACTGCAGTTGTGCTGTGAATGCTGCATGTCAGTGCAGCAGCCTCTCGTGTGCTGACCTGCACTGCAGCAACATCCAGCCACAGTCTGATCTCTTCTCGCTGTGTCTTCCGGTGTTGCACCCCTCATCCTCAGCTGATTTGCAGCATGGAATGGAAGCCACTTAACTCTGTCAGCCCTTCTGAGTCATAGCCCTCCTGGCTGTCAGGTCCTGCACTGCCAGGCAGTGATGATGGTCTCTATAACAGCGAAGGGGGGAAGGGGATGAACAGGAAATGAGTGAATTGGTTTTAATCCGTCCAGGAGACTGCTCAACACATGTGTAGCTGTCTCACATAGCTCAGTGGTAAATCCCTCTGGAAGCTGAAAGAATGAAGATTTTTCTTTTCCAGAAGTGCTTGTTGGTTTGCTCTCAAATATCTCTTCCCAGTTCCAGTACATAGGCTATAAGGCTGGGTGGTTTCCAGCCCATCCACATGTGGAGTCTCTTGGAAAGTTTTAGTCATAGTTTTCCATCATTATATGGATAGATTACTGCAGAAGGTAGTAAATTATCAGCTTAGAACAATTTCCTTTACCTTAAGCTGTATATAACCCACAATGGAAGAATAACATTTAGGATAGACACTGTGTAACTTGACCAGGTATGATGTTGCCTTGCTCCTTCTTTCTTCCTTGAAGTGGAAGGTTTTGGTCAGGTAGGTACAGTAACAAATTGTGAGAGGCAAACCTAACAAGTGACTGATGGTGAACAGACAAAATGCTATTCTGAGCTGGGATCTTCCCAAGACTTGTGACCATTTTGTCCAGGTTAGTATTAGTGATGACGTGGACAATGAAATCCTAATTTGTAAGATAACAAATATTCCTGCCTTATTTCAGTGCCTGTTTTTATTAAGTGATTGATCTTATTGGGTACCACAATAATAGTACATTTAGAAAACTCTAGGTGCACAGAAGGAATCCACCTCCTTATAGAGCTGGTACATGTGCAGTTTGAGCAAAGCTCTACTGCTCTGTGCAGGTACAGTTCTTCACTGGTTTTTGCTATTGGGCTGAATTGGTACAGGGATTTTGAAATACTTGGGCTGCTCAGTTGCCAGTAGATAAATCACTTCTGCTGGTGTTGCCTCCTTCAAGTTTACTTAGGAAAAGCTCAGAAGGAGAAGTTCTGTGCTTTCTTTCTATGTTCTTTTGTAAAGGAGAATCCTGTGGTGTTGTAAAGATGTAGAAACCTGCCATAAAATGAAGACCAATTCTTGTGTATGATTCAAAGCAAGTTTCAGCTTCTTTGGTCCCATTAGAGGCAGCTTGCTTTATCCTCTTTGAAACAGGACAGTTGCCTTTCGAGTCAGAACTCTTTCCCCTCCTCATCTCCCGGGAATCTGGTGTGTTGTTAATACATTTCTTCTGTGAGGCTATTGTGCTTAATGTGCCACCTGGGGAGATTTTCCAGCTGGCACAATTGTGGTGATGGGCTCAGAGATGAAGATAAGAAAATCCCCTTAAGTGAGATCGTTAAACATAGGATCTGCAGGTTGGTTTGAATTGTGCCATTACAACCAAACCAAACAAATTTTTCTGTGTCGAAATGTCACTGAGTTTCAAAAAGATGTGTCCAAAAAGATGATAAAAAGTAGCCAAGCCCTTCCTGACCCTTCCTTCTCCAGCCAGAGCAGATTTCTCAGAAAGAAGCAGGGATACACTGTCTCTCAAGTCTGCCTGTCTTAAATACCCACTGGAGAGAAAGGAATGTATCTGCACTGAGGCCTGAAGACCTGAGGGGTAAAATACCTCATTCACTGCTTCCCACTATTAATGCAGATTAGAAAGAGGGGAGGATGTAGCTGAAGAAGTAGCTGTAGAGAAGAAGGGTGGGCTGAAAAAGGCTGGTGCAGTCTTAGTTTCTGGCAAGAGAGTGAAGTCTGCACTTGGGGCAAGGGAATGGAGATATCCTTTGCAACAGTGTTTTATTCTCAGGCCAAATAATTGTAACTGATATTTTAATTATCAGAGGCGGATTTAAGCGGGGTATGGCCTCTCCTCTGCTCTCTTGCAGTTGACCCATGACATTCACAAGTAACAGTTGTGCAGTCTGGAGCAATTGCCCTCTTCAGATCTAAGTAGCAGCTGGATCCCGTTCTGAATCCCCATCATTGCACTTCAGACAGAAAAGGTCCTCCTGCTGGAGTAGGGGCAGTCTTTCTTGTGTGAGCTGTTTCCCCATGTCCATAACAGCTAGACAGAAATTTCTACATTGTTTTTTTCTTGGTCTCCCTTTTTGTGAGTGCTGGAGACTCTTCCACATTGAATCCATGTCTCTAATAAAACTGCACCTAAGTAGTGGAATTGTTTGCCGAACAGTTGTGTATTGATCAGTTCAGCTGTAACCTTGCTTGGTTTGGCAGAAGAAAAGACAAATAAGCAAACAATGCATTATTAACAATCACCTGGAGCTTTAAGTCTTTACCAGAATTGGACTCAAACCTGTTAAATTGACTTCCGGGCAGTTTTCATCAGCTAGTCCCAGAGTGTGTGTGGCTGCTTTTCATCTCTTGTCTAATTAATTAAAGTTCTTTACTTTTGACAACCAGTGGAGGACATAACATTTTGTAGAATCTTAAATAATGAGGTAGCCGTGAAGCTTCAGACCTGCAGCCAACCTGTTGCCCAGCAGAAAAGGGAGAAAAATAGGACAAAACCTCAAAATAGCTGGGCAGGAAAGCTTCTTACTAAACCAGAGGGGGACTGTGTCAAGTCTCCCAAAATGCTGCAGGATACATTAAAGACTGCAGCACTGGGGTGCTGTCAGACAGCTGGAGAGAATGTTGGGAGCTGAGCCCCTGAGTCTGAGAGCTCAGCTGTGGGATGGGGAGTTGGTTAATGCCATCTTTGCCAGCTGTGGAGTAGCTCTTGTGGTGGACGGTGGGAATCTTGTGGAATGCTTGGCTTCAGACCTTGTTTGACTTGTAGGTTGTGTCACTCTTGGTATTGAAAGATGAGTCAGGGCAGTGCTGATGTTTGGTGTTGCCAGGTCCCTTGGAGACAAGCTGCTGTTGTGCTGTACATGGAGCTTCTGGGTGCTTGTCCCGAGTGCCATACACTAATCCAGCCTTCAGGTTACAAGGGGGGTGGGGTCACTGTTCTGTAGCCAGCGCTGCAGCTTGGGACAGATAGAGATGTAACGTGATGCTTTATCCTACAGTTACTGTCTGAAGATCTGGCATCAGCAGTAGGTCTGTTACGGCATCCTCCTTCAAGCCTCCAGGTACAGATGTATCTGTTCATTCCGTCTTTCAAGAGAAGCCATGTGATATGAGCCATTTCTCAAGAAAAATCTCTGTGTACCCCGTTCTATTTGTGCTCATCCATGCTTTTGTAATTCCTCCTGTCTGTCACTTGGAAGGAGCTGGACTTTGCAGCTGAGCTCAGTGTAGGAGCGCTCTGCTGCATTGCTGTCTGGCTGTAGAACCTCCTGTCCCAGAAGGAGCACAACCTGTGCCTCCTCTTGCAGCCCTTCCAGGGCCAGGACCTGTGACAGGCAGTACCCACTCTCAGTGCGGAATCACAGTTGAGGTCTCGTGGCCCTTGGTAAAAGTTTGCTGCTGTTTTTAAAAACAAAACAATACAAACCAGAAAACCTCAACCAATCCAAATCAAACCCCCAAAAACCACCACAGGAAGCCTTGACTTGTTTAGACTGCCGGATTGTTTTTGATATATAGATAGAATTGAAAGTTTTTCAAGGGAATGGTCCAAATGAAATGAAACATTTTGGGATGTGTTTCAAAGATTTGTTCACAGGAAATCTGTAGAGAAAGGGAATATATGAGAGTTGCTTTTCCCCAGAAAGAGTAGCCTGAGGATCTCCTTAGGATGAGTAACCCTCCTTTGAGTTGAGCAGAAAACTGAGTTCAGTTCAGAGGTGAGCTGGCAACTCTATTCTTTCTTCCCATTCTCATCTTCAGATTTGCAGGGCTGGGTCCAGGAAAGTCATAGAATCATAGAATTTGGTTGGAAACCCTGCAGTGAACAGGGACATCATCGACTAAACCAGTTTGCTCATCTATCACCCCTCTGGACAACGTGTTCCAGTGCTTCACCACATTACTTTTTTTGTAAAAAAAATTCTAATTTGAGTCTATTCTCTTCTAGCTTGAAGCCATCCATCCCCCCCACCCCCCCCATTTCCTACTGCAACAGGCCCTACTAAAAAGTTTGTCCCCATCTTTCTTGTAAGCCACTATTAAGTATTGAAAAGCCGTAGTAAGGTCTCCTGGAGCCTTTTCTTCTCCAGGCTCAGCTTTCAGCCTGTCCTCACAGGAGAGGTGTTCCAGTCCTCTGGTCATTTTTGTGGTTCCATTCTTCTCTGGACCTGCTCTAACAGGTCCATGTCTTTCCTGTCCTGAGGATTCCACACCTGGATGCAGTATGTCAACTGGAGTCTCGCCAGAAATGTGTTGTTCTGTATTCTTTATGTTGCTCTGTATTTAATGATATGAATGATACTCAGGGTTTGTCCAAAGGACAGGAAGATTTTTCTGAAAGAAGCCAGCAACAGGGAAGAGCCAGTGTATTGTAGGGCATGGAGAACAGACTTATTTTCTTTATATTTTTAGTGTGTCACAGGACTGGATGGTAGAGAAAATCACTTTGCTGCTCTCAGCTGGCACTTTTTCCAAAAAATAAGTTTTCTGTTTTCTCCCTTATAGATAATAGGAGTTGGGGATTAAATAATGACTGTAATTCTTTTTGAGCATCAGGATGCTTTTATATGCAAATTCTTTGTTTACTAATCACCTTTGGATTCTAACCCATCAGTACCACAGCGTGACACACAATTGTGTTAACTATGAGCAGCTTTTGAGCTTAACCGATGGTGAAGTTGGGGATGGTTTTTAGTGTAAGAATGAATTGCAGGATCCTTATTATGGGCCAAAGAAGGCTCCTTGCTTGCACTGTCTGTATAGGCAGTGTGCATGTGCTCTTCCCACCAGCGATGGAAAATCTTGGAGAGGGGTTTTGCTCTGTGTGTGGTGCTGCAGTGGTGTGAGTATGCTGTAAATGAAGTTGGGTGCTGTGGGCAGGGCAAGTAGTCCAGCTGTCACACGCTGTCTCACACAACTGGTGTTGCAGGTCCAGGCACTGCCTGTGCAATGTTTCTTGGGGGGCCAAAAGTATTAGCTGAGTCCTCAAGAGTATTAATGTTAATGTGGATTCTTGTCAAAAATGTTAGTGATGAAGAAAGCGCGAGCAGGGAAATAGGAATGCTTTTATCTTTGCAAGGCTGCAGTGAAAATTCTTGTCACAGCAAAAGCACTTAACTGCCCTTGAAATTTCCCTGTGCTGGATTCCCAAGGCTGTGAGTAGGTAAGGCTTTTTGTAGGTAGGGCTTTTTGGAGGAGTCCTGCAAGTTTGTTGCTGTTCGGGTTGCCTGACAAACTGTTTTAAGGAAAACTACATAGCACATGCTTCTTACTGCTGTCATCCTAGTTCCAGGGCAAATATTCCAGTTCCCTCAAAAGGAAAGTGCTCTCTTGCCTGTCACAATAGCTACAGCAGTTGCTGTTTTAATGATTGTATTGGTAAAATCTGATTTTAACCTGCCCTAAGAGAAACCCTGGATGTCCTCAATCCTTGAGTGTGTCAGTTGGATTTTTAAATTGGGAGGCAAACTGGTAATAGTCCCATGTAGATGGCTGGTTACTTTGTGCTTTGATCTCATTAACCAGCATGTGAACTAAAGGGAAATTGCTATTTAAAAGGAAAAAAAAGAGGGGGGAGGAGGAGGCTGGGAAAGCAGTGGTGAGATTCATAATCTTGCAGTTTATGTGCAAAGAAATGGAAGCAAGAGAATAAGCATGACTGCTTTATTTAATAACAGAGCTAAACAGTCAGGTAGAGCTCTGCAAGTGGGCAGCTTTGGCAGGTTTGGAAAGCTACTGCATGCTAGTGAAATAGAGAAGAGGAATGTTGCAAAGCTCTCAGTACCTCAGCTATTTTGGAACATGTAGGCCTTTTCTCAGCTTGAAGCTCTGCAACCTGCCGGGGTTTGCCCATTAGCTGAGAAAGGAGGGGGATGGCAGAGAGCACGGGTGCCCAAAAACTCGTGGACCTGCAGGTAGCGGCCTGCTCTCTGCTCTACCTGCTCTGGATCTCTCCAGTTACACCTCCTAGCAACCAGTGCCTTGGTGCAGCAACACCACTGAAGCCAAGTCCTGAGCTTGCATAAGAGCAAGGAGTGGTGGGGGGGGAGTGGGAACTGAACAGCAAAGTCTGGGATGAAAATGAGATACCAGCCGCCTCAGCTGAGCTCCACCCTTTCTAAGAATCTCAAAACAGGCACTGTCTCCTGGCAACCTTGACACAAATCACAGAGTTTAACTTAAAAGAAGAACATGCAGTCCAAAGGACGTAGCCTATCACAATAGGGTGTCATTCCTTTTCCTCTTTCTGGGGGAGTTGGCACTGTAGCTGGTCTTGGGTTTCACTCAGTGTCAGAAGGCGACGAGTTAAAGGTGGAAGAGCATCGTGTTAGGATAGCTAAGAAGTGCCAAGAAATGGTGTATTTTGTTTATTGTAAGCATGCCCTGACTATTGCTTAGGAACCAGACTTGGCCCCTCCTCGCTGCCCTGGGAGATGTGCCCTGCAACGCGTGCACACATTGGCCTGTTGTGCACCTGAACCTGGTTCTTTCAGCTGGCAGCCAAGGACTGACACTGATGATACCAGCCAATTTATTGCCTTTGGAGTCAGTTGTTTTTCTTCTGCAATGCTGACCTAATATTTTTCAGGAAGTATTCTTAGCCTTGGACTTTAACCTGACAACATTTCTCTGTGACAGGAGACGTGGATATACAAGAAAGCAAAACTGCGTTTTAGCATGATTGCTTCTCCTTCCAGGAAAGCTGTCTTTTCAGATCTCCTGACAACTGATGCTCATTAGCTACTCTGAAGAAAAATTTCAGTGCATTTAAAATGCTGTGTATTATGAGGTAGAGGTAAAGCAGAAGTAAATGTTCATATTTGTTAAATGCAGAGCTGTCACAAGGCTTCTAAAAAGATAGCGTGGGCAGAATTGAATTTTGCCAATCTGGCAGTGTCTGAGCTGTTCCTTCTGTTAGAAGTGGCAAGGCTGGGAGAGGGAGCTGGCATGAGCTGTGGATGTTTGGGCCTGGGAGCTGCAGCAAGTTTCCTGTGCATTGTGGTGTGGACAGTTGTGGGGAGAAGCAGGCCCCCCCTGCCCCTTCTTTCAGCATCTGCCAGCCTGACCTTGTAGGGTGCTGAGTAGGCAGGGCTGGCAGGAGGCTTTAGTGTCTTTTTGTGGATCTGTCAGCCTGCTGCCCAAGGCAACTGTGAGCTTTGCCCATGCCTAGAGGAGCGGAAAACAACTGGCTATTTGAGCAAGTGATTCTTTAACTTCATGCTTTCCAAGAAGCGTTTTTATTTTCTGTGTGTATGTTTGATGTGTGGTGGTTTTTTTTTTGTTTTTTTGTTTTCCCTGTTGTTGTTTGTTGTGGTCATTTTTTGTTTGTTCGGATTTCTTGGTTTTTGTATTTTTTTTTGACACTCTTGCAGAGATATGGCCTGGATTATGCTTATTGAAGCATTCAAGGGGAAAAGCTGCTCCAGTTTCTTTGCTGCAGTGGGGGCTTTTGCTGCCTGCTCTGGAATCCAGGAGAGATCAATAATGGATCAATGGGCACTTGGGGGTCTGCCCACTACCTCTACCCCACGTGTGACCATCCAGGGAGATGGTGGTGGGGAAAGGGCTGGCAGACAGGGTTAAATTTCATTGCTTTTTTGTTTTGCTCTTTTGAATGATGCCATTTTAATATTGATATGCTTTGTGCTCATGGTAAAACAGTTAAAGCCCTGAGGCATCAGCTGTGAGCTGTCAAGTTGGTCTGCCCCAGATGGTTAGTTTGATGTATGGATCTTTCTCCCTGCTCTTCAGTTGCTCACAATGAGGGAATACTCTGGCTGTGCATGCTGCTGGAAACAGAGGTGTTGGCCAATTGCTTGAAAGCAGGATATATTTTTCCTTTGGGACTTGGTTTTAAAGGAAGACACATTCAGCTTTTGAGGCTTCATGGCACGGTGCCAACTGCTCTTGCAGAGAAGTTGGTGCGAACCTGAAGTGTGCAGCCAGATTTCTCTGTGTAATCCCAGCTGGGTCTGCAGATCCCTGCAAGGAACAGCTTCATACCAGGATGGTACCTTGAGAGAGTTCCCATCTCCTCTTTTATACTATTGAGCTTGAAAGCTGAATTTGCTCATCACTTGATGGCAGATTTGATTATCCTGCAGTAATTTTATTGTAAACTTTGTTTCTCTTTATCTTTTTCTTGCCTTTCCCTCTAAACTGCTCTTTGCCTGTTTTTTAAATTTTCTAAAATTTTTTTTCTTCAACTTGTGTTTCATTGGTTTCTCTTCCCCTGCACATGTCTTTTCTTTAAGGCGTTTGCCTTGGGCTTTGTTGTTCATGGGCAAAGAGGAAGCACCCCTTATATACAGGCTGTGTATGTGCATAAATAAAAAAAAGGCAGGAATTATTGTTGGTATAACTGAATTCATAACACTCTAATTCAAGAAACATTTTGCTTTACCACTAATGAGAGAAAAAGAGGAACTTATAGTGCCATTAGGGTAATTCTATATAAAAATGTCTCAATAATTGTGATAATGCAGTTAAAGCTGTAATATATTTCTTTGGTTCTGTTTGGTTTTCCTGGTGGTCACTCACGTTATGCTGCTCCTCTGGATCTTAAAGTCAGTTGTCGAGGGTAAATCGTCAGCTTTGTAGCCCTTCTCTGGGAAGAGTATGATGTGGGTTTTACTGGATTCTTCCTTACTCCAGGGTTAATCTGGGTAATTTTTTATGTGTTTGCTAATACACTTGTACATCTTGCACTTATACAACTCCACAATGCTTCTGCAATTCACTATATATGGTGACTTTAGTTCATGTTGGATAATTTTTCTTTGTTTTATTTGCTACTCCTAAAAGCTGTTTTTTTTCAGCTCCAGGTCTGTATTTTTTCTAACAGACAGTGGGTGAATTGTTTGCAGCAGTTTGGTCTCCAATGGCAGGCATGTACCTCCTCTCTTATCATCCCATCCCTGTACTCCTCTGCACTGTGTCCTGCTTTTCCACTTCTCAAGGCTTCTGCTCTCATACCATGCCTGCATTTTTCTCCACTATGCAGTCATTAATTGTAAATAGCTCAGTCTACATAAAATAGCTGTTGGTTAACGTTGTTTATATAAAACTGTGGTTGTACTCCACAAAAGATAAACAGAAGTAAAACAAATCATCTATAGACACCTGGTCAGTTAGAGAAATTGCTGTCACAGCTCAACCAAGTAAAACGGCTACAAGCAGGTCAAGAAAAGTTCAGAGCACGCGAACCCAGGCAGCCCAAGGCCTTTGAGACTCAGTAAAAATCTTGTGGCCTGTTGTTGAAAATGGCAAATCTGAGGCTGTCAGCCAGATAGTGATTGAAGAGGGACTGGATCTTGAGAGCAAATGGAGGGGTGGAGCACAACTAGGGAGCAAGAGATCCCTGAAGCAGGTGCCTTGGCCGGTCTGTCAGGACAGATAGTTGTTCTTTTTTTCCTTGTTGATGTTCCTGGGACTGCTGTAACTTTGGGAGATCTCAGCATATGGGAACAGGTCCTTTCCCAAGAATTAACATAGTATACTGTGGTTCTGTAGCGTTCATCCTGGAAAAAGTTGCGTTCTTTGCCTTGCATGAGAAGCTCTTCAGGTTTTCAGCCATGTTCTGCCTGTTTGTTCCTCTCTCTTGGTCACACCTGGAGCCAGCCAGGTGCTGCTCAAGGCTCCATTTCCTGGTGCTTCTCAGTCTTGTCTGTCTGATCAGCACATTTTCTGGTCATAACTATCTCAGTGATCCTGTTCTTCCTCCACTCTGCCTACCATCAGTTGCCCATTGCTCTAACCTCTGGGCTGCTGCTCATCTCCAGTATTCCATGGGTGTTTGCCAAGAGTGCTGAAATAAAATGCAGCTCTGCAACTCCTAGTCCAGTGGATTTGATACTTCATGTAGGTATATTGCTTTCCTGCCCCTAGGGAAGTGAGTAGTTTTGGAGGGAGAGAGGGAGGGAGAAATGTACACTCGCTACGTGTGTGTAAGTGTTCTAGTCAGCCGTGAGCCATATGTGTGCATGTGTCTGTGTATGTACCTACATGTGTGTGTGTCTGTACAGGTATTTGTCATCAGTGCCCTGTCTCTTTTGAAGCTTGTCAGATGTGCAGACTGACAGACATTTCAGTCTGTGTGAGTACAGCTGCTGCTCTGCGTGGCTTCATTTTTCTACCTACCTTTGCTGCAGGCTGCAGGACAGGTGGAATATTCTGCAATGCAGCAGAGACAGTCTGTCCCTGGTTCTGCTAGGACAGGGTTTTATTCCTGGTTTGTCATTCATGAGGATTTTTTTCCCTCTCCTGGCTTTGACGTGTTGAAGGGAATGGGGTTGTTTTGAAGGTGAAGTTCCTGCTGAATCACTGGTGACTAGGTAGCCGTGAGCCATAACAATTAACTGGAAACATTTTCATCTTCCTTACAACTGTAATGATTCCCAGTTAGTAAGCTGGTTTAAATTTCATGGTTTTCCTCTGAGGCCTTTTTTCCCCTCTGCTTTCCCTACGTGCACTTCTTGCCCAAGTCTTTCACAATCTATGTCTGGCTTAGCTCTTTGCCTCCCAGAAAAGGTGCTTCCTTATTGTGCAGCTCTGTAAAAAGCCATCCCTCTCCTGAGGGCACTGCTGCCATGTCTCTGGCTCCAGTGTGGCTCCTCTAGAGTTGTGTACAACTTATCCAGTGGGAGATGGGATCCAGGCTGTCTTTCCTCTCTGCATCCATTTCATGCAAAGTGTTTTCCTGAGTCATTACCCTGCCTTATATTTGCTCAGTGTCAGAAGGGTTGCCAGTTTTAAATATCCTCCTCCTCTTCTGCTCTGCCTCCTTAAAAATAGATCTTGAAATAGCATGAAAACCTCCAATGGTAGGTTAAGGATTTTCCACGCACAGTATTTGCAGGGGCGTGAGGATGTGTTGCAGTGAGATCAGGTGGACCTGCTGGAAATCACTGTAGCCAGCCCATGTGGACAGGCAGCACCTTCACTCTAGGAGGAGGCAGGAAGGAAAACTTCTGCAGTTTCTCATCTGTGGTCCTGGTCAAGCTGAAACTTCAGTGGTGCCTTGGGTATGCAAGAAGAGAGGTCTGGGTTGGTTGACTTTACAGTCACAATCTCTACTCGTTATTGGATCTTTTTATCTGTTCATATGTTGAGTTTTTTTAAAGTATTTTTAAAGTGTTTTGGGTGCCATTTCAGATCTGTGCATCTGTTCCCTGCCATCTGCAGCTCGAGGTCAGAGACACAGCTGGTTGTTTTAAAGATGTAGTCTGGCAGGTGTAAAGGGGCTGCTGAGAGCTGCCAGTGGAAGCTGTCAGCTGTGTGTGGCAGGAGTTTCTGCTGGCCCTCCCTGTGCAGAGCAGGAACTGAGGAGAAGCTTTCTGGGCACTCAGCCCTGTCCCCTCATCTGCAGCAGGGTCTGTTCAGGTAGACAGGCATGAGCCACATTGGCAGCAGAATATCACGAGGATGGTAGAATCCCTGCCAGATGACAGGGAGATGTCATTTGTTTTTCTGGATGTCTTCAGATCACATAGGTATTGGTGGAGGTTTTGCAGGGCCCTCAGCTTTGAGGCTTAGTGAGTGTAATGGACAAGGTGAATTCAGTAGGCTGTAATGTTGGTGAGAACAGAGGCTGCCCTTGTCTGTTTGGGGATTATCCCTGTAAATCCTTGTCAGTTCAGTTTTGCTTCAATTTCCTCTGTTGCTCTCTCTCCTCTAGGTGTGGGTGCACACTGTTTTAAGATATCTCTGAAAGTAAAATTTCTGGAGAGTGAGGAAAGAGTCTGAACAAGTATCTTAAAATATGCCCTATTCTACCCTAGGACTGGGCTATTGGAGGCAAGAAATTGGACTTTAGTTTGTCACAGTTCTTCCTGTGGTTTTTGGAGCAGATCCTATTGTGTGGTGTGTTTGAGCTCCCACTCCTGCAGATTTGGGGTGCCATAGAGCCTTTTAAATAGAGCAAGTGCATCCCTGGTTGCCAATCAGAAATTTCTACACTTTTAGTTCAGTGACACTAAATATATCACTGAATTTCTTTTTCACAGTGGGTTTCTTGTTCAGTATCCCTGGCTTTTCATTAGCCTGCATTGGTTTCTGAAATGTGCATTTAGCTGCACCGCTCAGGCTCCCACCTTTTTAGTTCTCTCTATCACAGATTGGTACAGGGAGCTCTGGAGGCTTTTCTGCTCACGCAGTGGCACTCAGCTCTTAACCTCTCAACAGATAGATCTTTCTTCTCAGCATGCATTTAATTAATACAGTTTGCATGAAAATACCTATTCAGTTACATAGTCAGTGTGCACATCCTCTCATCACTGTTAACCCACTCCCAGTACTGGCTGTGAATTAAAGAAGCTTTTTCGGCAGGAAGAATTGCCACATAGAAAATTAACACCAGCTTCTGTAGACACTGCTTTGCTCTGATCAAGCTTCCCATGGCAACCAGTGCAGTTTAAAAAAAGATTTTGTTCTTATCGAAGTCTTTTTTTTTTTTCCCATGCATTTAGTGCATAGGAAGCTATTGCACTCTCATTTGAATACCTTTGGGTGGGGGGAAGAGAGCAAAGTACGAGCCAGAAACTGAGAAATGGACCAGTTTTGAAGGGATGGGACTGTTTGCTCTTTTCATTTATTTTTGCTGTGGCATGAAAGGAATGTATTGGGGGGAGTCGGGGAAAGAAAGCTAATGTTTGTTTTGATGTCTTAATGGAGTTTTCTTTCCTCTATACAACATCCTCTTTATAGCATAGGCTCCATGCATTTGGGAAAGGAGGACTTGACACATGAACTCTGCCTACAGTCATGTATCCCACGAGATAGGGCAATGCTGAGTTGAGTGGTAGTTTGGAAAGGCATGCTACTGCAGCCTTTTAATTTTCCCACATCCCTTGTAAGGGGAATCTGTAGAGGAAGGGAAAGGGAAAACAGACTTCTGCAGGAATTCGGTTTTTGTCAGCTTGCTAAGGAAGGAGATGGCTGGGGTAAGGCAGCTGATAATAGAGGGATGTTCTGGGAAACAGGAGGACAAGGAGAAGAGTAAAATGCCCAGAAACTATGACTTGGTAAGTGCAGAAGTGAAGCCAGTAGGAGAAACGTTGGAAGTAAAGGTGGGGAGCTGCATGGAGCGACCCACTGCCACTGACTGACTGAGTCAGATACTTTGTGTAAATGTGATACTGATGTCTGATTCCTTTCCACTCCTTATATGATATTTAGCCTAGGAAAGTTGCTTATTTTTTATGTTTTGTGGGTCTTTTTGCTTTTGCTGGAGCCAATGGGAACTACTGTGACATTCTGTGGCTACCCCTTCCTTTCCTCTCCCTCTCCCCGCTCTCTCCCTGTTTTTCCTCTGCATATATGATGCACAGTTGTGATCACATCAGATAGTGCCTTCATGGAGGTTTGGAAAGCTCTGCAAGGAACCTTTCTCGTTGGCTGATACAAATGGGCTCCCTGATGGACACTGCTCATGTTGTCAGTAAAAACCTTTGACGCTGCTGTGAGAGCTAATTCTGTCCTTCCGTTGTGTTGCCTGGATGTCCCACAAGAAAGAGGCATACTGGGAAAGATTGCCCAGCCAAGCTGCTTATAAAAGCTGCTTGCATCAGGAAGGTGTGCTTAATGGTTGTGAGGTGGCACCATAGACCTAGGAGAAATACCTTTCAATATGTGTGCCATTGCCAACAGCCTCTGCAGGAACCGGCATGCAAACAAACAGGACACTTGGTCTCAGCTGGCTGACACATGGCTTGTACAGCAGTAATCATACAGCAGTGAGTAGTTTCTATAAATTTCTTGGAAATCAGAATATACTTGTGGATTAAAAAGGTGCTGTGATCATCAAGCCTTGTCTACAGCTGCAGAGGAGGTAGGGCTTGTGCTGAAACAAGAGTGCTGATAATATTGATGTTCTCAGCAGCTAATGTGTGCCAGGCTCGGTAGGTCTCATGTGAGATGCTTCTGGAGTTAGTCTTAGTTTGCATGTTGGCACTAGCATTCAAAAATATGTCTTTAGACAAAGGTGTTTTGAAAACTTGAATTTGTTTTGAAAGCTTCGGTTTGGGAAAGGGGTGGAGTGTGTGGAACAGGTGATGTGACCACTGTGTAACTTTGGGTTTAAAGTACTTTCCTTTGTCTACATGCACAGTTGGAAGCTGTGAATAAAAAGATCAGTGCTCTCTTGCCGTGCATCCTTTCCTATCCCTCTGGCTGTAAAATACTGAATGCAGCCTTATAAAGAAGCAGACAAATGTGGAGAATGGTTAGATGGGTGTGTGCTCTTTGATGCAACTAATTTTCCATGGTAGTTATTTTTATTATTTTAACTACTGTAAGATTAAAGCGAGCATAAATGGAAAGGAATAAATACTTTGACTCTCTCAAGGGTTTGGCGGCCTTTTTGGACTAGGAGGCAGCGTGGAGTAGGTGGGTCAGCAACCTGATCATTTGGTGTCTTCATTCTGTTTGTTTGCTAGAGTGATTTCCTTTGCTAAAATGGAGCATGCACAGAGTATTAATGGGCTCTGAACTATCTTTTTTAGGAAGCTGCTGCAGGTTCTGCTGGACTGAGCTGAACTGTGAGTGTCTGAGCAGGCAACGGAAGCCACCCTCTCATTGAACTGCTTAGGTTGTAAAAGAACCTGAGATCATGGACCATTAACCTAACACTGCCAAGCCACCACTAAACCGTGCCCCTGTGTGCCACATCTTCACATCTTTTAAATACCTCTGGGGATGGCAATTCAACTACTTTGGGCAGCCTGTTCCAGCGCTTGACAAGTTTTTCTGTGAAAAACATTTCCTAATATCCAATCTACACCTTTCTGATGCAACCTGAGGTTGTTTTCTAACACTCTGAAGAGATTAAAGAATTAGAAATAGTTTTTGCCAGTTGTGGAAATGTGCTTTAGGATGGAACAGACTAGAGACCTTCCCAAGGATTTTGAGAGGGAGCTAGTTTACAAACTTAGGTGCTCCTGACTACCAGAACAGGATCTGTGCCCCACTGTACGATTGATGGTTTGCCATCTTGCTGAACAGGGTGTCCTTGGAGTTGGCTCAAGTCTTCATTGCCCTTGTGTGTGGTAGAGAGGAGAGGAATGGTGGAAAATCAGCATGGGACAGCATTGCAGTAGGGAAGCTTTTGTTGGGTAGAAGTTAATTTAAGAAAGCAAGTTCAGAAGACTAATTAATCCTGGCTAAATGGCTTTGTTGGCAAGAAGGTCATAACTAATTACTAAATTATGTTACTTATTAACTGACAAATCAAAATATTCTTTTTTGCTGAGCTTGAGTTAAAATTACTATTTCATGGTATGAATCAGTGCTGGCTCACCAGTAAGGAGATGCTATGATTTAACCCTCACCCCTCCAGTTAGTGTTTGTTAATTATGGGTCAAACTCAGTGAATCAAGTGTAGAATTATCTTAAGACAAAGTTAAAATATCCACATTTGTGATGGCTGCTCTGGCACTAGGAGCTGTGTGGCTCTTGGAGTGGTTTGTTGATTTGCCTTGGTGTGTGAGCTGGTGGCTCTTACCTCCCCTCTAGGCTCTGGATTTGATCAAGGTCTGGAGAGAGGGGAGAAAGCCTGCTGGCTCTTCTGGAGTTCCACTGAGTTAAAATTCGTGATTGTAAGTGGCCCAAAGTTCTGTCCTGTAAGTTAATAATGGCAAAGCCCTGGACCTTTGTGGCTCACTACACTGTTCTAGGAAGTGGTTTGCTTGCCCAGTTTGAAGACTGTGGTTTATATTTTGTATCTTTCCTCTGTTTTTTAAACTGTGCTCATTTCTCTGAAGTCCTATTTCTCTGCTAAGTGCATTACAGTAAACCAGAAACTTAAATTTAAGAGCTGCATAGGAAAGTCTTTGCCAAGATTTCATGTCTTCCCTTTATTCTTTCTGGTTTCTTGAAGCTTATTTTAAGCACAATTCATCCTTGTTGTAACTCTGCTGGATTTTGGTCCATTAACCCTATCCAACTCCACATAATGGGGTTTTGCTTTGCTTTTCTGATTAGCTGGAGGCTTGGGATTAGATAGGTTTTCACATCTGCTAGCTTCCTATTTCATATCTTGTGATTTGCAAGGCTTAACCTTCCCTGACTTGTTAATGGATCACAAACCACCTGCTTCTTTGCACTAATCCCTCAGAAATATGTAGCATAGCTTTGACTTGAAACTCTCCAGTTTCGTTCCCCAGGGTAAAAAGTGCTAAAGGATCGGTTCTGGTCTGAACAAACTGCTTATCTACACTTTCTCTGCTATTCCACAAGGTTATATCTCCAACCATGGCTATCTGCCTTTTAACTGTCAAGAAAGTTTGGTGCCTTTATTACCTTGACCTTCAGGGTAAGGCATGAGTGGATAGGGGTGAAATGGCATGGCTGGAGAGTAGAGTAGTCTAAGGAGGTGGGGAGGGCATATCCTGTGCATCCTTGGTGCTTTGGATGCTGGCTTTGAGCTAGCAATGGTAATGGAGTGTGTCAGGTTCAGCCAAGGACTCTCAGCTCAAGATGTTGGTGTCACTCCTCTTTTCTGCCCTCTTTTCCATTTAAAAATTGACATTCCTTCTGGCAGTGTAGCCTGGTCAGACCAAGGGAAAGGTCAGCTGCCAGGGCCAGGGGAGGAGATGCCAGAGACATTGCAGGGCCCTGTCAGCCCTGAGCTGTGCCTGTAGCACATCCTGCTGGGGATGTGGGTGGGGCCTGCAAGGATGCAGCTCTTGTTCTGGGCAGTGAGCGTGGTGCCAAGGTGTGCTTTGTCCTGTGCGTGAGTGTGCATGAGCACCGCCGGTCTTGAAATGTTGGTGAGGTCTGTAAGTGAAGTTCTGCACTGGATTTCTGTGATGCCTCAGCTTTTTGCCTTTCTGCTTGGCTGTTTCAGGCCAACTCCTCTACTCCTTTACTCCAGGCCAACTCCTCTACTTCTCCTGCGTGTTGTGCATGTTTCTCCCAGTGACTGATGTCTGTAGCCTGGCATGTGTTGCAGGCAATCCCCAGCATGATAGTGATGTGAGTGAAATCCTCAATGCAGCAAAGGCTGCTGGCAGTGGAGCAGGGACATCCTGCAGTGCTCTCAATACTGCAGTGAAGGAGGAGCTGGGACTCTCCAAACTCCAGCAGTGTGTTCTGGTAGAGGGACAGGCAAAACCCACAGTTTCTATTTTAGAGGTGATGTGAAAAATAGGGCGCAATGTCATCAGAGCAATTGTTACTCTATCTTTTTATTCTCATAATAGCATATTCTGTTACTGATTGCTGCTGTGCTCTGCTATAAGACAAATGCTGTTACATGAAGATTTAAAAGTGGTGTGTAGGGTGTCTGTGGGGAGCGGGGAAGGTTGCAGTACCTGTGACTCCTGTTGGTCTAGTTGTGGTGGGCTGAGGCACCGAGGCAATGTGCTGTGGGCAGGAGCAGTGGGAGATAGAGGGTCTCTTCTCCTTCCTTTCCCCCCCCATCAGCAATAGAGGTGTTTTGCTCACAGTGGAGGTCATTATATTGCTTACTAGGAGCTTAGTATTGCTTGCTTTAGCAGTTCATCTTACTGAGAGCTATCTGCAAGGCTCCTGAGCAAGTTGTTTATGCAGATAAACTTCTTAGGTCAATAGTTTCTTGGCACTGTATGTCTCACTTCAACTGGCCAGTCACTTCTTGTGCTGTACTCAGTGGTTTCTGTCCTGTCTATTGTTAAGGTCAGGCACAGAAATTTAGTGACTTTAATTCCCCTTCATCTCCCCTGAAATCTTTTCCAAAAGATCCCCTCTTTCCTTCTTCCCTACCTTCTTACTCTTACACCAGACATGCTGGTTTGGTGCCCAGTACAAGGGGTCGCTTTTATGGCAGGGGACATAATCCATTAGGGCTTTGCACAAGCTTTCATGGTCAACCTTTTTGTCCATCTTGAACAATCAGACTCAGGGCTCCTGGAGGGTGAAAAGGTAATTATTTATGGTACTAGCAAATAGTATTCCTCAACATGGGAGAGCCTTATGATTTCCCTCTGGACTGTTCTTTTGCTTTGTGTTTTCTAGTTAACTTCAACTCAGTCTAAGGTTAGGGGATAAAGCAAGTTTTTGGGGCTACTTTTGCATTTTTTTTTCCAGCAAGGAAATCTCTTTAGTTATCTTTATGCATGTGGTGATGTAATCTCTTTGTTTTCCTGTTTCCTCCATCTAGGTGTGTTGTTGTGCTGTTCAACCCTAGAAAAAATAAGCAACACCATATTCTAAACAGCTCCAGGTGAGTAAAGCTTTAAGCTGGACTTGCTTTCTGTGAGATGAATTCAAGACTTTTATGGCTTGACTGAAATGCAGGAACTGCTGTTGCTCCAGGCTAAATCCCCTCGGTTAGAGTTACCTTGGGGACAGGCTGCCTGCTGCTTTGACTCCAGCTCCTTCTTACCTGAGGTGCTGTTGCTGACAAAGTACCACCTCAAAAACATTGTGATCTCAGGAGGAACTGCTAATGGTCATGGCATGGAGGGGACCTTACTGCAGCTCCATGGTATCTGACTTTTTTTATTCTCCACCTAAAATGAAGACCTCATTTTATTGAAGCTAGAAGTGTGACATGGTCCTGCACCTGGAATAAAGGTGCAGCCATGAACCTCAACTTTTGGAGCTTTTCTGCTACTGTAGGCTTCTGTTTGAGATTTGGGCAGCAAGGAATTTCATGGCAAAGCAAAACCATTATGTCAGGCTATTATGGGTGACTGTAGCATCTTTTCAGTTCATCCCAACCTACTCCCCAGTCATGATGTATTGAAATGAAGTCACACATTGGAAATGTTTCTCAGTGTTATTTTCTCTGTTTTAGGAAAACAATTACAGCGCTTGCTTTCTCTCCAGATGGGAAATATTTGGTTACAGGAGAGGTAAGTGTGAGAGGGGAGAGGGTGCACCTTGTCCATCGCATTTTGAAGCAGGGCAGAGGGGCTTAGAAAAAGGCTGTTTTCACACAGAGAAGTGAGTTCCAGTGTTTCCTCACTGTTCAGTGGACCTGCTGGCTTATGGGCGACACTGGGTGCTCCTGCTGGGAGTTTTTCAACACATCAGCTTGGGGGAGGAGTCTGCTGGGGTGGCATCTGTGGGCTGAAGGTAGAGTGAAAACAAGCAGCATCGTTCTACTCTAGCATTCACAAAGAGTACTTAGGTGGTCCTGAATCTTGGCCTGAGCTTAGCATTGTCCCTTTAGGATTTCAGGAAGTAACCGAAGCCAGAAACAGTGTAGCAGGGAAAATTAAAAGTGCAGGTGGAGTGGAGTTTTAGGAATAGTCATGGAAGATGCTGGTGCCTGTGGTTTGGCGTTGTTTGTTTGGCTGGAGGCAACAATTGCTTCCTCTTTCCCAACGTGCCCAAAGGGAAGAATAAGGATGAGTACACTGTGTGTCTGTTCTGCATTAGAAGTTCAAGACATGGGCTGTGTCATGAGGCTGGAATTGCTGGATGTTAAAAAAATCCACAGAAATGCTGACCTCAGTATGGTTGGGCTCAGTTTGCTCTTGTGTGTGACTAATGGCAGTTTACCACCAGTCCTTGTGCCTCTGTAACATCTGGGGAGGGAGCAGTGTGAGACAGTCTCCTCCTGAGCCTCAGCCACAGGGAGGAGGTGTGTCTGTGCTGGAGCTGTCAAGGTGGAGACTCTTCTCTCCAGAGGTCCCTAGTGTGGTGACTGTGATGGCAGCTGTCATGTCACCAGGTGGCTCCAAAGCTGGGCCTGTATGGATCAGACCGAGGGTTGAAGCAAGAATGGGTTTTTTTGGATGGAGGCTACCATGAGACAGGAAAAGTTAACTTAAATTTTCCATCATTAGATGTCATCATTAGTTTTTTGCTGGAAACATGAGGTTTAATAGCTGTAATATGTTTTAATGCCTCCGTTATCTCTAGAAATCTTAATTTCATACAATCCCTTTATATTAAAATTCTAATATATGTAATATAAATATTTTCTCCATAGTGTTCAGTTCTGATTATTATGGTGCCTTCTTTTATTTTCCTTTTTTTTTTTAAAAAAAAATTCTGGTGCTTGAAGCTTTTCATGGGGGCTAAGAAAAAAATTCTGGTGCTTGAAGCTTTTCATGGGGGCTAAGAAAAATGGTAAAAAATGAAATGGAAACTTTTCTTACTAATGAACTCTTCTGTTTGAAAATTCATTGGGGTAAATGGCAAATTAAAAGAATTTTAAAAAGCTGTTCCAGTTATACTTGAACTTTGTAGGGGTTTTGTTGTTATTCTTATTGTAGGGGATATTTTTTTTTGTTTTTGTGGGTTTTTTTGTTTGTTTGTTTGTTATTTTCCCCCCTTGTTGCAAAACATGTCTCCTCTTGCCCTGTTGTAAAACCATTTATTTTTTTCAGTGTCCTCCCACGTGTCTGACATTTGAATTATTGCTTAGTGTAGCAGTGTCCCCTGCTGGTGTCAGCAGTTGTCTTAGTTCAACCCCTGTCCCACAGGGAAATGCTTTCTGAGTTCACTTTGTCAAGCTCCTTTGTAGCTGCATTATGCTAATTCTGCCTAATAGCACCTTAGTTTTTGGCATGACTGGCTTTTCAGGGAGGAGAGCATGGAGGTCAGTCCTTGGTTGCCATACATATTAACTGTCTTTTAAATATTTCAAATTCATAAGAAAACTATTTTTTCCTCTCTTTTTAATTATTATTTTTTATTTCTCCCCATGGAGGTATAGAGTCCTTGTCCATGGGGGTCACACAGAGCTGCCCTTTGGTGAGCATTTCTTAAAAGATGAAATGCAAATTCAGTTTGTTAAGGTGCTGGGGTGTATGCTAAATTACTGGGAAATATTTATAGGTATGTATGTGTTTAAGTATAGCAGTTGTTTCGAAGAGCAGCTGATTCAGTTCATTGTAACATCTTGCCAGCCACCTTGAGACCTGAGCTCTGTGTTGCAGGAGGGAGAACTGTACCAACCGCAGTTAAATTTGACCATGGCATTTTCCAGGCCACAAGCAGTTGCTTAGCAGAGCTTTTAAACAAGGCAATTAAAACATGCACATTTTTAAGCTTTTAAAGCTTTGACTTTACTTATGATGAGACTTGCCTCTCCCACACAATCAAGTGACTAACTTAAAACCAATCAAAAAGGTGCCATTCTGCCATGTTGCCATGGATATGTTATCTTACAAGCTACTGTTTTGACAGACTTCAGTGTGAAATCATGAGCAGTTACTTGAGTAAGATTTGCCCATCAAGCACATTTTTTGGCCAGCATTTCAGCTCATCTTGTGTGCCTTGTTTTAATTTGGCTTAATAACAAACAATTAAACAAAAAATAGATTTGTCTGGCAGAAAGTGCTGAATTGGCATTTCTGCTTCTCTGGAGAGCAGACATTAAACCAGAGGCTCTGTTCCCACCATGAACAGACAATTTTCTCTGACATTACTGTGCCTGCACTCTTTCGGGTAGAATGCATTTGTGTGTTACCTTGTGACAAGTGGTGCTGCTAGTCCCTCAGAAGCTTCCCTGAGATGGTGTGTGAGAGTTCCCACAACAGCCATGTCGTGTTTTTTGTATGGCCTGATCTGGCTTAGTATCTCAGATGTCTATGTTGTTTTAGGAGCAGAGGATGTGAGAGCTTTTCAGTCCCTAGACTTAGGGATAACAATCTATTATAATCCTTTTCACAAGCAGGCTGTAAGTTCCCATTACAAAGACCAGGGATGTGCATCAAAAGTGTTGTTCTAGTCCCTGGCTAGAGCAGGGACTACTATTTTGTGAGTAGCATAAGAAGAGGTTTAAAGCAGGGGAGGTGATATTAATTTGCACAGCTGTTGAAATGCATGTACTGCTTAGGTTGTTGGTCTCAACCTGGGCTTTAAAGAATAAAGGAAGCACTAAACCTATTGTGAGTGCACCATCTAGACGTCTTTTTCCAAGCTCCTGCACATTTGCATGCTCAAATGTGTCAGAACTGATTTTGGGGTTACACCTCCTGTTCTGCGTCTGCTCTTGTCCCTTCCAGAGCGGCCACATGCCAGCAGTTCGGGTGTGGGACGTGGCTGAGCGAACCCAGGTGGCGGAGCTGCAGGAGCACAAGTACGGCGTGGCCTGTGTGGCCTTCTCCCCCAGCTCCAAGTACATTGTGTCCGTGGGCTACCAGCATGACATGATTGTCAACGTGTGGTCATGGAAGGTGAGTTTTCTAGGAGGTTGAGTGGACCACACGGTGTTGCTAATCAAAAAGAGCTTCCAGTCTCACTGTAAACTATTACAGTTCCATCTTGCTTACTGTTTTGTTTCTTTTTTTTGTTTTTTTTTTTTAATTCTGTATTTGTTGTTTGGTTTCTGACATTCATAGGCACAGACAAATTTGGACAAGAAAGAAAGCTATGGTCCCTTAGGGAAAGGTCTAAGTCATTTCCATGAAGGGAAATTCTTTATGCTTGGAGATGTGTGACATTTTGCTGTCCAGCCAGAAAAGCCTGGACTTTGAAACCTTGCCAAACCATTGTGCTTTTTTAAAGGCTCATTAAAAACTAATTTATTAGGCTAAAGAAATCTCATTGGCCAGAGATTTCTTTTGTAGTGTAGTGGATGCTCTTGGCTTGTTTTGATTTTTCATGTTGATTTGTATACTCTGATCCCATCCTTGGTGGATGGGAAGGGAAACATAGGGAATTCGTAATAGGTGAAAGCTGATGAAAGTCACTCTGCCTGTTACTGGATTGAAGCAACACTTGGTAAAAACAAAGCCTGTGTCTTATCCTCTAGTAAACATTTAAGTGTTTGTTGTTTGTACATAAGAAAATAAACATTTCTTTTTAGTAGGCTAGGAGCCTTTTCTATTGTAATAGATGCTCCTGCTACCTCTTCAAGTGCTGTAACCCCCTCTAAAAGAAATATGATTCAAGAAAAAAAATATCAATGCTTCTGTTAAATCTCATAAGATCATGGAATCATAGAATAGTTTGGGTTGGAAGTGACCCTAAAGATTACCTAATTCCTATTCCCCTGCCATGGGCAGAGATAGCTCCCACTAGACTAGCCTTTCCTTCATTCTGGGCTGGTGCATCCTCCATGCTGATGGTGCAGCAGGGTAGACACCCCTTGTGCTGGTTTCTTCAGTTCTGCCAGCACACAGTCCAGCGGGGCCCTTGGAGTAACGTGGTTTGTGTGCTGAGGGCATTGTGTCTGGAAGACTGGGAGCAGCTGGATCCCTGAAAGGAAGGGTAAAGGAAACACAGCAAGAATGCAAAGGGGTGCACTGTTGTCAGCCATGTGCTGCATGCTTGCAAACCCACAAGAAACAAAGCAGAAAACTTTTTTATTCTCACTTCTAACTGGGGAAAGGCAGGGAGAGGAAAACTGAACAATGACACTGTGAACAGGGAGCTCCTCCTCCTATCTGACCATTTTGTTTGAGCAATGTCCATCCTGTTTTCTGTCCCTGCGTCTTCTTCCTCGTTTCCCAAACTTTGACATTTTGAGGTGCACATCTGAGGTATAACAGATTTTGCTTTTTCTCTTCCAGTATAGGGTTGGTTTCTGTGTATTTTGAGTCTTTTTATAAAGTATAACATGTTTAAAGAGAAAGAAGACTTTATGGAAGAACCAGTACAGTTTTCTCTATGAAAAATACCTGTTCCCCATCTTGAGTTCAATGCCCTCATTGCTGCCTGGGGCTGGAGGAGTTCTTCCTTGTTCTGGCCTACCTTAGCATTTGCTGTTTAGGAAGGGAAATGGGTTTGCTCTGAGCTCCTGGTGATTGTGAAACAAACATGTTTGTTGTGGCTCAGACACCAAGTTCCTGCACACATTAGTGCCTGCTGATTTGTTCTCGATCATAGTTAATGTGGAAGAGGAATTGAATATCAATGTGAATTGTACTGGCTGCCAAATCAATGTTCCCAGCTAATGCTGGGGAGGTTGTATGCAGAGGTGAAGGGGAATAGTTTGGGCCTCATCTTTTCCCTGTTGCACTGCTTGTACTGGATATGTGCCTGCAATTGAAATTAGTTTCCTTTGCTTCTGAGCAAAGAAATTAAGCAATCTAAACAATTATGTTTCCAGAAAAACATTGTAGTGGCAGCCAACAAAGTCTCAAGTAAAGTGACAGCGGTGTCATTCTCGGAGGACTGCAGTTACTTTGTCACTGCTGGAAATCGGCATATCAAGTTCTGGTACCTGGATGACAGCAAAACCTCCAAGGTGAGAGAAAGTGCATCAAGGCCAACCTGTAAACAGGCATTTCTGTCTTAGAGCAGGGTGGATTTTGCCCCAGTGAGCTGTGGGAAGTGGGAACTTTTTTATTTTTCTGGGATGCAAAGATAGCCTTCCACCCCTGGTCCTGAAGTCTCAGTCTCCCCATGGCCTGATAGCACCAAAAGCTTGTCTTATCTGTCTTGTCCTGCACTGAGGTAGGGGCATGGCTCCTGGACTTGCATGCAGCATTGCTTGTTCTTTAGTAGTCACGTATACTGAAGGATGAATAAACTAGAAAAGAGCTGCAGTCATTTAACTCCTTGGAGCACGGAGGTGGGGAGAGTTATTTAACATTGGTATACACATCTCAAAAGCTTGTGAGTGTAATTTTGAAGTAGCAATCAAACTGTTTAAACTTTTAGCAGTTGTGTTATTCTCTGGGGGGCAGAATCCACCTATGATGATTTTTCTGTGTGCTCATGAACAATTGTGAACATGAACAGCAAGTAAAACCTCTCCTTTTTAGGCTATTGACACTTCTTTCTTTGAATCACTTCAGCACTCATGGGTTGATGTTCTGAAAAATCGCTGTCTGCCTAGCTGTATTTATAGCAAACTGTTTTCTCTTGGTAGGTCAATGCCACAGTCCCCTTGCTGGGTCGCTCGGGATTGCTTGGAGAACTGAGGAACAACTTCTTTGCAGACGTGGCTTGTGGAAGGGGCAAAAAAGCTGACAGCACTTTCTGTATCACATCCTCAGGCCTTCTCTGTGAATTCAATGAAAAAAGGCTGCTAGACAAGTGGGTGGAGCTGAGGGTGAGTTTTACATCCTCCTGTTCTGCTCAAGCAGAGCAGGAACGACAAATAATAAAGGCACTCGGAGGTGCAAGCTGACCACCAGCAGTGAAAATAATTGTGCCTCAGCAACCCTGTGATTTACTCTGGGAGGCTGGGCAAAAGTAGTGTTATTTCTTGGCAAAGGGATTTTACTGATTGTTGAGGCTCTTTCATTCTCACACCTCAGCATTACAGTGACCGTTCTTCTGGCAAAGCAATGTCCTTATGGCAACTCCTGTATGGTCCCTTGTGGCTTGGCTGGGGCAAGTAGGAGTTTTTGAAAGATTCTGGTTTCTAGTCACTCTGCAGTGTCTTATATAACTTGCACATCTTAAATGCAGGTTCCCAAGCTGATTTGGCTATTCTAAACCACCAGGCTGGCCCATAGCTAAGAATTTGATCACACTTGTTTTTCTTTCAATTGAATGTAACATGGCCACCTGCAAGGATCCAGTGTATTAAAATCAAGGGAAAGTCTGTCCATGCTTTCACTCAAGTGAAATGCCTCTTCTTTTCTTTTCTTTCCTTTCCTCTCTAAAATCTGCCTTTTACTCTCGCTCAGAATACAGACAGCTTCACAGTAAGTTGAAAAACTTTTTGCATTGAACTCATCCCCTTTTCACCACACTCCATTTTGTGCCATTTTCTGACATTTGTACAGATCTCAAAGGGAGGGGAAGAAAATCCATTTTGTTCTGTTTCTTATCCCCTCCTCACAGGTAATGTGTTGGTGTGCTAGTTACAGGGTGAGGTGCTTGCCTGCTAGTGTTGTTGAATGTCACAGAAATAAAAGCTATGTTCAGAGTAGGACTCAGCCGGAGCAAATGTGTAGCTCTGCTGGCCTCCCATCATAGTGAATGGCAGAGAAATTGGGCTTTTTTTCTGAATGCTTGGGATCTGCAGTGGACCTTGGCTGGAAAGTTCTTCAGAAAGGAAAAATGGATTTTTAGGCTTTTCCTTACTCCCAGGGCTCGACGTCACTACAGCTCTTCTGACCATGACTCCTTTGTCTGTCAATTTGCTGTTCTCCCTGTCCTGTGTCTGGTGACCATGTGAGAGCACTTTTCTCATTTGCTGTCTCATGTGCTGTGTCCTCCTTAGACCACTGTGGCAAACTGCATCTCTGTGAATCATGACTACATCTTCTGCGGCTGTGCTGATGGCACCGTGCGGATTTTTAACCCTCTGAACCTTCACTTTGTCACTACTCTGCCAAAGCCACACTTCCTGGGAACTGACATCGCGAGTGTGACTGAGGCCAGGTACTGTGGAGAAGGGTGGAAGGGAGCAAGGGAGGCTTGTGGGGGTTAGAACTGTTCCCCAGACCTTTGCCATCTGGAGCGTGCTCTTTTCATGGATTAAAATTGGCAGCCTGTTGCAAATCTCTGAGCTGTTGCAGACTTGTCCAGTATGACTGGATTACAGTTGGATGGCAAGGAGAAAAGCTTCTGCCATGGGACTTTGAGGCTTCTTTTGGGGCTCTGGTTGTTCAAGAGACAGGTCTTCCTGGCCAACTACTCTCTCTGCCTATAGATGCTATTGTTCATCTCAACAGCACCCCATGGAGAATCTGAGCTCTCCTGTTTGAGCATTGCTCCAGCTCCTAGAGTGCACAAGTTAACCAGGCTGTTCTCTCTTTGTGCAGCCGTCTTTTCTCTGGTGTGGCTGATGCGAAGTATCCAGACACGATTGCCTTGACCTTTGACCCCACCAACCAGTGGCTTTCCTGTGTATACAATGACCACAGCCTGTATGTGTGGGATGTCAAAGATCCAAAGAAAGTGGGAAAGGTGTACTCTGCTTTGTATCACTCTTCCTGTGTGTGGAACATTGAGGTATGTTATCTTGCAGACACAGGTGTTGGATTTTGAGTTGCAGCTGAGAAAGTCATCAGATAAGCTGCCAAATTTAAATGCAAAGGCTTACTGTAGGGGGAAGAAATTGACTCAGATTTTACCTGTGGTTAGTGTGTTAGTGTGTTTGCCTGTTCCCAGGCTCAGTTCTTTGGCTGCACTGCAATGACTGACCAAATATGTGGTGCTGCTGGGAAAAAAACCTCACCATTAAAAGGCAATAGGTGGGACAAGGAGCAGAATTGAACAAAGTTGAATACAGAGCATCTTTTTAGAAAATGCACAAGAGTTTACTGCTGACCTCAAAACAATTGTTTGAGATCTGTGGTGAGCAAGTGCTTCAAAGTCAAAAACGTGAAACAAGTGGTAAAATCTGAACTGTGGTCCTTCTTAACATATTCACCTGAGCATGTGGAAATAGCCTCTCCAGTGTCTGTCATCTTGCAGTCTGTTTAGTTGGCTTTCCCTCAGAGCATCAGAGGGAAGAAGGGGAAGTATAGGAAACAATGGAGTTGAAATATGTCTAACAGTGGTCAGGAGAGGGGAAGGAAAATGAGAAGAGGTTGAGAGCTCTTATTATTTATTAATTGCATCTCACCCTTTCCTTGTGAATTATAAACTGACAGTAGCAGATGAAAGTTGCAGACAACAGCGCAAGGTGGTTATTGCATGGTCATTGTTTGGGATTTGAGCTGCTCTTTGAACTATTAGAAATAAAGGATGCTGGTTTGTTGCATGCTTCTTAAGGAGGTTTTCTGTGATGAGGGAAGCTCAGTGAGCGTTTGTTTGAAGTCAGTATGAAGCTCTGGCCTGCAAATAGGTTTTCGTCAGAACTGTCTGGCTTTCACCTTTAGAAAACAGAGGGGACACCCCTTTTGTCTCATCTCATTTTGAAACTTGCTACCAGTGTCTAGGGTGCTAGGTGCCAGGTGATATTATTCATGGGCTGATTTTGCTTGCCCTTAGATGTATCCAGAGGTGAAGGACAACAATCAGCCTTGCCTCCCCCCTGGTTCTTTCATCACCTGCTCCTCTGACAACACCATTCGTCTGTGGAACACTGAAAGCTCCAACATCCACGGCACAGCCCTGCACCGCAACATCCTCAGCAATGTAAGATCCTAGGTTTGAATCACCTCCTTGTCCTTGGGGTTGCTCTTCTTCACACACAGATTCCCAAGTTAAGGCCCAAATTCCTTCAGATCTCCAAGTAAACATGGGTTTCTGTAAACTGAACACAAATCTGGTTAAATGTATGAACCTGAAGAAACACAAAAGGAGTACTGGGTGTAAGAACAGGTTGTCTGAAGTGGTTCTGGGGACTATTGCTATGTTCATAAACCACCCAAAGATTCATCAAGCTTAGCCTCTTCTATAAGGGCCATATCATTCAGGAGGGCTGGTTCTCTTTTTCTGCATCTCTATGATGTGTAACCACTTTTAAGATTTGTTTGGAAAAGGTTCATTAAATGAAGCAGAGGTTTGGGAAATAGAACGAAAAAGTTTGCACTCACTTCATCTATGTAAGAGGGAGGCTAATTATACAGAACGGTGTTTACATGTGGGCATTTGCTTCTATTCTCATCTGAGTTGGAAGATCTCTGGACACAGCAGCCCTGACCTCAAGAATCAGGGGGAAAAAAGAATCTTTCTTTTTCTGTCAGTACTCAGTGGGTAACTTAGATGATAGCTAGAAGTCTTTCATATTCCTGCTGTGTGCCCTAATATGTTGTGATCACTAATCCCAGAGTTTATCAATAGTGCAGGAGATGCTGTTAGTTTCTAGCATGAATCTTTTGAAAGGGGTGATTGTGAGACTCAGCTGTGAAACTTGTATTCTACAATCTGAAGGGGCTTAGTGCTCGCTCCTAACTAAAAGGTCATACCAATTGCAGCATTGTTGCCAATAAAATGTTTATGTTGGCCAGGAGCTCAGTTTCTAAGGCAAATGCTTTGCTTTAATATTTTGTAACTAGTAAATATTTCTGGATGTGTTGTGTCCCCAGGACTTGATGAAAATCATCTATGTAGATGACAACACTCAGGTACTTCTGGACACTGATTACAACTCAGCAGGAAGTGCAGACAAAGCTGATGCACAAGTGCTGGATACGAAGGTGGGGATACGCACTGTCTGTGTGAGTCCCAGCGGGGAGCACCTGGCCTCAGGGGACAGGATAGGCACTCTCAGGTAATCCCATAAAGCTTCTTATGCAGATTGCGGACTGGTCAGGCATGAGAAAATAACCAGGTCTTGCTAATTTTATTAAACATACTGAAATGAGCCGTGTTATGCCCTAGAATATATGAGTTGCAGTCTCTGAAGGAAATGCTGAAGGTGGAAGCCCATGACTCGGAGATCCTATGTCTGGAATACTCCAAACCTGACACAGGTAAATGCAATTGAGCTGCTTCCCCTTGGCCTATGAATGGAATGTTGAGCAACTCAGAATGTCCAACTATGGTATGTTAGAATTGTCATGCTGAACTACTGCTGGATTTCAGAGCAGGCTTCTAGTGTTGGGCAGTAGAGCCCAACAAAAATCTTTCTCTTACTTTTTTTTGGAGTAGTGTATGTTGAGATTGAAACTTGTTCTATTTGTCATTATAATGTGAAATTCAGGGGTGTTACTTTGTGTCCATCTATGCAGTTAGCTACAGTATAGTGTTTTGTCCCTAAGAAGACTTGTGAAGCTGTTTTAAAAATGACGTTTTTATGATCTCGCAGTCTTTTTCACTTTCTGACAGGTTTAAAGCTCTTAGCCTCAGCCAGTCGGGATAGATTGATTCATGTCTTGGATGCTGGGAAGAACTATAGCCTGCAGCAAACCCTGGATGAACATTCTTCTTCCATCACCGCAGTGAAGTTTGCAGGTAGTGAATCATGGCCTCCCTCCAAAACTGGATTTGGGCACTGCTGTTGTCCCCTTGTGGCTGTAATTTTATCTACTTAAGTACTGGACTAGGTTAATTTGAAGCTGCAGCTTGTTTTTTTTTGTCATCTTTTTTGGTTGCAGTCTTAGCACAAGGTGATACTTGCCTTCTTTTCTAGTTTTGCTTTCGTTTCCTCTCCTTCCTCCCTCTTAAGAAAGCCTCTCCTGATTGAAGTCCTCAGCATTTCTTTGCAAAATTGCTTTCTGTAATGATTTACTCCTCTAATTTCAGAAAAAAATACTAATTTAGGAGAACTCTGAGTAGTCACTGTCCAAAAAAATCCCCAAACACACCAAAAAAAAGATTTTGGGTAAAGTAAATTTGTGATCGTAAACAACTGTAGTGCTTTGCATTCCTGGTAATGGAGCACATTTTATCCCCACCACGCAGCTGCTACTGATGGTCAAACACCAGCTGGGAGCAGCAAGAGCTGGCTGCCCTGTCAGGAAAAGCCAGTAGCCAGGGGTGACAGGAAGGCTGCAAAGGTAGTGGCCTTTTCCACTGGCCATGGGAAAGTACCACGGGAACAGGAACGGATCAAGTCTAGATACAGCCAATAGTCCAGGTCACCAGACAAATCCATAGTGATAAGGCTATGGATTCAAGCAATTCAAGGTCTTGATCAGTCTGGGGTGGTCAGGGTCACCTACAGTTCAGTGCCTGTCAGGCAAGCCCATCCTAGCAAGGCAAGATGGAGTTCAGATCAGGAAGGTGAGTCCATGGTTGGGTCAGAATTTGGATCAGTGGAGGTACATATCCAGGCACAGGTGTGGCTGCAATGCTGCTGCAGTGTAGCTCAGCTGAGGCTCCCTGAGTGAAGGGACTCACTGAAGCTTCATAGCAGGGGCTCCCCAAAGCAGCAGTGTGACTTTTTTCAAGTTTTTTTTTCTGGAGGAGCTCCAAGGCTAGCAAAAGTTTCTCTGACAGATCTGTCTTATCAATGAGCTGGCCTTGAATGCAGCCAGTTGACCTCCAGGTGATGAGGGAAATAGGCACAAGGCCTGGCAGCCAAGGCCTTTGTGCTGGTCTATGAGCCAAATGCTGGCATGCTCTAAGTGGGTGCAGTTCAAGGGCCTGTGTGATGTTGGATGCATTGTCATTGCTTGGAGTTTTATCAGGTGTTGCTTTGCTGAAGGAGCTGCTTAGTTACAGAAGAGTCCTAAGGGAAGAAGAGAAGCCTGACCCTGCAGCAAGAAAGGGCAGCAAAAATGTGTCCAACTCTAAGCTCTGAAAAGTGCCTACTGCCTGTTTTCAGCTTCTGCTGAGTATGATTGTGCCACGTTGCCACAGAGTGCTGTGGTACACAGAGTTTTGAGCATATTGGTGAGAGTGAAGACAGAATTGCATCCTAATCCATTAGTTCTGGAAAGCTTCTGTGTTAAGGCCTCGTGCTCCCTGAGCATGAAAGACAAATGCTGTCCCTGAGAGGGGAGGCGTCTGTTGTGCTGCCTAGAGAGGACTTAGAGTCTTAGCTAATCAGGACTGGAATAAATGAGCAATGGTATAAATTGAAACATTTCCTCCACCTGCTATATATGTTTATCATTTGTCTCCTGCCTTTTATTCCAGCCAACGATGGGAAAGTGCGAATGATAAGCTGTGGGGCAGACAAGAGCATCTATTTCCGCACTGCACAGAAGGTAACCTTATCACAGCTTTTGGTACACTTCTAATTTATAATATCTCCACAAAGGAGTTACTTCAAAGAATGATATCAGAGTTTCTATATGAGCTTGTTGCTATTTCAGCTGCAGTGCCTCCCACTGACTCGATGGAAGAGATTACATTCAGAGAACTAGTTCTGTGAAGCATGCAGCTACTCCCAGCCTGACCTCTCACAGAAAGATGTGAAACAGAATTGTTAGCATATCTGCTTTTCTTTCACTGCCAGAGCTATTGTGAAAAGTGGTGAAAGAGTATGGCTGGAGGGAAGAGTTCCTTGTGCCTCCATTCCCATCTGCTCCCAGCAGCTCCCTTGGAAGGGTT
Organism: Bombycilla garrulus; assembly: GCA_013400315.1. Lineage (NCBI taxonomy): Eukaryota > Metazoa > Chordata > Aves > Passeriformes > Bombycillidae > Bombycilla > Bombycilla garrulus. Next base: position 107,690 of record VXBU01003121.1, on the reverse strand, counting down.
GTTTTGTGCTGACTGTGTGAGAAGACTCATCTGTATTTACTTGCTTTTAGTAGTGGATTAGCTACTTGATTTTGACACAGTTGTTACCCATGTGTTTAGACAGGAGAAGGGGTCCAGTTTACCCGAACACATCACATTGTTAGGAAGACCACTCTTTATGACATGGATGTGGACCCCAGCTGGAAATATGCAGCTATTGGATGCCAGGATCGTAACATCAGGTTAGTTTCCTTCTCATCTTGAAAATGTTTTTGCAGTCATAAATGAGGCAGCCCCATCTCCATCATTATTTCTCTAAGTTCTTTGATACAGTGTTTTCAGACAGATTGAGGCACTGTGAGGTTGAACTCTGCCTTTCCCCTCACTGATAATAAGTTGTCAATATGTGCAATTCCCATGGGACTCCTGGCTGCTCACTGGGTTGCTCTGCAGAGCAAAGTCTTTCTACTGGGGGAGCACGTGTGCCTTCTTTGGCACATCATTGAATGTGGGGCAAGAACTTCTGCACTGTGGTAATTTTCAGTTTTGAAGGTACTGAGTGAGAAGCTGTGAGGTCCTGTGGAATACCTGGGACTGTGGGAACCTAAAACTGAACTAGATGTGACTGTCTTTGAACAAGTGGAGTCCATTCTCTTCTCCATTTTTATCCATTTCTCCAGTCTGCTTGAAAGCAAAAGAGTCTCTCTGTAGTCATATGTCTCCTCCTATTGTAGCTGTGTGAGATATCAAGAGTTTTGGTCATAGTGAAGTATCACTACTGGATATATTTTGGCTTTGTATTCTAACATAGTGTCTTGCTCTCTTAATCCTCTGCTCTAGTATGAGGGAGCCCAGGTATTTTTACAGCAGTGAGGACTGATTGATTATTGACTTGAGAATAAAGCCTCAATCTAATGCAGATAATCTGCCTCTGCATTACTTTTGGGGTTGTTTCTTGAACCATTTAACTGACTGGTGATAATACCTCATGGAGATATTTTTTCCACTTCCTGTGGCTTGGTCTTGTTTCCTGTATTTATATGGAATGAGAAATGGGTACAGAAGAGGATCCTGGTGACAACAGCCCCAGAGCAGTACCTGGGCACAATGAGCCATGTTATCTTATGTCATCCTCTCAGGGTTTTCAACATAAGCAGTGGGAAACAGAAGAAGCTTTACAAGGGATCCCAAGGTGAAGATGGCACCCTTATCAAAGTAAGCTGTTTTATTTTCATTCGTTTTTCAATTTTTTCAGCTTTTCTGAATGCAGCTCAGGGCCAAGAAAATGAAATACAAATCTGAATACAGTAATTTTTTTTTGTTTTTTGCTTGCTCCATACTCTGTCCTTTAGCCTGCTGCTGCTTCCTCCTACTTCCACCTTTAAGGGCTGGTAATGTATTTGGATTTCATCAGGCTAAAACAAGAAAAGAGTCACTGAATGTTGAAGCTGATTTCTGATTTTTCTGTCTGTCTTGTTTCTGAAGTGAGTCACAGGACCATGCTGTAAAAACAAGTAGAACTGCACCAGTATCTGTCAGGAGATGATTTAATCCATTTAATTTAATCCTTTAACTTTATACTCCAGAGAGGTCATTCTGGCTTTTTGGACCGGTTTTGTTAGGATTTTTAAAGTGGAAATGCCTGTTCATCAGTGTTTGTGAAGTGGATTTCAGAGGGCAAATACAAGGGAAACTCTGAGTTGATAAAATTAAATAGCATCAGACTTGAAAAGCCTGGGCCTTGGAGTTCTGGACAAGCGTGGTACTTAGAGAGAATCTGTTTAAGTTTACCTGCTGAGTGCATCCAGACCTTGGGCCAGGGTAGCACAGCTGCTTCTGCCACTATCCAGGGCTTACCCTGGTAAATCAGGTGTGTTCAGGATTCAAAGCTGACTGGAAGAACTGCATTCTTGTCTATAAAGGGGGGGAAACCAGTTGACAAAATAAAAATATCTCTCAAGTTGCCAAACAAGTCTCTTCATTGTATTTTTTTCCACTGATAATTTTCTACTAGTAACCAGGTCAGCAGTGTTATTAGGGACTGGAAGGAATGTCCTGTGAGGAGCAGCTGAGGATTTAGGGCTTATCTAGTTTGAAGAGGAAGAGCCTGAAGGGTAACTGCATTAATCTCCACAGCTTCCTGTGGAGGGGATACAGATGGGGAGGTGCTGAGCTTCTCCCTGGGATCCTGGTGACAGGATATATGGGAATGGTTCAAATCTGCACTGGGGACATTAGGAAGCATTTCTGAGAGAGGGACTGGAAGGAATAGCAGGAGTTCTGGGGATATGGTTGATACTCCAAGCCTGACAGCGTTGAAGATGCATTTGATCAATGCACATAGCAAGCTTTAATTTGGTCAACTCTGAATTGATCAGGCAGGAATAGATGATACTTGTAGTTCCCTTCTAGCTGAAACTATTGATGGGTGTAAATAACCAGGAGGGGGAAACAGTTTTCTTCAATGTCAGCTCTTCTGTTTAACAGGGAAAGAGAAGTCCTTTTTCTTTGCCTATTATAATTCCTACAAATTTTTTGCAAGCCAGAGTAAAGAAAATGAAAAAATGATACTGCACTTTAAATTGCTGATAAGCTTACATGCTTGATTAGATTTTTCTCAGACAAAAAAACATTAAATGTTCTGGGAGCTGGATTTTTTTGTTTTTAATGTCCTTTGTGGTTTTTTTGCTTTTTTTGTTTTTTTTTTTTTAATGTCAGGTGGACAATCTCAATTACTTTTACTGTTGCTTTGCTCATTTTAAAGACAATTATGTAACCACGGAATTATGGTTGTCTCTGGAATTTAAACTTTCTTGGCATGTTATTCTGAGATCATAATACGCATTGCAGTTTAATGAGTAGAACCCAAACAGTGACTGGAAACAAGCATCAACAAAATAAACATAACAAACCAAAAATATTACCATTATTTAAATGCCGTGTCTCACTTGAAAAACACAGTTTACCCTCTCAGGTCCTTAAAATTGTATAAAGGACAGAGCAAGACATTTGGTGACAGTAACTGCGTTTGCTGTGTAGTGCTGCTTTAGACCTGGTGAGGCATTTCAGGGGATTTTATATTTGATCCAAGATAAAGTAACAAATAGATTCATATGAAAAAACAAACAGCAAACAAAATAGCTGAAAAATGGGAGTTGCAAATGCTGGAGATGTGACAGCATCATTATCAAAGACAGTTTTGTGGCAGTGTTGAATTATTTTTTGCTTTCACTCCTGAAGACTTGAATCCTTTAATATTTCACTTAACTCTGTCAGCTCTGATGATTTTTTCTTTTTTTATGGTGTGTATGTTTTGGTATGGGGTTTCTTGTTTTATTTTGATCTTAACATAGAAGAAAGTAAGTCCCCAATAGTTAAAAGAAAGTAGGAGAGAGGTAGAAGTCTGCCCTTGGTGGCAAATACATTCACAGTCATGAAGGCATTTAATTTTTCTTCAGTCTCTGATTACGTTGGATATAGTCTTAAAAGTCTAGTCAGATTGGAGATTTGTCCTGGGATAGTGGATAGGTTGGTTCTCAGTTGGACTCCTGTGAGGGCTTGCATTTTATTCTGACTGTCTTGGGTATTCTGGACTATTTTAATGTAGTTTGAAGGTAGTTTCTCACCAGATCTTTGCATTTCTCTGGTCCCCTAACCAGGTGCAAACAGATCCTTCTGGTCTTTATATTGCAACCAGTTGTTCTGACAAGAACCTCTCCATCTTTGATTTCTATTCTGGCGAGTGTGTTGCAACCATGTATGGACACTCGGGTAAGGCTTATAAACTTCTGGAAATTAATTTTTTTCTGCTGATGACTATATAGTAGGGTCTCATGCTAGTCAAAGCTTTCTGAAGATTCCTCCCCGCCAAAGTTTACCTAATTGGTGTTTTTGAGTAGATTGTAGTTGGATGAAGTCGTAATAGTTTATTTCATTGCAAGTTCAGTTTTTGCATTTTGCACGCAAGTGCACACACACCCCCACCTGTCAAGCCATGTATTTATGTACACGGTTTTTCTGATAGCCTATAAAATAATTTATGTTTTTTTCAGTGTATATTAAGTTTCGTCATGATATACCCTCAGCTTCTACCATGCAGGAGCTATTCTATTATAGGCAAAAAGAGAATTCAGTCTTCATGTGTATTTTGCCGTGGAGTACCCTTTCCATGTCAAGCCTGGATTCTTGGTTAAATGGTTATGATAATTGGGGCACATTGATCTGTGAAGTGTGAATTACTGAGTGCAGACAGGCTATTTGGCTAATGATCTCTTCTATCCATTTGAATAATTCAGGGAAGAATTTTTTTTTTGTATTTTATTTCCCATAGAGATTGTAACTGGGATGAAATTCAGTAATGACTGTAAACATCTGATCTCCGTTTCTGGTGACAGGTAAGAGGTTTTGTTTGTTTGTGATACTGGCTTATGCCATCTCATACTGGATGTAACATGTCCTTAGGAAAGGTAGTTGTGGGTTTTTTTTTAGGAATGTTTTATGAATTCCAGATAAATCTCAGAGTGTTCTGAATCCTAAATATGTGCTGTTGGCAAAACTCACAAAGCTTATGTTCTTGTTCCATGGAATGAAACCTATGTCAAGTATTTCCCTTTTCTGAGAGTAAATACTGTTCTGTGCTGGAAAGGAGACAGAGATGTGACCTGTTTCCTGAACAGCCTTCAGGGCTGTAATATAAGGCTTCTTGTGCTATTTTTGCTAAAATAGTGCTAAAACTTTTTCTCGCAGTACTCCTGTTGGTGAGGTTTCACCAGGTGAAAAAGTCTGTTTAGCAGCAAAAGGGACAGGCCTGTCCTCACTTTTTGGTCCTGTCCATATGGTCCTCTTCCTGTTCCCCTGAGTCAGCAGTGGTGCAGCTGACCCCTCCTTCAGCTGATTCAGGTCGCTACATCAGTACTGCCCTGAGATAAATGTGCAGAAAACTTAGTGAGCTAAATCAGTTCAATAATAGCTTAAGTAGTCACCAGACTGAGCCCAAGGGAAAAAGGAGAATATATGCCTAGTATGATGATCACACGGATGAGTGGAGTCACTGTTTCTGGAATCAGTGACTGCTTAAATCAGCTGAATAAAAATTTTCCTTTGAGAAAGATGGCTCCTGAAGTGCTATTGCAAGTTCAGAGCAACCCAGATTCTTCCCCTTTTTTTTTCCTTTCTTTTTAATTAATAAACCACAATTGAATTGGAGTACCCATGAGTATACTGGCACTGATGGGTCTTGAAGAACTGTATTAAATCCTCTTTGGGTTCCAGAGTAGGATGTAAGATTTTATAAGTGATAGCCGAAGCACCATCTCTGTTTCTACATCAGTGTAGGTATACCCAGCTAGACAGGAAAGATGACTGAGATGAAAAGAATTAGTTAGCACTGAGGTTAAATTTCAAAGATGTGCTGTCATTTTACTTTCTAGTAGTTGAAGATGAGATACTGTATTCTTTAATGTGATGAGGAACATATTTTTAAGCTGAAATTTCTGAAGAAATTCATGAAATGAGACCACACTGTTTCCTTATCTCAAATGCTTTTGAGTCCATTGACCAAATTCAGTCAAATTTCACAGAATATTTCACAGAACATTCTGAATTGGAAGAGGCTCACAAGGATCATCAAATCCAGCTCTGAAGTGAAAGGCCCATATAGGAATTGAACCTGTGGCCTTGGTGTTATTAGCACTGTGCTCTGACCAGCTGAGTTAATGGCTGTGTAAATTCTGTGCAAGTGTCCTGTAGGGAGCCCCAAGTAAAATGTTAGAAGCACCCTGACAGCAAGAAGTATTTCCACATAAGCTTAACTGTTTTTACAGAGACTCCATGGGATGGTGGGCATTAGGGAGGCCTTGCCTTTGGGGGTAGTGGCAATTAGAGACTTCAGCTTAGCCACTGTTAGAGGAAGCAAGGGACATCTGTAGGCTCCACTGACCCTGCTGACCACAGAGGGACTTGTTACGGCATTTCCTTCAGCAGCTGCTGAGATAGTCAAAAAAGGTATCAGAGATGAGTCTGTGTAAATAGCTCTGCAGTTGCTCACAGGGAACCTTTGACAGCCAGGTTTAACCCTCTCGTCATGAGGCTTGTGAAGGGATTGAGTTTCTGTGAAGCTGTTTCTGCGTGTGTCTCTCTGCCACAGACAGAAGGGCTCTTGTTTGTCTCTGCAGTGGGAATTAGTGTCAAAAAACTGAACTGAGACTTGATCCCAGCCTCACCTTTCTCTCTTTCAGCTGCATCTTCATCTGGCGTCTGAGCTCAGAGATGACCATCAACATGCGGCAGCGACTGTCGGACATGAAACAGAGAGGGAAGCAGGCAGAGAAGTCTCCTCCTCACAAGGCAGCTGGACTCATGAGGTGAGCAGAGCAGACTGAGAACAGGTGGCTGACTGTGTAGGGCGGAATGTGAAAGTGTGGCACAGGGATTCAACCGTAAGGTTTTTGCTCTCTTCATGGATGGTGTCTTCCAAAAGTTCTCTTATTCCTCTGCTGAATTTGGTTTTGTACCTCGCTTCTTTGGATATAGAAACAAGACTGAGATCTTCCAGACAGACTTAGTGTGCTTCAGTGATTGCAATATGTATGCAATGCCTCTTGTGTCTTAATTTAGTTTAATGATGTGGTCAGAAATTTTAATAAGCAGTTCACCTAGGAATAATGAGGATGGTACACAGACTTCCACCAGGGAAGCTGTGATCCTTCGTCAGTAAAGCTCTCTAGATCTAAGCTGAATGCAACTTAAAGGCTGTTTTCTGTGGTGTCAGTACTGAAGCACACCTGTGAGCTCCGTGAGTTGGCTGTGTTGATCATAATTCTAAGAGAGTCCTTACAGTTTTGCTTTTTCTTTGTTAACTATTTTCTGGAGGCTTTGAAAAAACTCAGCTAAAGTAATTATAATATGAGTAATAAATACAAAAATAATTTAAATGGTAAAAGCTCTTGCTAGCTAAATAATATTATTATTTTTTGCTTGGTAAACAACATATCTAAAAACAAATTACTGCAGCCTACCAGCTGAATAGGTCTAAATTTATCTGGTGACCTTTCTTTAAAAAGTGGTGCTTCTCTTTTTAAACAGAACAAGAGTGACAGGATATTTTTGATTATTAGTCTTATGTGTTTGGTTTCTCTGTATTTGTAAGTAACTGAGACTAGCTGGACTGTAAGTAATGCAGGGAAGAGCCTTGACCAAGATGTTATGGGGTCACAGTTGGGGAAGAAAGGATAAATGCAGATTTTTTTGTTCCTGTGTCCCAAATGACTACAAATGGAGTTCTGGATATAAAAGTGCCAAAGCATTGGAGGATTTACCACTCTGGTTGTTGAGTATCACAAGGATTTTCCCACTCCCTTTGGGAGCAAGCAATGTTGTAACAAGTCTGTCATCATAGTTTTGTTTTGGAAAGTCTTGATCTGCTCATTCCTGAAACGAGTCTTGTCTAGTAAGTGCTTTTGGTAACGATGCTGGGAAAACTCAGGAAGCCTTTTTTCTAGCCAAAGTTCTGGATCTGTCAAGCAATGTGCTTTTAATAGCAGTCTCTATTATTCCAGCAGCTGCAGCCTTACCCTACCAAGGCTCAGCCTGTGACAGATAATCCCAGTCCTGTTCCACGTGAGGTGATACTTGTTTCCATCACAGACGCTTGCTGAAGGGCGGTGCTAGTGCCACGCCAAGCCCTCAACTGTATTAAACTTGTTTGGTAGCCTCTTTGCAAGCCTGGAATCTACTTGTCAGCTTTGAAAGCTTGTTTTCAGTTTTGATCGTCTGCTGTGGTCACTGGAGATCAGCACAGACATTTTGGATTGGTACTGACAATGGAAGAAGAGCCTATTGGACCAGCATTATTGAGGTGGGAGAAGGGAAACTAATGAACCTGAATGAGATTTGTTTTCTAGGTGCCCTGTACCTGTTCTGATTGTTTTCAAAGCCTGTCTGTGTAGGTTGCAGTAGAGAGTTGAGTTGCAACTTGTGGTGTAAAATTGTTGTCTCAAAAGACTGACAGTAGTGTGAGAAAGCTTCCTGCCTTGTGATAAATGATTTGTTCTACTAGATCTTCTTTAGAACAGTATTGCTAGAATTTGGTGGAGGAAGTCACACTTTCTGCTATTTCCATGGTGTGAGTGTATTACAGGATGAGTAATCAAAATAATGCTGGGGTAACAAGATTGATCTGAGGAGGTGGTAGGAGATGAAGATTTCCAGTTCAGGACAGTGCTGTCTATCCAGTTGCAGCTGTCAGGGCAGGAATTCACCCAGGTGAGTAACATCAGCAGTGTAAACACACAGGAGATACCGTTTTGGGTCAAGCCAGTGCTCCACAAAGCACAGTATTCTGTCTGTGACTGTGGCAATGGAAGATGCTGTTTAGTGAGCCACTCTGTGAGCCTTGCTATATGAACCTTTGTGGTCTGTGTGCCGCATGCTCCATTGTTACATCAGGGATGTCAGGAGTTACATCTCTGCCTTTTTCCTTTACTATCTGGATATGGACCAATTCTCCAGTGAGTTTGTATAAATTCTTTTTGAACTTCATAATATTGTCTGCCTCTGCAGCCTCCTTTGGTGACAAGTTCCTGAAGTTCTCTGCTCTCTGTGGAAAGAAAGACTTTTTTTTTTCTGTGTTAAAGCACATTTCTACTAGTTTTGTTGAAAGTCCTTTGCTTCTGAATATTGTGTGCTCTGGTGATCTTTTGTTCTGCAGCCAGCTATTTGGTAGTGCCCTTGATTTTGTAAAGCTTTTTCATAACCTCTCTTCATCCAGCCTGTTCTTTGAACTGAGGAGTCTCAGCATTTTCAGTCCCTCCAAAAATTTTTAGAAACCAAAGTTTCTCCTCTGAATGATTTTTCTGACTCGCCTTTATGGGACATTGTATTACCTTGGAACTACTCTGACCTGTATGACCCAGAGTTCTCTGTAGTGTGCCTGAGAACCTTTGAGTTCTGTCTCTGGTTGTGGTAATTGCAGATGAGTGCTTTTTTCTGAACATGAGGAGCTTTGATAGTTCAGGATAATAGAATTCGTACTCAGTTGAGATTGCTGGTACATTTTGGTTTTAAGGCTTTTACATTTTCAGTGAAGAGATCATGTAAAGGCCATTTAGTGGGGTTTTGGTTTTGATCCAAGTATGCATTTACAGTTTAGAAAAGCTTGTCTCAAGTTTTAAGCTGATTTTACTGTGGAATGTTTGCAGGGCTTACAGTCATGTTTTAAAAATCACTATATCTGTGGTTTTCCTTGACTCCTCAGTATAAATAGCAGGAAAAAAAATATCCAAATTAAATTATCTAAAAATGATATATATACTGAAGAAGTACTATGTGCTGTCAGATATATTTGGAAAGAAGAGCTCCTTATCAAATTCTTAGTGGGTCTTGTCCGGTCCAGGAAAGCTGTTTTGTTTCCAGGGCTTAGAATGGGGCAGGCTTTTGATGCCTTATCAGAAATGGTGCCTCAGTCTGTGATGAACTACTGCAATTGTAACATGAGGGAAACTCTGAAGTCAGTGCACTGTGATCCTTCTGTAGTGAAAAGCAGAATAACTTTCCTTTTAAAACACTTCAGCATTTGAGGGGGCGAAGCAGAGGGATATAATCTGCCAGTGATACCTACTGCACAAGATGTTACAGTTTCATAAGTGTGTCCCTAAAGCTGAGGGTTAAGTAGCACAAGATCAGAGTGGCAATGCTGACAATGTACCTCTTTAAATGGATAGTTGCCATTCTTGTCTGCTTTGTTTTATTTTGAGAAAGCAAAACAGGGTTGGGTTCAGGTCATACAAAAGAAAACAGAGTACCTATTATCAGATGTCTGAATACTAGAACTCCGTAATGACATGTGGCACTTTTAAGTTCATACCATGTCCTGAAGACTTTCTAATTTAAGGTCCTTCCCTTCCAATCATCCTGTACTGTCTGACCCTTCAAAAACTGGGAGCTGAAAAACAACTGACACTGCTGCCCCATATAGAGCAAGATCAAGGTTGTAGAGAGCTGGGAGTTTGCCTCTTCTACCAAGCAACTAGCAATAGAACAAGGGGAAATGACCTCAAGTTGTGCCAAGGAAAGTTCACGTTGGACATTAGGAAGAGTTTCTTCACTGAAACAGTGGTTAAGCATTGGAACAGGGTCCCAAGGGGAAATTGTTGAGTCACCACCCCTGGAAGTGTTAAAAAATGAGTAGGCATGACAGTCCATGATATGGTTTAGTGAGCGTGGTGATATTCAGTCAAATGTTGGACATGATGATCTTGGAGGTCTTTTCCAACCTTAATGATTCTGTGATTCTATGGTACTAGAATGGGATAGTTCCTCAGCAAAGAAGATGAACAATTACGATTGAAACACTTGCTCTGAGTCACATGGATCGTGAGAATTGGACGTGTCTGTACGTGCTATTCTGGAATAGCTACTCTGAAAGATTCATTCTGGTATAATGATGCTTTGGGGTTTGACTCTCAGGAGGAATTCAGCAAACCCCAGAAGTCTTAGTCCTTAATTTTCAAAATGTTCTCATGTTGTGCTTATTTGGAAACAGCTTCTGTGCTTAAAAACTCACTGTACATTACACTGCCTCCCATCTAAGCGTGAAAAAGAACTGAGGAAGAGTATTGAGGAGGTGTGTGTAACAGGGGGCTTAGGAGAAAATCCACAATACATGGGAGAAGGTAGGGAAAGAAAAGAGAAACAGTGAAGTCTGAATAGAAGGGCTGACTTGGGCAAGAACAACAATTGAAACACTCAAGACCTTGTGAATCCAGTTTTCATTTCTGGAGTATCTCAGTTTGAAGTCAGTGGGCCCAGGATCATTTTGAAAATATCATTCATTCATCTATCTCCCTTCAAGTTATAGAACTGAGTTTGAAAAGCATACTTGAGTTGTGAAAAGAAGGATGTGGAAGAGGGGCCTGAATTTTTGCTGGGATAATGCAAGATAATCTTATGTTTGTACCAGATATGTTTCTTCATAGCTTGTTTATCACTTCCTGTGAAATATGGAAAAACCCATCTGACTTCCAAAATATGTTTTGCATTCTCTTACTCTGCTACTTTAAGGATACTGGAACATACTTTTCCCCTCTAACTAATTTTTTTCAGTCACCATCTGATGGACAGGGGCCATCTTTCTATTTGTAACATAAAACACATGGATGGCAATCTTCCCTTCTCCATTTACACCAATGACAGTACACACAGGAGCTTGGCAAACACATAATCTTGCCTTGCCATATCCCCTCATCATTGTGAGGTATTTAACCAGCTAGATGTTTAAAGGTCTAATAATCCAACCCTTCTGTCTCAAACTCCTCAAACAACCATGATGAACACAACCAGAAGGATGCTATTGAAGTTACTGATACAAAGTTATTATTACCCACCATGAATAAATATAATTAATAGATGTCATAGGATGAAACATGGCATAACCTCAAACATACTGTGGTGCTTGGGCTTTGTTAGGATTTCCCTGCTTAGTCACAAGAACCTGAGAGTGACAAGATGAGCATACGAGGAGACAGTAGAAGAGGTGAAGAGACTGACAAACTTAAATGTCAAAAAGTAGATGTGGATGACCAAAATGAAACTTTTTCACTTGAGAACTCTGCAGGCTACAGTCGGTTTCACATTTCTTTTTGCCAGAACACTTCAAAGCTCATCTGAAATGGCTGAGTAGCTATTACTCCTAATGAAATGGAAATCAATGTTCTGCCACTACACAGGAAGAGAAAAGATTAAAATACCTTAACTGCTTCTTACCATGTTTCAATACTGCCTGCTATCTGTCAGCTGCAGAAGAAATTGGTCCCTCTCCAGAATGTTCTGTATTTGGTGGATGAGCTATTTTTATTTCATGAATAATGCTTGGCACTCAACACCCACCAGTGATATCCTATAAATGTCACTTATGATGAGTTTGGCACTCCAGCTCAAGGCCATGGAGTGGGGGCTACTCAAATGTATTTGTTGGGGATTCTTCTTTCTTCAGTTGTTGTCCAAAGGTTTATTAGTTCATTTGTTTCTGTGGACTGAAGGAGTGAGCGGAGGAAAGGGAGGAGGAGAAGAAAGAGGGAGGGTAAAATTTGATGTTATTGAGTGTCCTTGATTGGTGGTGGGCAATTCTGTGCTGGGAATGCCTCTGAGGCGTGCGTGGTAAAACTTGTCTTGATCTACTTTAATCGAAGATCTGCATAAGATATGTTTTACATGATCCTTGTGCTTTAAAGTTAAAATAGTCTGCATGATGCTCTTATGGTGTGTGGGCTGTGCCTTCAGGTTCTGCCTGGAGCAATCCTTGAAATGAACCTGTTTCTTATGGGATAATTTGCCATAAACCAAATTACTTTCAAACAGAGGCTATCTCTGATGTTTTTGATGTGTAAATCAGTTCCAGAGAGGAAATGCTTAAGGGTGGGAAAAATATTTGCCTTTCAAATATAATCTACCATCTCGACCTTATCAATTGGCTGAGTCTGAAATGGAAGGCCCAGTTTCATTCCCTTTGACTTTCTCAGACTTGTTTACTCCTGATTTCTGTCAACCTTCCGCATGTATGAGCCCATTGTTGTGGCAGGGTCTGCACGTCCTTGTGCAGGGTTTAGCTTGCCTTGGTCCTCAAAGGTGGGCTGTGCTGGAGCAAGGTCTGTTTGAGAGAGTTGAGGCAGCTTCCTGAATATGGATGGAGATAAGGTGGAGAACTGGTGTAAGGATTGAAATGGTGGGCAGTTCGTCCATAAGCCATAATTCTCCTCCTAATTCCTGCTTTCCAGGCATGAGTCCATCTCTGCCCTGTCCTCTGTGCCTGCACTCTCATCAGACAGCGATAAGGATGGTGAAGATGAAGGGAATGATGAAGATGAGTTACGAGGGCTGCAGTCTTTCCATATTCAGTCCAACTGCAACACTGAGAGAGACTCAGGTATAAATGGGAGAGGGACATGGGCAGAGCTGGAGGAAAATCACATGGATGTGAAGGGAGAAGGTGAGAGACACTGGCTTAGGGATAACAAGGTGTGGGCAGAAAGAGAGAGACCAAAACAGAAGCAGATGGATAGATACCAATGGGTAACGTGGAGTTGCCCATTCCTGCATCTGAAGAAGGGTGCATTTCAGAGTTCTCTGTCTAGAAATGCAGTTGTTGAATTGGCAAGTTTCTTGCTAGTTCCAACTGGCTAAAGAAATTTTGAATTAGCTTCATGGGCTGGGCTCTACAAGCTATTAAAAGTCTGCAGAAGCCAAAAGAGATCAAGAGATCTCCTCAAAAGAGAGGATTTTAGAGATATCTGTTAAAACAGTAGAGATTGAGGTTATTAATTTGATGTATTTTTACCAGAGATGGTACAATGTATTGGAGCAGACTTTTTCCCCTAGCCTTTGAGAGGGCACTGTTCTGCAGTGGTCTGCTGATTCAATGAAAATCTTACATAAAACTCTATTTCTTCACTAAAATTTTGATACAGTGATTTGGACAGTCAGTGGGAAAGCATGTGTTGACAGTCGTTCAAAAAGTGTAGGAATATTGCCTTTGTTGAAAGATGAAGTAAGAGGTTGTTCAAAAGCTGGACTGCTGGCCAGGATGTCGACTAGGTGCATATCTCTTTACCTTTGCAGATCCAGACCTTACTCTCTCAAGAAGCCTTTCCCACTGGGAAATGAGGAGGGTGAGTTACTAAACCTTCAGATTGTATTTCTTGTTACAGGGAAAGTGAAGAAGTTGTTTCCCAGAGAGATTAGAAGCTTCATTTGCACATGTGGGAAAGGTGCAGCTGTGGTGGGAATCCATTGAGGAGTCTCTCTGTGAAGAATTATTTGGAGATTGCAGAATAGAGCCTAGTTTAGGGGACTAGGGTGTTCAGAGTCTAGAGCTGCACCTCAGGATTTTACATCAGTCTTTTTCCATCAGATTTTATGCTTTTGTCTTTTTATTTTTGATCTGAATCTCATGTGGTGCTGAAGGTGCTCATATACTTGGATTTGAGCAAGGCATTTAACTGTTCAATTGTGCAAGAAGTAGCAACAAAAATATTTTTATTGATGCTTTATGATTAAAGGTGCCCTTTCATGCTGTCTCTTAGACAGTTTCAAGGCTTTTATTAAGACGGATGGAATTATGTTGTTCTGTGGGTCTTGTGTTTTTTCTCCAGTTTTTCCATCAGCAAAACTCAGTCTCTAAGATGGTCCGTGTTTTCATTTCCTCCAGGCCAAAGAGATAGCAGCAATCCAGCGCTCAGAGGCACCGATGAACAAGATGCCCCGGCAGCGTGGTCGCTGGTCCCAGCCATCCAGCAGCATAGAGATGACTGTGAAATCCATGCTGGACCTGCGTCAGCTGGAGTCCTTCTCTGTTTCCCGTTCTCCAAGTCGAGACTCTCTGTCCCAAAACAGCAATGGGGACGACAGAGAAGAGCACACTGACCTTCCTGTGCACGGCAGCAAAGTAAGGGCAGTACTACTCTGAGGAGGTGAACCCACTCTGAGTGCATCTGTCCTGCTTCTATTTGTTATTACCTATGTTTGTTACTAGTTGATGCCATTCTTTTATTGTTAAAGGTTTTCTAAATGACTTCTGAGGAACTTTATTCGATAACTCTATTGTAGTTAATACTCCTGCAATGTGTGATTCTGCTGTCTTATACCAGAGACCATATGGGGTCAAGGTTTCTTCTCTTCAATGACAGGAAGACCTCATGTTTTCTTTTAACTCTTTGATATTTATGTCAAAAACAAGCTGAGAAATTGAACTAGGAATTACAGGGTATAAAAACCTAGTAACCTGTTAGCCCACTCTGCTGGGATGCAGTTTCTTCACTCCAGTAGCCACTGGAACGTGGTTCACATGAGGCTCTTAGTTGTTGGCTGTGCTACATTAGTAAATTCTCTTTGATCTTTGTATTGATGGGTATTGTAATGTGTGCTCATCCTCAGAAAGCTAGTGCCTGTTTTCCAGTAGCAGTTTGTCCCAGTGCCTAGCTTCATTAGAAGTTTTCCCTCTCCTATAACTATGTGACTGAGAGGAGAATTCAGATTGTTGTGTGCAGTAATTCAGTTTTTCAGTTAAAATGGCTCGGTTTTGTGAATTGTCTGATCAGTCCATAGAAGGTAATGGAAGAACCTGCTGCCACATGGCTTACACTCCTGATATGTGATCAGAGAGTACTTTATCAAAGAGCTTTAGGGAATTGCAAACAGGAAAGAAACCAGAAAAGCACAGCTGTAGTCTGACAAGTTTAGTAAATAAGGAACAGAAAAGACATAGGATTGCTGATCATACTCTGTGCTGTAGTGCATGCTTTCTAACCCTTGCCGATGTAAGGTAAAACACTGGTAATATCTGTTTTTTTCTCTTTTTAATTAAACCAGGTTGGCAGCTCAATACCTCCCCAAGATAATGGGTCTTGTGTGCGTCCCCAAGTGATTCGGCTTGTGTCTTGTGAAGAGGGGATTTTCTCTCAGGAACTGGAACCTTCTGAGAGTGAAGAATGTGTAATCTACCCTGAGCAAGATGAAATCCATCCCACAGACTCTAGCAGGTTAAAAATAAGCTCTCTGCTGTGCATGGCTCAGATGTTTCTGTTCTGATTTTCTTGCAGCTTGTGGGGTAACTTTGATGACTTGACTTACTTCCTGATTGATGTCAGGCATGTTTAGTTGAGAGTTTTATGTCAGATGGATGCTAGAGGAATATGAAACTAAGAAGGCACCAGTAAGATAATTTTTGTCTGAGGAAACTGCACATTAGCAGTCACCTCCAAGTTTTGTTTTGTGGGGTTTTTTTTGTTTTTTTTTTTTAGTAAACAACTTGAGAGCAGCCTTTTTGCTTTTTTCCATATCTGGGTTGAAAATAGCAAGGGAGAACTTGGAAGCTGGAAAACTCACTGACAGTGACACATATGTGGCAGTGAAATGCCTACCCAGGAGGAATGACAGGACACTTTTTAATGAAAATTGGGCAAGAATTTGACAAACGTAGTGTGTGATTACTCTTTTATGGGAAATAGAATGACTTGCACGATACAGATGGAATTGAAAAGGACACTGGAGACAGTGGAGACCTTTTTTATTCCTCTGCTGTTTCTTCTGTTTTAATTTTACATAATTTAATTTTTCTGTGCTCCCTTTTATTTTCCTTCCCTGAATTTTGTTCTTCCCTTCCCCTCTTTACCTGACGCTAGTAGCTGTTTAATTTCCTTTGTCTTCTGTCGTGTTACAGAGAGTGGGGCTGATGGCATTAGACAGACTTTTATGCAAGAGTGCATGCCAAGATTTTGCAGTTGAGGCTGCTAGGTTTTGCCTAGTTTATTTTTCATTTTTAATTTTGTGATGATAACATTTGAACAGAGTAGACCCATGTGCTGCTCCATCATGTAAAAAAGGGAGGCCCTCCGGTGCTGTAGGAAACAGACTGGACACATGGCAATGTTTACAGAGTGTGGGAGCTGCCAAGGGTAGTTGCCATTCAGTTCTGTTGATTGACTTCTGCATCCTACCTTGCCTTGGAGTACATTTGAAACCAAAGTATTTCAGAAAGTGGAAAACTGAAGTCCTTAGGCATCAGGCAAAAGAACGGTGCTGGTGACATTTGACAAGATAAGATCCATGAAATCAAAACAAAAATCAGAATCCCTGTCATACAAGATTGTATTTTTGTATTATGTTCTTCAGTAAATTAGTTTTTATCAAAGCCAGAATCTTATATATTTTGCATCACAGAATTTGCCGAAAGAAGCAATGGTCATGAACATGGGGAAAAAAAAAGTGTATTAGAGCTCAAATCTATGGCAAAATAGAGTTTCTCTCCTGCAGGTATAGGCCTGGTTTTAGTCCCTTTTTCATCATGTAAACTTCTACATTTGTTCCTCACCTGTGCTGGGAATCAAGGCAGAGCAGTGTGCTGCTGGTGCCTGGTAATCATGGGAACTGACAACACCCAGAAAATCAGACAATCCCCTTGGGGCTTCCATGTCCAAGCTTAATGAAATGCAAAAAATATACTGTATTATGATGAGAGAAATCAACTTCTTTTTCTTTTTAAAGCCTTATATTTGTAATAAAAGGTATTACTAACACAGGTAAGGCCTTATTAAAGTTAAAATGTGCTTCTTTGCCTGTAAACAAATATCTCTTCTAGTGCTGTGTCTTCCTGTCTCTCTCGTAGTGAGTTCCAGGTAAAAGCGCTGCCCCATGGGAAGCTCTGTAGAGGTTATCACAGTAATGGATGCCCAGACAAACACAGTCCAGACAGTGCCTGCTCTGTAGATTACAGCAGCAGTCGTCTGTCCAGCCCAGACCATCCAAATGAAGGTAAGATGCAAAGACAGTGTAAATGTATTTACATGTGAGCTCTTGGGGAGCTGACCTGAGGTCACACTCCTGTTGTCACACTGGTACTGCTGTGCAGATTCAGGAGCATTTGAACAGAGACTGCAGCAAAGCCGCTGCAGGAGCTGGTGCACTTTCCTTCTTTCCCTGTGCACCTTTGGATTTCCCTTACCTTGCTAGCCAAGGAGGCACGTTTAGCCATAGGCTATGGTGTTTGTGAGATATGGTAGATTAGAGAATTTCTGCACGTAATGCTGACTGACTTTTGGGGTCTAGGTTCAATTTAGCACCTTTTTATTTTTTTTTCTTTTCTTTTTTTAACTTTACTAATGTTACTCTGATTAAGTTTTTACAGCACTGGGGTTCTTTTGCCTTTTCCCAGATTCTGAAGGCACTGAGCCTCTAAGTGTAGATGGTGTCTCAGACCTGGAGGGAGAAGAAGGAGAGGAGGATGTGGGTACTAGCATGCCTGAGGGGGAAATTCCTCAGATACCTGATCAGGAAAAGTTCCTCAAGGAGCATTTTGGGACTCTGAGCAACACTGATGGAAAAGGTACATTTCTACATTCAGTGGGGAGACTTTGTAAGGTCGCTCCTGATTTTTCCCCTGTATAAACCAAAGCAGGCTGCAAATTCTGCTAGGCTTTCATGGACGTGTGTGTATGGGGAGAGGTGGAAAAAATGGAAAACAGTGTAAGAGGCCTAAAGAAGAGTGACATCTGTTAACTTCATCCGTCTGTGTGTAAATCTGTGTGGATGAGACTGGGCTCTGTGTCAGTTTGCGTTAAATATTGCCCCTGGAACCCTAAGGAGCTGTTACCTCGCTCCCGGACTGGTTTTTCCTGTTGTGAAGGAAGGTGTTGACTGCGCCTTCACCCCCCATAGGTGACACGCAGTGGCCTCTAGTGGTGCGTCAAGGCATAGCCAATGTCACAAAAGAAAAGGCTGAAATGCTGGGTGGAGAGAGAGAATAACAGGAGACATCAGAGTGGCAAAGGAGCTGGTTTGTCTTTATCGACCAACTCCAGAACAAAGCATATCTTTTTAGAATTGATAATGGTTGCAGGCAGCAATATCTATGTGAGTTTTTCGGGTTCTTGTCTTTTTCCTTTTATTTTTTGCCCTCTTTGATGGGTTTGTTTTCTGTTTCATGCCAGTGCCTCACAGTTCTACAGGCAGGATAGGACACAAAGGGAAGCAAAAAAAGGAGGAGGCGTACCCTTAGGGAGAGTAGCGGCTTAAGGCAGAGTAATCTAAATAGAACACTAAAGGCAAAGGAAATATAATTATTTCTTTCTCTGTGGCTTTAGCTTAAAAAAATCCCCTTGGATATCAGTGAACTCTTGATAGTCTCTATGATAAGAAAATGTATATATGAGAATACTCTGTAAATAAACTGCTCATTTTTCTTTCTCCTTTAACCAAAATTTTTAGGTGGCTCATGTAGGAATCTGGAAAGAACCGAAAACCTCAGCATTTCCTCTCGCTTTCTTTCCCAGTCCCCGGCTCTCAGGTATGGCTCTGCTTGTTTTGAGTGTTTGTCTGTCTGCTTATGCTAATATGAGTAGGTCATATGCTAGGTCCTGGCTGAAAGTAGTTGAACAAACTTCTGGCTTTGGTGTGCCTAGGCACAGCAAAGTGTTAGCACAGAACCTGGCAGGCTGTTTGCAGACTCTTGTGATTTGGACAGGTTATCCTGGATTGCTTTAGCTGTTCTATTTATTCTAACGTAACACTGTTGTTTGTTTTTTCCTCTTTCAACAATGTGCTTGATTTGTTTCATGATTAAATACCTTGGCTGATTAAGTTGGAGGAATCACTAATAATCTAATTTACTCTTCACTGTTTATGCTCTGTTTATTCTTTTGCATTTCATTCAGCTTGGACAATGAAAGTAGATTTGTCAACTTTTCCTTTGTTTTACAGTCCTTTCTTACTCAGCTTTGTTTCTTGGTCTCATGCCTTCACAGGGTGTTCTGGTGTCTCACACAAAGGCCCACGGGGATATTATTCTTCCAAAAACCCCTCAACCCTAAAGCACTCCAAAAAGCCTCTGCAAGCTGTTTTTCTTGTTATTAAAAAAATTCCAAGAAAAAAAAAAATTAAAAATTAGTTAAATGCTTTTGTTGATTTGGATTCATAAATGTTTAAAACAAACAAATACTCCTGTACTCCTCTAAAATGACAATGAATTATATAGGACTAAGCAGATTTTAATACATCTTCTAAGGTTCACCAGCTGTGTCCAGATTCAGCATGGTCGGGAAATTTGTTTGCTATTGCTGTATTCAGCTGCTGTTGCTGCTGTCAGGAGCACCTCTCAGTCTGCCTCATTATGTTTGGGAAGAAAGCCAATGGTTAGATATTGTGTTGCAGTGATGAGTGAAGAAAGTTGTTGGTGCTCTAGAGATGTACCAAGGGAGGTAGTTTTTGATTATGAAAACCTCTGGGCTTTTAATCTGTTCAGCTGTTTAAACATGCCAGATTGGAAGTTGCCTCCTTTCTCTGAAGTATGCCCACTGCATTTGTCTGAAGTGGAGAGGAAGAGGAAATTAGGCTTTCCTCTTGAAGATGCTGACCAGCTTTCCTAGTCATTATGCTTTCATAATGTTAGGAAAGCATATTTACTTCCTAGTAGGGTTATTTTAGAATTGAAAAGATTTAAATTTTAGTAAGATGAGCTGAGGGAAAAGACCTGACCTGACTTTGCCCAGTCTTTCCTATACCTGAAATTTTTCCTTCTCTTTTGTCTTTACTTTTTACGGTGTCCTCCCTGGAAACAGCAACTCAATGCTATCTGTGATTGCACAGCCTACAGTCAAATGCCTGAAGACCAGAGCTTGCAGGGCTGAGTAGAATTAAGTGGTAACAGTTTAGGGCATTTTTGACTCAAAAAAGTCAAAAAAGACAGTAAGGGGCTCTTTATTGCAGAGAAACTTAATGCATGTTCCTGTCTATCCAGGAGAACATATTTACTTGTTTTAACTGGGATTTCTTTATTGTATTCTTTAGACGATTGTCACTCTCTTCATCAAATCTGACACTGGATTCAAAGTCCATTGAGCCACCAACTCAGACCAGTCAGCTTACACCAAACCTGTTGAAAAATGACAGCAGCCATCCTGGTGATGCATCGGAGAGCAGCCAGCTCCTAGAGAACGTAAATTCAAATCGAGCTATTTATGTGCAAAAGAAACGCAGATCAGCTTTGGAGACCAGCAGAGCTGGCATGGCTCCTGGACGGGTTATTGCCTCCTTCCCAGAAGGCCCTGTGAATGCAGTCATGAGAAAGGCACAGTCAGTGCATGACCTCGTGCATGAGGGTAAGGACACGTGCTGGAATGATGGTATGAACCTGAGAATGAAATGGGCATATCTGAGTGGAGGATTTAAATTAAGCTTGTCTTTCTGCATTCTGAGCTACAGGCTTTACATGTCTTCTAAATCCTAGCCTGTCAAAGGAAAATATTTTGAATATTATTAATTAAAATATTATGTAATATTTTAAATTTGTAATGCAGATGCTGGTCTTCTAATTATCAGTCTCTGATATTTGTTTGGCATCTGTGGGAGGAGTGCTGGCAAGGGTGAAATTAAGTATTTGCAAAAATATTCTCTCTTGCTGTGAGTGGCTGCTTCAAGCTAAGACTCAAGCTCCCCAGTGTGGGGAGGAGAGAAAGTGGGAAGAGACAGTAACAGAGAGCTTACTGTATCCATGTCTTCCATGTGAAATTATTTTTGAAACAATCAACTCATTAACCGTTAATAAGTTTGTTTAAAAACCAAAAAACTCCACCTGATCACCATAACAGCATTTATAAGTTATTGCCTGCTTCCTCTAGCCTCTCTCTTTAAGAGTCACAGTGGTACGAGGTCTTCTGACCATTCACTTTAAGAACAAATCTCTCATGAGGAAAGCATCATTGTCTGAGCAGGATGAGGGATTGGAAAAAAAGAAAGCTGTTGAGGCTTGGTAATACTAACCTGAACTAGTGGTTATGTTTGTACACATCTCACAGGGGCTGAGCTGAACCACATTAAATTCCAATTTAGGAATTCACTGCAGGCTCTTGTCTATTTTTGGTATGTTTGTCTGTTTAATTTTCACAGATAAGGGTCCAGGAGTGATATCCTCTGCCAAGCAGCGTCCTCAGACTCTTTTGGTGGTTGAGAAGGATCCCAGACCTAACAATTGCAGGGTATTATCAGCCAGTATGTTGAAGATGGATGGATCTGGTGCTCTGCTGGCCAAAGATGTCAGGGCTGCAAAACCAAAGTCCTACATGAACCCCACAACCAGCTTCCGGGCTAAGATGTCAAGGAGTGTATCTGTAGGGGAAAATCTGTACCTTGGTTGCTCCACTGAAATGCTGACTGATGGGAGGACTAGTCCTCCAGCAACAGAGAAGACACAATTTAGTTCTGCACCAGATGCTGAGAAGATTAAGCTGCCAGTGAAAGAAAATATTCCAGTGAAACCTGCACTCCAGCCAGTTGTAAACTGCTCATCTCCCAAGTCCTTCCACAGCAAGCTGGCATCATCCAACCGAGCACATCTGATTCTTGACATTCCCAAGCCATTGCCTGATAGACCCACACTGGCCTCCTTCTCACCCACTACCAAGACAAAAACCCTGCTTGAGCCACAGTCTCCACAGTCACCTGCTGGGGCCTCTAAAAAGAAACCCTCCTTTCCTGAGGTCCGAGCCTCCAAGAGGGAGAATCAAACTGCTGGGTCTCTGGTTCCGGGTAGAGAGGTCCCAACAGGGCTTGCTAAGGAGAGCCCAGTGGATTATCCAGTCTCAAGGACAGATTGCCAGGATGAGCCAGGGGTCACTAGTCTAAAACTGAGGGAGGTGTCAGAGAGCCAGCACCTAAGGTCTCCTGAGAGCACACTGCCCAGGGGCAGGGAGCGGATCACCGGCATCGCCTGTGTGCTAGACAGCCAACCTGGACTTTGCCCACTAGAGCCCATCAGGCCGAGGTCTCCTACATCTCTAACTGCCTCGGCACAGGTCTCAGGTGTGCATGGATACCCATCTCTTATCTTCCCCCTTCTGTCTCCTGTCTTTGTGAACCGCCTCACGATCCCATCACATTTCTTTACGTCCAGCTTCTGGCCTGTCTCGTCCTGTCTGCACCTGTCTCGTTCCATAAACCATCCCCTCAATGGTGAGACTCTTCTTTTACTAACAACTTTTTCTCAGTCTTTAGTTTCCATTTCTTCTGGGTCTTATGTCTGACAGTCCTTCTTAGCTGAACGTTTTGTAGACCTCAGAACTGACATGATTTTAGTGGTTTAACTGTACAATTACCTCTAGGGGCTCAAACCTCTTTGTGGTCAATGCTAAAAGCTGATATGCTGGGAATCCCCTGGAGTGTGTAGGTCACATCCCCCACCCTCCTCTTGGAGCATGTTTGGCCAGCAGATGAAGGTGCAGGCCGACATGTGCTAACTGAACCAAGCAAGCACAGATAATACTGACAGTGAAGTTATGCCAGGCAGCTCAAACTTCTTTGTTAATATGCAAGTGTGCAGGGTCCAGAAGGGCTTGCATACGATTTTCTCCCATGAGATTAAGATTCATGGAGGTGAGCTCCTTGCTGTGGCTACCTGTGAGCACAAGCAGTTCTTTGTGCTGTTATCACTCTGCTTTAAGGATATGTCTGCAAACTGAATATGCAGTGTATGTGCAGGGTTTGAACATTAAAAATGTGGGTTAATTTTTGAATAATCTCTAGTTTGGAGAAAAAGGTACAAGATGAAAAACTTTCACCTGCTGAAAAGAGCTCTAAGATCTGATACAGGCCTCAGTATAAGGTAATTCAATCAAATGAAAACTAGCAAATAAGTTCAAATTGAAGCAGAAATTCTGCCTTCCAAGGCAGAAAAAACTCCAGTGGCAGTCTGTGACACTGTTTAGTCCCACATCATCTCCTGAGGTTTATCTTTTGTGTCACAGTCTGAAAGGAAGTACACCTTTCTGAGTTGAGCATTAGAAAGCTGGATGTTAACCACTGCACTGATAGCTTGTACCTTAAGGGTTTGTTATGTTGTTCTTACTCATATCTGAGAAGGGATAGCTCTGTAATCCTGTGATCAATTACCTTCTGTGATGCCAGGCTGTTGCATCATTCATCAGAACAGTTAAGCACAATATTTCTGAACCAAAGCATTGCGGAAAATTTAATCTGGATGTTTTGTCTAAGGGACCTGCAGCTGTCTTACTGTAGCTGCTCTGAAGAACAGTGAGTGCATTGAAATTTTCAGACCCTCCTCCTATAGGGGTGAGGTTTCTTCCAGCACCAGATGCAGCCTGAAGCTGTGGAATCACATTCTACAGCAGAATTGTAGTTGTCTGTACTCTTTAGACTGGGTTTTCTCTTACAGATTTGTGAATCAGGCTACATAGCAAATGGTTTTTGGTCAGTTTGCAGAATTAATACAGGTAGCACAGAGAAAGAGCAAGTTTTCTTTCAGTATTGATTTTAATTTTTTTTAACAACTCCCAAGGCATAGCACACCCTGACAGAATATTTAACAGCATCCTTTAGTGAATTAGAGTGATATAGCACTGTGCATCCCAATGGTTTCTTTCTCAGTAGGCAGCTATCAGCCTTAAGCTTCTTGCAGACCACATTTCCCAAATTTTTAGTGGTAGATGCTGGAAAAGCTGTTTAGATCCAAATTGGCTGTCACTGTGAACAACTTACCCCAGTGGCTTCTGGGAATCACAATGTGGTAGTTTAGATTGAAACTGTAGGCTTGATAGAGACTTGTTCTGCTTCTGATTTGCACTGTTACTTTAGGTTTCCACTTAATTTTCTGTCTTGCTGTTTCCTGCTTGTATAACAGCTGCAAATAAAGAGACTTAATTGTTCTTGTTAAAGCATTTTGACATCTACAGTTAAAAATGCTGTAGATGTGCTCAATACTGTTGCTGTGTTTAATATTCTCTGCTAGTTTCTGAAGAGCGCTGCTCTGCACACCCGAGAGGCAGAAAATGCCTGTTATTTAAGCATTTATATTAGGTTTTGTGATCTTCCTCCAGACTGGCACCTCCCAGAGCTGGAGACCAGCATAAAAGCAATGATCATGAGAAGAAACAGCTGGGTTTCAAACATAAAGAGGGAAGGAGGGGGGGCAGAAAGCAAGAATCTTGGATTGCACTGAAGCCCACTGTGCTCAGACTCAACGGGTGATTTAGGATCAAAGAATGCAGATGGAAGGATTTGTTCATGCTCCTTTGTTCTTTGTACATGTTTTTCTAGCTGTATTTGTTTATGCATCATCTAGATGTATTCATAAAATGAGCTCAGGTCCTGTCCAGTCTGTTCAAAGATGGTGTTCTTAGAATTGCAGAAATTACAGTGCGAATGTGACAAAGTTGTGGGTTTGGGTAACTAAAGAAAGTTGAATGTCCCTTGTCCAGGCCTTTGCAAATTGAAGGTTCTGTTTGTCTGTCTATGTCTTTGTTCATGGTTTATGCCTAACTCATGAAAGTGTTTATTGTATAAAGATTGTAGGTCATCAACTCATGTTTTGGAGATAATATCTGGTGGGGACAGGCAGATGATGCTGTCTTTCAGTTGCTTGCTTTTATTTTTCAGTTTTGGATTATGGTGTATCAGCATGGGTATGTCATGGGCTGCTCAGGAATGCAATTCTGTTGTAGTTGAATTGCTTGTTGCAACCCCTCTGGATCTCAGTCCTCGCTGGAGAACACTGCAATAATTCAGTATAATCCATCACCCTCTGTGCTTTAGTAATACACTGTGCAGAAGGATGTGTGAGGAGGAGCTTGTAGATTTCTAACTAGGTAGAAGCTAAAATAGAGGCTCTTTGGATCTGTCCCTCTTGCCTCCAGAAGCCCTCATAAAAACATGACTTTAATTGTAATTGGAAATCACATGGGTAATCTGTGACTATGTGTGACTGTAACAAACATGTGCAATCTAAAGAAAAAGCATTGCTGACTTAGGAGAGTCTAAAGACTGGAAAAAATAGGGGTGTTTGAGGCAAGCAGCATGTCTAGTTAGTATGAGGGAAAGCTCATGCACAATGTGCCTATTTAATAATTTGCTCAAACCAGCCCTAAAAATTGAATGACCACTTGTGTGTGTGTGGTGTTTCAGATATGCATTGAAAAACCTGTTTTCTTACCAGACTATGAGATTGTGGACAGTGGAGTGTGTGTGCCTTAACTTGTGCTTTTATGTTTCCCTCCCTCCAGACTCAGGCATCAGCATAGAGCAGTGTGAGCACGTGGTGTCCGAGCTCCAGGACAGCATGCGCAGAGCCCTTCACCTTTACCGCAGGGTGAGTGACCTCACACACGAGCTCTGGTACCACAGCTGGGCTTTGCAGCCCACACAACATCTTACACAGCATGTAAGTGCTTGCTGCCTCAAGGTGCTCTCTTGACTGTGTGTTCAGTGACACAAGTTGCCTGGCTGCCCACGGGACTGCACCTTCAACTTCAACCAGGGATGCAGGAGCTCCTGATTTCCAGCTCTTGGATTTTCCAATGGTTTGCTATGGTACTCTGAGCAAATCAATTAAGTTTTCAGTCTGTTTAGCCTATCTGTTAACTGAAGATAACAGTATGCTCTTTTTCAAAGAGGTATTAGAGAGTTAATTAATGGTTATACAGCGTTTCAGGGATATAAAATATTATAGGAGTTTTGAGTTTTATTATCCCCATCTGTTCTTTGTCTTTGATGCCTCGGAAAAGGATTAGCAAATGTGGGATACCATGGTAATCCAGCTGTGAGAAGAACGTGCAGCTGTTTGCCTGTCCCTCTCACCCCCAGACCAGAGTTACATGCAGAGCAATATAACAGCTCTTTGTTTCTTTGCTCAGCACTGATCTGTCAAGTCTTCTGCCATGAGTGTGAGACTTTGATGGTGAGCATCTGCCACATAGTCCTCTGCAGCTCTGGCCACAGCAGTTGCATTAGCTCTCTGACCTTGCTCTGTTCCTGGGACCAGCTGCCTTTGGCAGACAGGAGGGACAGGAGACTGTGCTGCAGCTGGGAAACACAGTGCCTCCTTAAGCCCACTATAGGGGGAACACTGCCCGAAAATGTGCTTCCCATCACTGTCCTATTGTAGTAATGCCTCTGGATTTTGTGCAGCCGGGGAGTATTGAATGCATGTCCTGCTATATGTCTAAATGGGCAGTCTCAAATGTTGAAGAACAGTAGACTTGATTGGTCTTCAAATCTTTATGGCTTCACTTCCCTAAAGGGCTGAAATTGCATACTTGGAGCTCTACCTAAACCCCAATGCATTATTTTTTTCCCGTCTTCTTTGTTTTCAGGTACTAAACGATACGGAGTCTTCTACTGACAAAGATAAAATAGCAGGCCTACTGACAGAAACATTCTCTTCAATGAAGAAAGAATTGGACTCTCTGAAGGATGCACAAGAGCTTCCCAAAGATAAGGAGGCACTGCTGAAGCCACAAGAAAACACTAGCCCACTGAATGAGGGATGTGGTGCCAATCTGCCAAGTCCCAAGAGTCTGGGAGATGAACAGACACTGGCTTTGTTGGAACAGTACTCAGAGCTGTTGCTGCAAGCTGTGGAACGACGCATGGACAAAAAACTCTAAGAGGGGTGGCTTTCAGGTGTTTGTGAATATACAGAAATAATCACAAGAGGACCACAGAGCTTCAGACCAATGCTACCATCAGCTGGTCTAGGGCTGGTGGGGATACCTTTATAAATTGATTTCCTCAGGCTCCAACAACTGACTTGTTCCAATTCTTTGCAATGTGCTGGTCACAGTTTTAATATTTGTTTCCCAATGGTCTTCAACTTCCTGTCTCTAAACAAAGTCTTGAAAGAGGAGTTTGGAGAAATTGCTTTGAAATTTCTTCATAGCCAGGGGGTCAGGATGTTTGACACCTAAAAATACAAAGAAAATCCAGTTTATCCAAAAATTCTGAACTGCTGACTAAAAGCAAAGGAGTCCATGTGAAACCAGTCCCTTCCTCTCCGAGACTTCATGAGAATCAAGAACCAGACTTTTTAAGGGTTTATTTATTAATTTATTTCTCTTGACTGTTGCTCTATGCCACGTTTGTGGCTGTTATCTTTGTCCTTTAAAAAAACTGTCAATCCCTTTGCCATATCCCAGCGAGAAACAATCTCTGTATTATAAATCCCCAACAGGGAGACAGGCTGGAGTGTCTGTGCAATTAATGAACTGTTCTCTGCTTAGATCTTGTCTTGCTGTTCCTGCTTTTCCTGCCTTAGTTTTGTTCCCTGCAGTAATCCTGCTGTTGTTATGACAACCCTGTCTGCTTTGCTATTGTGTCAAGACAGTCCCTACAGTCCTGTATTTTATCTGCATTCACCTCCAGGGAAAGGCTCTGTATCCCTTGGGCCATGCTTTGGAGATTACTTTATGAATTAATTAGTGGTATTTTTTATCTGGAATTTCGTGTTACATTGATACTTCAGACCGGGTTTTCTGCAGACATTTTAAAAATTGGGTTTAGATACAATACAAAAGTTTGTTTCAGCCCCTTTTCATGATTAGGAATTGGATATCGACTTGATGTTATGATTTATTTGTGGAGAAGTGACATGGAAAAGCTGGTTTCCATCTCTTACAGTGTAACTCTGGATTTGAGAGATCTTCAGTGCCATGGCTCATCTGTGTCATTTGTTCATTTCACTGCAATAGGAAAATGTTTTCTCCTTGCCTTTACATGAAAATGGAATATTTTCATCCCAACAAAGTTGGGATTCTCTTGCCTTTTGTAAAGCTATTTCAAATCCCCTCAGAAAATTATTTCCTAAGAACTTCAAGTGAGATGTTTTGGGACATGATTACCACCGTTTCTCCTGCTCTAGCCTATTTGCTTTTCATGAATTTCTGATCTGAGAAACAGAATCTTTTCTTCTTGCATTTGTATGTGCAATATTCTTCTTGCCCTGTGGAGCTTCTCTAAAACCATTCTAACTTGTGTCTGTTATGGCTTAAAATTGTCCAGTGATTTAGGTTTTTTTTAGGTTAATGATATAAGCTAAGGAAAAAAAAAAATTAAACCAATGAAATTTTTCAGCACCTTCCCCCTTACTCCCGCTCCTTTCAACAACTGGGGCAAATACACAAAGTGTTTTATTTCTTCCATCTCCAGTCTGTCTTGCATTTATTTTAAGGCAGAGCAGTGTAATCCCAGTTCATAAAAACTAATGCAAGCAGCAGGAATTTGGTGGGAGAGAGACTGCTAGCATCTGTGGAAGTCAGTCAGAGGCAGCCAGACTGCATCACTTGGCTACAGAGGTTACAGGGTGGAAGCAGCTTTCTTTCATTTTACTGTCCTGGCTGCTGTCTCTCTGAAACTCTGTTGCACTTGGAAATGTGGTCTGTTGACTTCTCTGTCTTTCTGTGACTGCAGACCTGCAGTGCAGCCTTCTTTCTACTGGTCTTGCCAGACTGGCATAGGACAACCTGTTTCTCCTGAGGAACTCTAGGGCTGAATACTCTGCAGTTCTGTTTCTCCCTAACAGGTTTGTTGCCTGATCACTGCCGAGTGCTTCAGGACGTGGCAGTATGAGGAACACTTTGAGAGCTTTCCAGCTGCTTCTGCCTGTAATTGAAATCTGTCTAATCATGTTTCACGTGTCCTTGCTAACTTTTCCTTCCATGGGCTTGTACTGAAACTTTAAAGGGGTTATTTTCTAGTTCTTTCTCTGCACTATATTGAGCTGAATCAGCAGGTGTGCTTGGTCCTATGGGCAGCTTCTCTTGCACAGACAGGTTTTGCAAAGGAAGGCAAGTTGGAAACCAGAGAGTAAATTTCTGGCAGTTTCTGAGTGAAAAGGTGAGCTGGAGATCCCTTGAGTGGAATGTGTGATAAGTCATGTTGGGTCTGTGATGGGAGTTAGTGTGGGTCAAGCTTGCTTTTGAGGTGACCGGTTCCTCCACTTTCAGACTGTGAACATATGTCCTAGTATACAGGAAATTTCTTGCTCTACTGGGGCCACAAGACACTCAGGAAAAATATCAGTCCCTTGAACCCAGGTATATTTTGGTACTGTTAATAATGGTTGGAGGGTCCTTTATATAACTTCCTTGTGCAATTTTATACCATTTTATTATTTAAACATTGAGGTAGTGACAAAAAGGTCAGAGATCATACAGAAGAGCCAAGTGGTGAGAGTAAAATTACCATGAAGGTAAAGGGCAACAACCAGCAAAGTTGATATGGAGGTATGAAACAAAGTTCCTTGGAAATAAGTTGTGTGAAGCAAATCTGATTTTTAAGCTGATCAGAGTGGGTTTTGTTTCCTGGAATGGATTTTACTTGGGGTCATGGCTGTATGCAGGAAACCAGAGGTAAAATCTGATGAGAATGATGGCGAGAAAAGTGTTGGGCAAGTAGATCAGTTGGAGAACGGTAGTGTAGTTTAAAGTAAATTTAGAATAGTATATGTAGGAGACTCAGGAAAACAGAGTAGAAGTAGAGATGGTTTTGGTCTGAAGAACACCATTTGGCCAATACCTGTGAATGATACAGTACCAAAAGGCTTTGAGAAAGTAGATATAGGACTTGGAGATGGTGATCTGTAATTGAAGGATGAATTGGAAGGAGTTTGTTTTTATATATGTTCTATTGAGCCTCTTGCTTCTTCTCTTGCTATTCTCTAAGCAACTATTTTTTTTCTTAAATGACAGTTGTGAGCTGCTTGTTCAAGGCTTTGATGTTTTGAATTGATTAGAAGCCCAGTAAAGGAGACACTGGTGCCACAAGTTTGTTGCTGAGAGGGGTGAGGAGATAGTGTTGCTCTTTATAATGTAAGAATGATCCAACTAATTCTTCCCTGCTAACTTCCTATTGCTGGCAGTAGGAAATATTCCTAAAACCTCTAGTTTACAGAACAAAAAGAGCATAAATGCATTGCATTTGCACCTTGTGAACATGTTTCACTGCAGGCGGTCCATTGGGCCAGGTAGAGGAATAATGAATAGTAACTGCCTGGAAAATGAAGAGGCTTGTCGGAGGAGGTAATAAAATTTGAGTCTATCTCTCTTAATAGTTTGTGATCCCTCTTACTGGTTTGTGTGGGTGTTAGCATAGGCACAGCAAGATACCTGTATTAAGATAAGTTACTGGTTTAATGTAAAGCCTGAAAAAATAATTTGGACCTACCTATCTTCTTTCCATTTATTTCCCCCCTTCAACCCAACATTCATGGTAGAAATGAGAAGTTTTAGGTTTCTTTTCCGTCTTGCAAATAGTACTGTTTTGCCTGTGTAACCCCTCAGTCTGTTTAAGGGCTCTCTTGAACTGGGACAGTAGGAAGGGCTGCAACCTGAAAGGGCAGCAAACTGTTGTGTATTTCCTGCTGCAGACAGGTAACACCTTCCTCCTCCCCATCCCTCGGCAGCACCCAGGAGCTGTGTGTATGGGAGTCCGCCTTTCTTCCACCTCCTCTCTCAGGTTGTCCTCTCCTTTCCATGCGACCTCCCAGGTGGTAGCTGGGGCATGGTGTTACAGCAGCCCCCTCCCCAGCCTCCCTGCTTTGCAGACTTCATCTTGGCTCAGAGGAATTGGGACGTTTCTTTCTGGGAGTAGAAACATACCAACTTAATTTTTTAAAAAAGAACGAATATGTATATAGTTATATATAAGAAAAAAATTAATGAAATGCAGGTCTTTAAACACCCTTGGTGAATTCATGCATGTATACAGTGTCTTCCCCCAGCCCATTGGATGTGTAGCATCCAGGACACTAAATGACAAAAACTTTATTGAGATGGTAGACAGGTCTTCTAGCAGCCCCCCGAGAAAGCAGGTGCTTCCTTCTCTGGATGAGTCCGGCGTGTCCCGAGTTTCAGATGGTGCGTGTGAAAGGCACGGGGCGGCTGGGGCTGTGTTGGTGCCGCACGGGGCAGCCGCGTTCGGAACAAGCCATGGCCGCCCCGCGCATCCTTCCTGCGCTCCGGGCAGGCGCCTCCCTGTTCCCCCTTCCTGCACTGCCCTTTTCCTTCACTCCTTTAAAACACAGACAAAAAAACCCCTTCCTGCTTTATTTATAAATGCGTGTTTTTATACTTTGGCTTTATGGCTTTAGGTAAAGTAATATTTTGTCCTTTTTTTTTTAATTATTATTTGGGAAAATAATT
>VXBU01003121.1:38909-76227 GCA_013400315.1 Bombycilla garrulus | reverse complement strand
TTTTTCTTTTTTTTTTTTTTTTGCACTGTGAGGCTTCCCCGGGAGCTGTTTTTAACTCTGTATCCATTTGTACTTCATGTCTTAACTTGTTTCAATAAAAAGTGACCATTTGTTACCTAGCTGCGCGACTCACTCGGGCCGTGCGCGCGGCCGCGGTTCGTTTTCCGGGGGAAGGGGGCGGGCCGTGCATGGCGGAGGGCGCGGCGCTGCGGGCCGTGAGGGGCTGCCTGGCCGCCTTCCCGCGGGAGGCCCGCGGTGAGCGCCGGAGCGCGGGGCGGGGCGGGGGNGCTGGGCCGGCCCGGTGAGCGGCAGCGGCGTGCGGCCATCGGCGGCACTCGCTGTGCTGCCGGCATGACGGTTCCGAGGTCAAGGTGAAGCAGAAAGGCCGCCGCAAAAAAGAAAGCGGAACTCGAGAAAACGGTCCTTTAATGGTTGTTTCCTCTGTGTAAAAAACAGCAAAACAAAGCACTATTCCAGCTTCCAAAAAATCATCCTGTGGTATCACCTCTGTATGGGACTTCCTGTAGCACAGGCCCTTTTTCCCTTTATCCTCAGGCTCTGGCCTGAGGTTTCCGTCTGGCTCTGAAACGCCCCTAACACTCTCCGGGTTTCAACAGAGGAATTCTGGATCCGGAGGGGGTCACAGCTTTGGTGTCAGCGGGCTGAGGCGCCTGAAGCCTGTGTGCTTTCAGGAGGTACTTATCTCGGGATGCTGAGTAACCCTGTGTATTGTTTGCCTGGACAGAGCTGGGCTGGCCGGAGTCTGTTCCCTATCTCGATAGGCCTCCGTCCCCACTGGAGTTTTATCGAGAGTGGGTGAGTCCGAATAAGCCCTGCATAATTCGCAACGCCATCAGCCACTGGCCGGCTCTGAAGAAATGGACCTCAGCGTACCTCAGGTATGAGCAAGCCATGGAGCAAGATGGGTGTTTAATTTCAGGTGACCTCACTAAAAAGCCCTTGGTTAATCTTTGCTTTTATTTATAACATTAGTTCAGTTTCCTTCCTGGTTCTGTATGAAGGTGTTCAGTCCTCCCAAGGTCAGGTTTAAGTATCTTCCTTGCTTACATACTGATGCAGTTCTGATGCAGCCAGAAGGGTGGGTGTTTTGGCTGTGTGCAGTCAGCACACTCAGGCTATAGAAACCCACCCAGCCGGAGTGAGGCTGTAACTCTGTAAGAACAGACTGACTAGTTTGTGACTGAGCACACCTGGTTTTCTTCAAAAAAACTAAATTATGAGTATTTTAACAGTGACTGAAGTTTTAAAGTGAAGTCCTTCTTTAATAGAGAATTTATGGTTAGACCTGAAATCTATGGGTCGGATTTAATTCTGTGGGGTTTAAAGCTAAATGTCTTATGGAACTAAAGACTGTTAGACTCATGGGGTGTGTATCTGTGGGTTTCTGTCCACCCCTTCTCCCTGCTCAGCTGCTTTTGAACATGTGAACCCTTGGATTTGGCTGAGTTGAATGGCCACAGTAATATCAAGCTCTGCCATGACTGGTGAAAAGAAGTTGCCAGAGAGGACCCTCTGTCTGCATGGAGGAAAAGGGAGCTCCTTTGTGAACTGTCCTGTTAGGAGAGAATTCAGACAGGAAAAAGAAACTAGAGTTGCCTTGACTGCAGGGAGCAATTGGAGCAGAATGCCAGAGTTGTTACCAGACAGCAGAAAATCTAGTCTAGAGACACCTATCCATAGAAATGCAGGCATCTTACTTTTGCTGGCCTTGAAACATGTTTTTAAAGTAACCAGTAGGAGCTAATTGCAGGCCTGGATATAAACCTTTGATTTGTTTTGCAGGGAGGTGGTAGGTCCCAAGGTGGTGAGTGTGGCAGTGACACCAAATGGTTATGCAGATGCAGTGTTTCAGGACCGTTTTGTCATGCCAGAGGAGCGCCAAATGCCTTTCATGGACTTTTTGGACATTGTGGAGAAGAAAGTGACCTCTCCCAACATATTCTATGTGCAGAAGCAATGTTCAAACCTCACTGAGGAGTTCCCTGAACTTGTCTGTGATGTGCAGCCTGACATACCATGGATGAGTGAGGCACTGGGTAAACCCTCTATTTCTCACTTATTCAGTAGATGTTTTGCATGGAGCTTTAAAACAATCACACAAGGTACTACACGGTTGGATTCTTGTCTGAATGCCGCAGCTCAGTTTGGTTTTATCCTCTTAGAAAGCAGAAGTGTTAAAATACCTAATAGAATAATCTGGGTTTTGGGGTTGGATTACTCTGAAATCAGTATCTCTGTTGTGTATTGGGACCCTCACAACTGAAAAAAATGTCATGTAACACTTCTTTACATCGAGTGGCTTTTATGTGATCTAGAGTCATGTTTTGGCTCAGTGTTTGCAGTGTAGAAGATTGCTGTTGTTCACAGAGTGCTATTTGCAGTGAAATCTGTCATAGTTACGAAGGAAGTTATAGTACAGAATTTGGCAGAAAATTATTTGGAATGTTTTTTAAAATGACAATTTTTTGTTGTTGTCATCATATCTCTTTTCCCTAACCATACAGGGAAGAAGCCTGATGCTGTGAATTTCTGGCTTGGGGAGTCAGCTGCTGTGACATCTCGTACGTATCCTATGGCACTGTAAATTTTCTGGTGATTTCAGCATAGGTTTAAGCTGCTTGTTTTGAGTTAGTGGCTCAGGAGAATGGTGTGGTTTTTCTGACAAGGCAGTTCTATTTTAACATGGGGTTTTTTTGCATTCTTTATTCTGCCCCTCTGCAGCCTCCTGCTGCTGTGTCTCTGGGTGCATCTACCTGGCATTGTGTCAGGCAAGGCACTGACAATTTGCTTCATTGAATGCATTTGCTACAGCATGATATTGTGACTTTCCTCTCCCACTTGCTGTAAGAGGAAGAAAAGCAGTCTGACAATAATGGGAAAGCTGATACTTTCAGTTTACTGTAGTTTCTGCTGCAGAGAAGGAAATAGCTATGATTTTCTGTCTTTTTTTGCATTTCTCTTTTTCTCAATCCTAGTGCATAAAGATCATTATGAGAATTTGTACTGTGTGGTATCTGGAGAGAAATATTTTCTACTGCATCCACCAAGTGACCGTCCCTTCATCCCATATGGTACATAATTTTGCTGTGCAATGTATCTGAAGGTTGGAAGGAGGACAGACTAAAACACTGAAAGATGTGAAAAAAAGTAAACAGTGGTAACATTTTGATGTTTATGCAGTGTTTGGCTTTCCAATGTGAACAGAAATCTCTTCTATTTCATGCTGTGGGTAGTTTGTAATACAAGTGTTATTCTGAGGCCAGGTTTCTCAGTCCAGTAGAGTGATGAGCTCCTTGATTCATCTTGAGTCCTGTGTCCAGTTCTGGGCCACTCAATTTGGTAGGACATTTAGATGCTGAAGTGAGTCAGGAGAAGGGCATTAAAGGTGGTCAAGGTTCCAGTGGGTAATTCCTATGGGGAACAGCTGAGGGAGCTGGGTTTTCTTTGTCTGGAGAAAAGGACGCTCAAGAGGGAAGTTATCACTCTCTAGAACTCCCTGAAAGGAGGTTGTACCCAGATGGGGGTCAGGCTCTTTTCCCAGGGAACCAGTGACAGAAGGAGAGGTAATCGTCTCAAGCTGTGCCCAGGGGAGGTTTAGATTGGACACTGGGAGGAATTTCTTCACATGAAGGGTGATTAGATATTGAAATGGACTGCCCAGGAGGGTGGTGGAGGCATGTGCCTGGAGGTGGATGTGGCACTTAATGCCATGGTTTAGTTGACAAGGTGGTGTTCAGTCATAGCTTGTACTTGATGACTTCAGGTGATCTCAGATCTCATCTCTTCATGTCTTTTCCAACCTAATTGATTCTGTGATACTCATGGCAGTCTCTTCAGCTTTAGAATATTTAAATTAATCAAGTATTTTGTCAGTGTTGTAGCATGTAATCTTTGATGTTTTACAGGTTTGGATTCTGCCTGCTTTTCTCTAGGAAAGAAAAAAAAGCCAGAAAGCTAAAAAAATTAGTTGCATTTTAGTGAAATATTCAAGCTACTAACAATCTCTGAAAACTGAAAAATAAAGAAAGGGATTCTTATGACAGCATTGCTTCTCACTACCTGTTTTCTGTTTCTTTGTGTTGCTTTTCTATGTGCGCAGCAGTAGTTACTGTTGCAGTGTCATCTAGAAGATGGACAGCCTAACTTTATGCCTCGTAAGGCTTAATTTTCCTGTTTCTTGGCTTTCAAATCATCAGACTATGTGAATGCAGAGTGCTTTATGATGCAAATATAATTTTAGCTATCTGTGCACTACTGAAATATTTTATTTATACTGGTTTTATTTTGTTTACAACCTTGAAGTCATAGAATCACAGAATGGTTTGGGTTGGGAGGGACCTTGAAGATCATTGAGTCAATGCCCCTGCCATTCAATAGAACAAATTGCTCAAAGCTGCATCCAGCCTGACCTTGAACACTTCCAGGGAAAGGGCATCTACAACTTCTCCGGGCAACCTGTTCCAGTGCCTCATGACCCTCATTGTTAGAAAATTCTTCCTTATATATAATCTAAATCTACCCTGTCTCAGTTTGATGCCATTAATCCTTGTCCTGGCCTTGGTAAAAAGTCCTTCTCTGTTTTTTTTATAAGCCCTTTTTGGTATTGGAAGGCCACAATGAGGTTTCCCCAATACCCTCTCTTCTCCAGGCAGAAAAATCCCATCTCCTCAACCTTTCCTGGACAGGTGGTGTTGTATGTATGTGAATGTATGAAATATATGTGTGTTATAGGAGTCCTATTTGGTGAAACAAGTTACTGCTAAAGCATAGTACAGAGATAATGCTTACATTTCATAGCATGTAGTAAAAAGAAAATTCCATCTTTTTGAGCATTATGTTCATTAATGGAGAGAAACTGTCTCAAGGGAGGGCTTAGAAAACCACATGTGCTAAAGCAATGAAAGAAAAGCAACCGACAGTATCTGAAACTATTGAAGATCCCTGTCAATTAAAATGAGAAGTGAAAGGCTAGCCACAAGCCACTAATAACTCATGTGAGTGCTTCTTTGGTAGACTGACCTAAGATCAAACACCCAACTATAGAATGATGTACAAGTCAGAGGTGCATTTATGCCTTCTGAAAAGGAAAAAGGACAATTACTGGAACAAAATAGGACTGGCATGCAAATGGG
The DNA here is from genome assembly GCA_013400315.1 of Bombycilla garrulus. Classification (NCBI taxonomy): domain Eukaryota; kingdom Metazoa; phylum Chordata; class Aves; order Passeriformes; family Bombycillidae; genus Bombycilla; species Bombycilla garrulus. The sequence goes on along the minus strand of VXBU01003121.1, from coordinate 71,074 downwards.
CTTGGAGGAGAACAAGTATTATTTATATTGACTGAAAAAAGTATATTAAGAAGCTGGATAAAATTTGAGATGGAAAAATAAAGGATAGTGAGTGCATTAAGTTGGAAATGGTTTTGTCTTAATTTTTCTTGATGAAAGTGTGACATGCACTGTCATTAGGTTCTCTGAATTGTGTAATTTAATTCTTTCTCTGGTTCCAGAGCTCTATCAGCCAGCAACCTACCACGTATCAGAAGATGGTTCATTTGAAATTGTGGATGAGAAGAGTGCAGAGAAGGTAAAAAGTTTATAAGGATTGCAGTTAGTACAGCAGGGAGAGTTTGGGGCATTGCTGAGCCCTCAAACTGAACATATTGATTGATATTTAGAAATCCTTCATTACTGGAAAGAGAATGTACAGACATTTCACTTGTATTTTGCTATTTGCAAAGGTTACCCAGCTTCCAGGAAAATCTTTTACTGCACACCTGAAACCATTAATATCAGAAGTGTTGCCTTGCACCAGACTTGAATAGATCCACTGAAAAACTTTTGAATGCATCAACAATAAAGGAATTGATTTCATTATGCCTGAAATAGACCTCTCTACATTCAGTTTCTTTTGACCCTCTACTCAGGTCCACAGTAGTATCATTCAGTGCAATAAAACATAGATGTCTGAATGAATAAGTTGTATTTTCTTAGTAGTAGCAATATTTATTTGATTAAAATATTTAAATCTGGAAGCACTTTACAAATTTCAGCAGAATCTTAATCTCTTGCCTTTTGCCTCTGCAAAGTGTGAGTAATGTTAGAACTTGAACTGGGGCTTGTACTCTGTTTCCAGAGTGGTGCTCATGGAATCTCATTCCTGTAATGCAGCAAGGTTGGAATGCTGAGGTTTATAATTCTGTAGGGCAGAGGAAGAATTAATGCAGGCAAGAGGGATTTCCCAGCAAGGAGGGGTGTTTTAGCTGCTGGGAGTAAAAATTGCTCCAGAGAGCTAAAGGAGAAGAAAGGAATTTCTAAAAAGAGTGATGCAGATAAAGTATTTGAGTACTGAATGTTGGAGGAACAAGCAACTTAAGGGGCTGGAGGTGTTTTGAAAGTATGCTACGAGACTGCGTTTCATGCATGGCATTTTTTGTCTTTTCTCTAAGTAGAAATGCGTCACCAAAGGGGGCACATCTTTTCATCCTTGACCTATTCCAAATTGAATGTGCAAAGCTGTGTAGCTGTACATGTTTTGCTAGACAAAGTACATGTTTTGTAACCTAGTGAGTTTGATTATCAGTTGTTTTTCTAGAAGCTTGCTGGAATTTTTTTTGCCAGGGTCAGTACCATATACACACTCTTTTGCCTTTAGGTGCCCTGGATCCCTCTGGACCCCTTGAACCCAGATCTAGAACTGTATCCAGAGTATGCTCAGGCAAAACCTTTGCGGTGTACAGTGAAAGCTGGTGAGATGTTGTATCTGCCTTCTCTCTGGTTCCATCATGTTCAGCAATCACATGGCTGCATTGCAGGTAAAATAGACAGTATTTCCAGATACATTTTTGAGCTGTGGTGGGTGTGCAGTTAGATATCCCACAGCAAAGCATCAATGGGAGCAAAGCAACCTTCCTTTAAGGTCATCTGCCTCTCTGCAGGAGGGAATAACAATCTTGGCAGATCCCATGGGGCTGCCTCCTTGCAGCTTGTTTTGCCTATAATTCGTAGCTTTGTCGACACAACATGGAAGATACTCTGTTTTCATATGAGCTGAAATCTGCTCTGACCCCGTCTCTTGCCTTGCTGATAAGGTTGTGTTTGTGTTACTGTTCCCCTGCACTTTTGGAAAAGTTCTGTCATCGCTTTCTTTGCAGGATTTATCATCATCTCTCTAGCTCTTTTTTTTCTTCTCTCCCCAAGTGAATTCCAGAATTTCAAGCATTGCTCATTTGGTACATGTGGAGGGGTGGGGGTGGTGCAAAGTGTTGTTATGCTGTGTAAGTTTTGGAAGGTTTTAGGAAGAGATTTTTGTTGGAATTTTTGCTTGTCCTTTGTCTGGAATAATCCTGATAATACTGTTCAAGAAAAATGTATTTGAACAGTATAACATGAGTATTTGTATAACGCTATAAATATTGCAAGCCCTTTTTTCAGTTCTTGTGAATCTGTGATAAAAAAGGCAATATGGCAGTAAAGCAGTAATTCTGATTCATTTTTCCCAGTGCTGCTGCATCTATCCTTAAAGATTTTTTTGAAAAACTAGAGTTGTTTCCAGCTGCAAGCCCCTGGCTAATTTTTTTTTTTTCGGTTTAGCAGAAATACCAAAGAGTTTGACTTTATTTGTCCTTTAGTCAGTTACCTGTGGTACAGTCTGTATACACTTGAAAAATCAATATTCTCTGGGTCTGGTCCACTGAATATCTGAAGGTATAGCATATCCTCCTCCAAGAAGCATGGGTATAGTATTACAGCATATGGCTTAATTTTCCTGGGAGACATACCCCAAAGTTAGCAAGAGAAGCAGAATTTAAGCACTGTCTGATTGATCAGACTACTGTGAAGTAATGAATTTGCCATCCTTTACACAGGAAGAGAGGTTCCCATACAGATATTAAACTTTGCAGTTTGATATTATTTGCCTAAAAGCACACCATTCCTAAGCTGTTTTGCCATCTTTTGCCCTGATGGATCTCTATTGCAGAATCTGAAGTTGGTTTGGGTTAAGACAGAGTTGCATTGGCAGCACTATTGAAGAACTCCATTGTTTGCTTACGTTGTTTTGGGCTGTATTCAAAGATTTGCTCATTTCAAAGTTCAGTTGTAATAAGGAAAAGCCTGTGCTAACTGAACTGTGTAAAACAGTCTATGAACACATTTGTAAATCATTACATTCTAGCCTTAAAATGTTTTTCCCTTTTCTTGTCTCCTCAGTGAACTATTGGTATGACATGGAATATGACATTAAGTACAGCTATTATCAACTACTAGATTGTCTCACAAAAACTGTGAAAATGCTATAGCAAAGGTGGGAGACTCGAGCCTTGTGATGTTTGTTTCTGATGTGATACAATCATCAGCATCTCTGACTGGAGTACAAACATGATTCCCCCAAAAAGAAATGGACATTAAATTATGGTCAACAACGCCTGCTGAACACATCATGGCTATTTTTCTTTATTTCAGAGTCCAGACCAATTGGCCAGATTGTAAGTAGAACTTTGATAATAGCATTATCAAAGCAATAGCATTATCAAAGTAATAAGAACTTTGTAAGTGGAACTTTGATAATAAGATTTTTAGGCCTTTGCATGTTACCTTGGTGATGGTGAGCAAAATAAAATGTGAAGGGAGAAAATCCAGGTTTTGAAATCCAGAACAGAATCCCTGACTGTTTGTTCAGATCTGCAGATTGTCTTCATAACAACTCAAGTGGACAAGGAAGGATCTGCTCTGTGCATCAGGCTGCATCAGTCCAATGGATGCATTCTGCTTAAGGCAAAAGTCTGTCCTTTTGTAATTCTCTAAGTTCAGTGGCTATGGTGTTTCAATGCTGAGAAACTACAACTTCTGCAATAAATAGGTCAGTTTAAAGCTTCTTTCTGTACTAATGTTTTTTTTTTCAAAGTAAACAATGGCTGAAGGACATCTAGGAGGACATGTAAAAGTCAATGTTGGCTATTTTCCAATAAAAAGCTACACATTTTTATTGCTGTTCTTTCTTTTCACTGTAGTATTTAAACATAGCTGCATCCTGAGGGATGGTGTTAAAGTTGCTTTGCGACCAATCTGCATATCTGTGGGCTCATGGCATGAGATGTGATTCTGCAGCTTCTAAGCTCATTGATTGTTTCATTCCTTTGCTATTAATTGCTGCTTAGTGCATGGTCAGGCAGTAGTGCATGAACCAGGAGCCTGCTTCAAACAGCTGTAATTCCCATTTGTATTTCCACAGAATGGGATGGGATTACTCACATGTCTGAGACCCCCAGGGTAGGACAAGAAGGCTACTAAAAACACAGACCTTGCAAAAATATAGTATTGTTTTTATGAAAACAAAAAACTGGTATTTATTGTCAAATCTTCAAACAGTTCCTTAGAAACATTGTCAATATAGGGGAATTTAATTTTTGAGAAGAAAAATATGGTAATTTTTAACTTTGTCAGTTTCTTTTGCTTTTTAAAAGAAACATAGTTATGGCATAAAGTTTAATTTTAGCTTGTGATGCTTATCCAAAAATTGCAGAAAGCTCAAGAGGGATCAAGAGCAGGCTTTGTTTTGTGGCGAGATTAAGATGTCATGCTACTCAGGCTTTCCAGCTTGTTTGTGTTTACTGTGCAAAGGCTACCAAGCCAGTTCTGCAGTCAAATCTGGAATTTCCTGCAGCGGGGGGACGCGGCAACTTGGCTGTCTCTTTTTGCTGCTTTGGGGTTTTTAATTTAGTCTCTCTCTGTAATCAAAAGCACTCGCCAAGAACGAGTGACATCTTGTGCCCCGTGCAAGTGGCCGGTGTCCCCGTGCCACCCGAGCCGGAGAGTCGGGAGGGAGGAGTGCTCTGAACTACGTCTCCCAGCAGCCCGTGCCGGCCGACTGAAGGAAGTGGTCACGATGATTGCTATTGGACTTCGAGCAGGGATTTTAATCCCGAGGAGGGACAGGTTGCTGAGGCTCGTGTCCCACGCAGTTCCAGGCAGCCCGTACCACAGCTCTCCATCCGGCCGAGCTGGGATGGCGCGGGTGTCCGTCCTGCCTTCCCCCAAGTGCCTGTTCGATGACCCCGTGCAGATCCGTGTGGCCGGTCTGCAGCCGCAGCAGGCGGTCACTCTCCGAGCCAGCCTGGTGGACGAGAGCGGGGAGCTTTTCCAAGCCCACGCTCAATACAGGGCTGGGAGCAGCGGGGAGCTGGATCTCAGCCGCTCTCCAGCGCTGGGGGGCAGCTATTTGGGAGTGGAGCCCATGGGGCTGCTCTGGGCTCTGCAGTCCAAAACGCCCTATAAGCGGCTGGCAAAGAGGAACGTCCTGACCCCTTTCTGTGTGGACTTGGAGGTGTATGAGGGCCATGGGGACACGAGCCGCTTGCTGGGAAAATGCACCAATGAACGATGGTTTTTGGGAGAGGGAGTGAAGAGGATTTCAGTCAGAGAAGGTCGTCTCAGAGCAACCCTCTTCCTCCCTCCTGGTGAGTTTTGATTCCATTCTGGTTTTCCAGGTATGACTGACACCACGTATTATGTCCCGTGGTCCCTGAATGCACTCAGCAACCCAGAGCAAAGTCTCAGCTAACACTTCCCTCAGCCTGTGCCTGCATCAACCTGTCCGGGTACCTGGATCATCACAGCAGAGCACAGAGGAGCAGGTGTTGGCTGGGCAGGGCAAGGGTCAAGGCAGGGAGATGGTGGTGCAGGGAGTGCAGCAGTGGTAACACAGGGTATCTTCTGATTGTTCTGGTTGAGTGTCTTGACTCTCCTGCCAGGAGAGCTTAGTCAAAAAGTGTGTTTATTTCTTAGCTTTTCTGTTCAGCTGTCAGGACAAAGAGGCCCCTGGTACTTTGCAGAGCTGTGATGTGTGACAGCTCTGGCTGTGGAGTGAAGTATGACAAGGCATGGTGGAAGCACTGGACTCAGGCTGCAGCCAGCCTAGGCTGAAGAGCCATGCCCTCAGCAGCTGCTACAGATCTTCCTGCAGGTTCTGGAGCTGTTTCTCTGTGTCTCTACTTAGCTAAGGAAAAGCTGAAGAAAAAAAATCTGTTTCTGACTGAGTAGCTGGTCTGCATGGGATACTTAGGGAGATGGGAGACAAATGGGTAAAGCAAGATCTTTAATTAAATAGGTGCCATATTTTATAACTCTGTACACATACAGTGCTGAGAATGGATCCTGTGCAAAGCTGCTTTAAGCCTGAAGTGTTTCTCTTCCTTGAATGGCACTTAAACGTGGCTGTCTTGTTCTGTAATTAATAAACAGTCCCTTGCAGCTGCAACAACACCACATCTTGTAAGGGAAATCTGGCTATGAGAATGGGCAGACCGGCATCAGGAAAGGAAGGTCCTATTGCTGCAGGAGAGCTAAGGAACTCGTGGGTAGTTACTCAGATCTTACTGAAGCCTGAATTGGCACAGGTCAGTTCTGGCATTTGTGAGTGTCTTTCATAACCCAAGTTACCCCTCCATGGCATACCTGCTAGCATAGTTCCTAAGGAGGAGCCACTCCTGCAGTAATACTGTTTCTTTGTTGATCTTCAATGGCCTGAGGACTTGTAGGCCAATACCAGCTGAAATGCAGAGTGAGAGAAGGATGTCCAACATGTGAACTTCCTATGAGTTCCTAAGAGAAAAAAAGAAATGTGCAAATTCATGTCCTTATAGCCATTTTGAGTGTTCCTGAGAATGACACCTACCATGGAAAGCTTCAGAGGATGATTTTCTTCTGATATCTACTGTCCTGATGTGTGCTGAGGAGGCACCACAAAAGGACACTCATAGGAACTTTTCTTTTGGTTATGTATACACCCTTGTTTCATTGCAGGACCTGGCCCATTCCCTGGACTTATTGATTTGTATGGATCTGGAGGAGGTCTTATTGAATACAGAGCAAGTCTCCTGGCTAGCAGAGGCTTTGTGACTCTCGCTCTTGCTTACGTGTCCTTTGAAGATATCCCTGCTAGGCCAGAGGTTCTTGAACTGAGCTATTTTGAGGAGGCTGTGAATTTTTTGCGGAAGCAGCAGCAGGTAAGAGACAAATTACGGTTCTCTTCCTGAAACTATTTTCCAATTTGCTAATCAGCTCCTAGACTAGATGTACAAAATTGCTTCAGCAGGAAATAGTAATTTTTTACTAGTTTTGTGTCTTTTAATATTTTAGATGGGAAAAAAATCTATTGGCTTTTTTACTGTTTCTGAAATGTTACAGGCTTTTGATTCTGATAAGTTTTGCAGGACAGTAATAAAACACTCCAGCAACAGAATCATTTACATTTGTAGCACTAGGGGTGTGACATAGCTTAAGAAGCTGAGGCTGTGTTTGAACAAGTGTGTGGGACAAGAAAGACACTATATGGCAATGTATCATCATACTTAACCCAAAAGTGACCAAAAGAAATCAAGTAGCATTTAAAATTTTAATGCAATGCTACTTAATATGTATTTGTTTTGCAAAGTTATTTACTTTCTGTCACATGAACACCAGAATTGTAGGCAGTGTTAGAGCAGAATTTAGCCTTGCTTGTTTGTCTTGTTCCTCAGAGAGCTGTGAGGCATCCAGAATTCAATGTGAAGGGCCTTCACTAGAAACAAGTTGATTTAAACAGCTATTGGGCTCACTTAGCCTCAGGTGTAATGAACATTGTGTCTTCCAAGGCAAAACAGAAAATAACAGGTTAACTGTAAGAGAGCATAGAATAAATTGCAATGAAGAAGTTCAGTGCAAGTAAACCCAGAAAAACGTGGCTTGGAGAGAGGAGCAGTAAGAGACATCGTACTGAGAGCAGGCTGAACTGGCATGTGGAGGGAACAAGGACGCTTTGTCTATACAGGTCACCGGGAGGCAAATGTGTTACAGGAGAAATGCTGAGGAGCTGTAGAATTCATAGTCACTCTTCTGGAGGCTCAGCTGAGGGCTAGATGAGAGAGTAATATAACCTGAACAGAGAGGGAAGCAGCAAAATATGAGTGGTCATAGTTGGATGAGTGACAAAGCAGAAGTGGAGTCAGCTCAGGAAATAGAGTAGTTATTAATACTGTTTTCATAATTCTGTTTCAGGTGAAAGATACTGGGATTGGTGTTTTGGGCTTGTCTAAAGGAGGTGAGCTAGCCCTTTCCATGGCCACATTTCTACCTGGCATTAAGGCAGCTGTCAGCATATCTGGAAGTAGTTTTAATTCCTTTGTTCCCCTAAAGGGGGATGGCTTCACTATTCCTGTCCATCCATATGACTTGGGGAGGATGAAGATCAGTGATGAGGCCAGACTAGTAGATTTTTCAGATGTCTTGGATGATCACACGGACCCAGCAACGTGGGATTGTCGCATTCCTGTGGAGAAGTCTTTAGCCAAGTTCCTCTTCCTGTCTGGACTGGATGACATGAACTGGAAAAGTGACCTGTACTGCCAGGACGCTGTTCAGCGCCTTCAGCAGCACGGCCAGGAAGTGGAGTTTTACTCCTATCCTGGAGCGGGGCACCTCTTGGAGCCACCATACTTACCTCTGTGCAAAGTTTCGATCCACAGGGTGCTTGGGATGTTGGTGAATTGGGGAGGGCACTGGAGAGAGCATGCTAAAGCCCAGGAAGATGCATGGCACAGGATTCAGGCCTTTTTCTGGCGACATTTGATGGACTCAGACATCCCTAAAAGCAAGCTGTAGTAGAAGCTGTCATAGATGCTGGCCAGGGATGGTATTTTAGCACTCACTGGATCTTGGAAACTCACCAGAAGTTTCCTGAACTGCCTTCCTCTAAGCCCCACTGTTATATAGTTGTTTATTTTCATTCCCCAAATAATTTCCCATTTCTTTAGTTGAATTTCTTTTGAGTTCTGGCCCCAGCTTCACAGTAGATTTGGCACCATCTGGTCTGTCTCTGTGTTGTAGTCTAAAAACAACCCAGCATCCCATCATCTAGATCTCATTCGAGCTGATCTATCTTAGCCCTCAATCTGCAACCATCTCCTTTCAGATGAGGAAATACTCTCCCAGGAGTAGTTTTCTATTGAATGGTTTAGTCTTGCACCTTTAACTAACCTAGACATAAACAGCACATTTGTTGGACAACATATTAGTACACTCATCTTTCCTCCTGATATATTGTTTTCTCCCATTTAGCAGTAAAAAGGTTGCAGGATTTCTGATCTCAGCTAAGGGAAGAGGCACTCTTCTGGCTTAAAATGAAGTGCAGTGATAACAATTTTTTCTGGTCCCTCAAAACCCAGAAGTCAATCTTACCCAGGTTACCCTAGTTGTATCTCCTGCTGACTCCATAAAAGTTCCATATTAGGGTAAAGTTTTTACTGCACTACTCAGTGAGTGCAATGTGCAGTGTATCTGTGTGTGCACAGTTTGCTTGAGATTATCTGAATGAAGCCTTCAACCATCTGTGCACCTGCCAGTATGTTAAGGAACAATCCTGATGTAGCCACAAGCTGTTACTTCACCCAACTGAAGAGGTCGTGAGCAGAAGTCCTCAACTCCTGTTGGGAAGAGAAGTGATGGAGTGTGTGGTTTTGCACAGAGTTTAAGATGGAGGTGGTGCAGATGTACCAAGTATGCTCTGGTATGGTGCAAGTTAGTTTGTCTCCATTTTGGGGGGGAGAGCAGTTTGCCACTGCTGCCGAGTTCCCAGGAGCCCATTGAGGTGGGCTGCCTCAGTGGTCCTGCCACTACAGCAGACACCTGTGAGCTCAGTGACAGCTGAGAAATGCCACTCTTCACAAGAGAACTGGCCTCACCTTCTGGGAAGAAAGTGCATTTTCTTACCCTTTACTAGGGTCCATATTGGGGCTGTAATCTACCTTGTGCTTTTGTGGGATAGTGGCAAACAGCAGCTACATATCAAATGGCATCAGCGGAGCAAATTCTCCTTCCTGGAGCAGTCAAGACTCACAGCCTGACCACAGAAGCAAGCAGGAGCTGGAAGTCTCTGCATTGCAGTCAGATTAAAAAAATCCTGCCTTGGACAGTGTAGTCCCTGTTTTCCAGTTCCTGCTGAGACAAAAGCCCTGTAGGAGCCTGGATCCTCCTGAGGGAGAACCATGCCCTTATTTTTCTTGCTTCAGGGAGCAATGGTTAGTAAAAATGAGCAGATAGGGTCTCAGAGGGCTCACTCATACAATATATTCAACACAGAGTGTCCCTTCAGGTACTTCTGGTTTTCCTGAACCCCCTGTTCCTCAGACTGGCTGATGGATACCATGTAGCTGAAGGTGTGAGTAGTTAGAGTGGGGACATCTCTCTCCTACTCACCCACAGTGGTCATCCATCAAGTCTCATGCTGTTGCCTCTCACTTGATTTCTGTTTGTCCCTTGTGTGCCTGTGTCCTGCATGGACTGTGGCTGTTCCAGATGTTTAGGAAGTGGGTAGGACCTGGCAGCAGAGTAACACAACAAGGAAAGTCAAACACATTTAAGCAGTTCTGTCTGACTAAGGGATGTTTTCTTTTCCCTCATTTTTCTGTTTTATTGAAGCAGTCCAAAAACCTTGAGCTGCTGATCCACACTTTCCTCAGACTCAGGACCTTAGGCTGTGAGTTTCTCTGTGGTATGAGTAACTCTGTTCTTTTGTTTTTATAGTGAGGTTTACACAAAACAGTCTGTTGTTTTCCAGCCTGTGGGATAACTCACATCTATTTTAATCCCTTCTGAGGGGAAATTAAGCTTTCCCAGCCTTCAGTGTGCAGTTTACAGATCTATAATTTGAATTACAAAATTGTGACCTTCCGAGAAAATACATTATCTGTAGGAAACTACCATTACAAACGAAAATACTTTCCATCAGTAAATCAACAGTGTGGGCAGTGATGCTTTCATCCAGGTGTTATGTTGTCACATTTGGCAGTCAGCTTCACAGAAAACAGTGCTGAAAATAGAGCATGAAGGGAGCTGACTGGTGCCTCCATTGATAGCAGCAGCCCATAGGAATTCTTTCTTTTGTTGCTCTGGAATGAAAGCTTTGCTACCCACTTAAAAGCCCTTTATTTATTGCTTGGATGGCATCTGACAGGAAAGACTGAAAAAGCTGATTTAGCTTTTTTTAGCAGCTCTGTGCCACGTGCAGAGAAAAATACTCAAGGCAACTCAGTTGCACCGGGAATACTTTTAAATTTAAACTCAAATTTGAAACTAATCTTCAGGAAATAGGAACTGGAAACTGGTGTCAGACTAATATAAAATAAGTGGAAATGGCTTTGTTTCAGTAAAATACTTCTGCTTGTTCTTCAGCATTTTGCTTAAGACTTTGACTGCTTAATGTTTCTTCTGCTGAGATGATTAAGATCAGTAGGGCTAAGATCACTTGTTTTTTTTCAATACAGTATTCTATTGATTGCAGGCTGTTGAGTCAGAGTGCTTTATATAGTCTCTCCAGGCCTACTGAATACAGACAACATTATTAAGAAGAATGTGAAAGTTATTATTTAATTAAAGATAATAGACCTTTATCTGCAAGAGATCCTCTGTCAAGCACAACTGATAAATCTAATAGAATTAGCATGGGAATATCTTGTTCTTGTAATCTGCTTGCAATTGAGAAGTGCTTCAGATAAAATAGAGAATCAAAGGGCTAGCTTGAACTGAAAGATCTCATCTTGATTCTTAGTCACTCACTGTTTAGCACTCTCCACTACATTTCCATTTTGAGAAGAAGAAAAGCTTGTGACAAGCCTCTTAAGAACTGAGAATCTCCCCACATGTAAGCTGCTATGAACAAGTTTACTATATGTCTTGCAATGCTTTTTTAAGGCAGGACGATTTCCCTAGCTACCATGGAATCAGGCAACAATGGAGAGTGCTGATTTGCCCAATACATTCTTAAAATTTTCCATCTTTGCATTGAAAACTGACCCTGAAGCATTTTGATACACATACAGTATAACTTGGAGGAAACTGCAGAATGAAAGTAGTCAAAATCCCTTTATTAGCAAAAAGTGAACTACAGGTGTAGAAGAGGTGAAACATCTTCGAGAAAGTGGCTGTCTCTGCAGAAGCAGTGGGTATTTGAGGCTTCAGTGGAATTTTAATAAGGACTATGCTGAGCAAGGAGATCTCAATGCAAATGTGCTTCTCGAAGCCTAGGAACTTCTTCAGGTGAAGCAGTGTCTCTGGGTGGCTTCTGCAGGTGAGCTTGTTTCATGGCCACAGAACAGGAGGAATGAAGTCAAAGATAAGAATATATATTGTGTGGTGTAATTTAGAAGTCACTTTTCTCTATTTCTGGTTTCTGTTCCCTGTGTGTGTATTTGAAAGTCTAAAGAAATAGTTTGTTTTTTTTTTTTTTTTTTAATTCAAAGCTTAGTCAGTTGTTTAATACATCACCAGATCATTTGTTATCAGGCTATGGAATAATATCAGTATTTAATGACAGAATGCAAATAATAAAATGTTTTTCTATATTAGTATTTTGTTAAAGAGTTTATAATCCTACCATTTCAGAAAAAAAACCCCTAAAATCACTATTCTGCACTTTATAGGGCTATGTACATGTTAGAAATGGAATCTGAGCCAAATGTAGTATGAAGCTCAGAGAAAGTGATGCTTTAAGTTTGAGGAGAATAAAGATTAATATTTCCAATTGACTAGTGCAAAATATCCCTGCTATTTTTCATTGTTGAGGACAAAAATTAGAAATGCTGAGTCTTAAAAAATTGTCTGTGCAAAATTTCCGTTAAACCTAAAAATGTCTGTACCCTGACTCTGGACAGCACTTGGAGAAAAATAATGAAATGAGTTACATTCTATTTATTTAGAATTGTATCTTTTCAATTACTTAAGTTGCTGAAGTTTCAACATTTTGTATTTAGACTGGGAATTTATGTTTACATTAAAATCACTTCAGTAAAAGGTTTGGTTTTATGTTTTTTTTAAACTCTTTTAAGAGTACCTTGCTGTACAGAGGAACAGTCATGCCTATTTTCTGGTTAGTTCTCTAACTAAGAGGTAGTCCTGTGGAAAACAAAGCAGAACAAAAAGAAGATTAAAATGCTCTGCTAGATCAAAGAAAGAATCAGCAGGAACATGCATGGGGTCGTCAGGAGAAGCAGAGGTGGGTGATACCGTGCCAAGATAAATAAGAAACTGGTACAGTTTTTAGTTATGTCTGTAACAACTAGTCCAGCTGATTCTAAATTGTGAATCCATTTCTGTATCCAGTGACGTGAGTGCTTGGGACTCACTGTGTGCTGCCCCTGTTTACAGTGGATCTGGTCCTGAAGGAGTGAGGTGTCAGATAGGAGATGTGCTGGATCAAAGGAAACATCCTGGATTGGAACAGAGCATGTGCATATTTCTGCTTTCATCTAAAAAGGAAGTTAAATCACTGCTATCATTTTAATATGCTATGAATTCGCAAGGTAGTTTTGAATCAATAATTCTGTGCCATCTACAGGAGTCTGTCCCTGGACAGTGTCTCTCTGACATTCTCAGACTTCCAGCACTAACTCAAAATAGATTATTTTTGGCTGCATAGTGCTATGACTCCAGCCATTCTCCCATCTCTGGGTAATTTCAGATCAGAGATATGTCATTGTGACGCAGGCAAACTACTTTGATGCCTGATGACATCACTGCTGTTGTAGTGGGAGTAAAGGAGGTCAGTGGTCTGTAGAGGTAGAAGTATCACACTGAATCGCCAAGCAGCTCAGCACTTACTGCTTCCATGGCAGTCTGTACACCATTCATGTAAAGCTGTGGCCTCCTAGCCTCCATTTAGATCAGCAGTGTGCAGGGGCAGTTCTGCTCTTTCACCCTTCTAGGGAATCTTGTTCTTTCTATGGCTGTCTTCCCTCACCTGAGGATATAATATCTGCTTTCTTTTTTTCTCTATCTTTTAACAGTTTTGCTTCTGCCTCACTGACCACGAACCAAGCCATTCCAATTCATGGGTGCCCAAAATCAGAATTGTAACCCAGCTAGACAAATCAAAAATTAACCAAAATAGAGGTATAAATTGTGCATAAATTGTACAAAGAAAAGAAAGAAAAGGTATACATTTTAGGAGTATCAATTAAAGCTTTTAACCTCATAAAGGGAAGTATGTGAGTGTGTGGGCATATATAAATGTCTGTTGGAAAGGAGGGTAGGAATGGAGAGTGAAAAACAAAGGAAAACCAAAAGATTATGGATCACTTCCAAGTAGAGGTATTATATGATTTAAAAAAATCTGTTTTGTAATAATATTTTTTCTTTAGAATGCAGAAATCTTCTGTCAGGAAACAGACATGTGCAAGTGAAAGCACCATGGCTCAGGTCCAGTAAGCAGATTGTTTCACTGTGCAGTGCCAGAGGTGAGCGTGCAGTGAGCCCTGGCCTGCTCCGGGGTTCCAGGGATCAGCACCGTGCCCATGACTCAGCCACAGGCTGAATCCACTTTTCTCTGTCAGACAATGTGTGATGGTGTCACCAGCTAACACAGGGGACAGGATCTACTTGTGAACAAGTCACTGAAACCCCTGGTTTTTTGCTTTCTGAACGAAGAGGTTTTGCAATCAGTTATTATTAGTACACTTATTGTCTTGGGGCACTGAGAACAAATGCTTTTATGAAGAGGTAATAACTGCTTTCCATTGCTGAAGCTCTAGTGACAGGTCATAAAATTTTTCTCAAGTTCCCTCACTTTGAGGTCAATATAGAAACCAAGGAATAAATTTTATTTATTTTATCTCTTGTTGATTCCTTTCAGGTTTTCCAGTCACTCATCAGACTTGAAAATAATGTAGGTTTTTGTTCCCTAATTGCTAGAGAGTCCTGAGGTAAGAAAGGTATTTAAAAAAATAGATTTTCTCCCACTGGGGAAAAGATTAGCATTTAGTTGTGTAACTCCATTTTATCCTCTTAAGGACTGGTGGTAAAAGTCTCCTTGAAATAGCATTAACCTAAAAGCTGGGGCTCTCCATGGGGTTTAGAAGACTGAAACTCATGCCTTGGCTTTGCCCGATGAGGTTCTCCCATTCCCCAGATTTATGTTCTGGTCAACAGGTTGTTGTTTATCTGTACATTTGTGCTTATGATTGGTTCAGGAAAAAGGCTTAAATTTTATTGCACATTAGACCAATAGGTTTTGAAATCATGTTATTTTTTTCATGAGATGAGAGCTTTATTTTACCAAGGCTTACCTTTCACATTATATAAAGCAAAGTGAGTCATTTGGTAATTTAACTTCCTTAGGATTTACGGCTTAAGCTGTGCCTTGTCTGTGTTTCCCTTGATTTATCAGGGGGATATTATGCCCAAATATATTTATTTTTATATATTTATTATATATAAAAATATTTATTATGCAGAATTATACTTCCTTTTCACACATTTCGAACTTCTTGCAGTGAAAATGAACCCCAGGCCAGGAGTCACCCTGCACCCGTGAACTCATGACCAGGCTACAGCTCACCTGAGGGAAAGCCCCAGGGGGTGGGAGCCTGCTTGGAGCAGGGCTGCTTCCAGCTCTGTGTTTTTCTGTAATGCCATCCTTAAAAAAAAATAATGTGTTGNTAAATTTATTTATTATATTTATATTCCCAATGTATTTGGGAATACTATGCCCAAAGGAGAGGGGAGGAAGACCAGAGATAAACATAACATTTCTATCTTTCTTTTCCCAGTTGTCTCTGGCTACTAAGATGTGTTTTGTATAGCCTAAAAGCTATTGTCCACTAGAAAAAGAACTGCTTGGAAAAAGCCAATCCCATTCATCTCCTTATAGGGCTTTTTCCTCTTCTGAGGCCTGAGAGAGCTTTGAACCTGGAAGGTGCTAGTGCCTAATAGTTACCACACAGTGAGATTTCAGTCATACCCAGCCCAGAGCTGTCTTCTCTCTCTGCTTCATTTGCTGCTTGTTCCATTTGGTTTCTGGTATTTTTATCACTTCTGTCTGCCTTATTAGCCCTATAACAGCACACAGAGGATGATGATGGGCTGAGGCAGGTAATACCGCTCTACCTTTCAAATCACAAATTTAAGAAAGATAGCTTGAACTTTTTTAGAACATTTGACTTTTTAAGTAATTTGCTCCCAGTACTTTGCATGTGCAGGTTCTCCCTTCAGCTGGGTTGAAAAGAGAGTAGAATTTTTTAAGACCGTTGCTATCCTTCTTCATTCCTTTCAGTTCTCCACATAAGACTATCTTGGCTTAAAAGCACTTTGGCTTTCCAGTGCTTCTGCTTTGCTTTTCTTCTCCCTGCAGAAGAGCGTAATTTTGGATTATCAATGAACATCGGTCCAGACTTCAAAGGAATGCAATTTCCTGGGCTCAAGAAGGAATCCAGAGGTTAGTCTCATAAATTATGTGTATACTCTGCAGCTCTTCCAGCTCTTAGCCAGGTTTGGCAACAGGGTCATTTCATGTAGCACTCACATAGTAAAACACATTTCTTTTGTGGCCTCTGAGCAAGCTGTTCAGGGTAAGTCACTGTACATTTGGTTGTGACTTGAGCAGTGCCTGTGCATGTGTCAGCTGCCTTTCTGCTATTCTGTCTGTAGAACAGTGGAGAATTCTCCTCATGAGGCGCTGTTCCTGGAGGACAGAGCCTCCTGCTACACCTGCAACACAGAGAGTGATTTTTCTGAGGGTCACCACATGTACAGATCCCAGAGTCAGGGAGATTCTAGATAGAAGGCTACTTAGTATGTGAAACATAGTTCTTCTGGGAGCAGATGAATGTTTGTGGATGCTAAGAATGGTTTCTCCTTGCTGCACTCCCCAGTTCTCCGGTGCAAGATTCCATGTGGAGACAGTCAGGAATACTTTTATCTGTGCAAGATTTTTCTTCTTGGGTTTTAGGTTTTCATTGAAGAGGTGTAAAAACTCAAAGCATATTTAAGAATGTTTTCAATGTTTTCAATATTTTCATGCCTCTGAAAGCCATAGTATGTTCTTATGTGCCTCCAGACTTCTCAGCTGTAAAACATAAGGGAATAAAAGCTCTGTTTTCTGAAAAGCTAATAATAATCTAAGAAATGTTTCTCTGAAACGAGATGCTTTGATGAGCTTAGATTTCATGATGCTGTTTGCTTTGCTGGCAATTCTGCAGCACCCTCAGCTCTGTCTTCTGCCAGTACCATAGAAACAGCTGGCACAGCATGAACCTACCTCCACTTTCAGGCAGGAGCCACAGACCAAACCAAGATTCTTTTCTGCAGTTGTCCCCAGGCAACCAGAGGTCTGAGCTTCTGCAGTTTATTGCTTTTTGGTCTTTTGTTTTATTCTCCTCCTATTTCAGTTTGTTTTCCTCCATTAGGTTTCCTGAATTCTGCTTTGTTTCTTTCCTCATCTCACTTTAGAAGAATGCCAGCTTTATGTCAAATTCTTATTCTCAACAAAATTTTGCAAAATGAGTTGTGTCTCTCTTGTAATACAGGTGATCAGATTATTGTGATGATGTATCTTGAAAGGAATTTTTTTAATTAACACATCTTAAGCCTTCGTCTGATCAGTAGACTTTCAAACTACATACTTCACTTAGAACTGATATAGACTTAACTCCTCTGTTAATCCACTGTCTGTTTGGACTCCTGCTGCAACCTGAATCCATTTTGGGAGCAGACTGTATCACAGAAGGAAGAGCCCGATATGTTACTGCAACAGAGAGGAGATTATGTATTAGAAAGGTTTAAAGATTACATTTGCTCCAGGGCAGAAGGGCTTGCCTAATCCTGGTAGCTCTTAAGCCCTCCTTGTGAAATGAGGAAGAAATGGCAGACCCAGCACAAACTCTTGTTGCAGAGGTGGATTTTATCTAAAAAAAAATATCTCTTTGTGTGGGACTGAGCTTTAAAAATATGGTGATGCAAATGCTGACATGACAAGGGTTTCTACAGGAAAATATTACCTCTTTCATTAATATGTGGCTGTTCATTTCTGTATGTAGATTAAGTTTGCAAGACAGAAAGGGTATGTCCTTGCTAGCTATGGATTTCCAAGCTATCCTTGACTTACTTCTGTAGCACTAAAAACATCAGCAGTCCCTGAACATAGTCTGAATTCATGAAGGTTTTCTGACAACAGAATACCTTCTGCTGTCTTAAGTTGGTCTTCAACCCCTGTCAGAGGAAAGGAAGGGTCTCTTTAGCAATATCTGTCTGCTCTAAAGACTTTCAACTCACTAGGTGGAGTCCTGAACACTGTCTCCAGGATTTTTGACCATGAGATTGCTATGAGAAAAAATGGCACACATCCTGAAGCACTTCTGATTGTTATCAGTGGGATTTTACACATCTACAAGTATTAGATTGTTGCCAAAGTGATCAACACCTTACATAAATGGATGCTAGGTCAGTATAGAGATTAATTTTTTCTCTTTCCATATTCTAGAATAATGGTTTACTGTACGGGTAAACATAACTTTCAGTGGCTAGTTGGGAGCTCTTATTCTTCTATGCCATATCCCAAAGAAAATACAGTATGTCCTGGAAATTCTGATCAGAAACTAAGTGCAGGATGCTTTGGTTTACTTGGGCAAACAAGGATTTGAAAGGAAATATGATTTGGGTGTATAATGGTGGTTGAAGGTTTGGTAGTGAGGAAAGACTGATGGTTTGTCTCCAGGTAGAGTTCTTGAGGGAACTTTTTAGTCATGCATGCTGTCTGTGGGCTGTCCCAAACAATGTGTCTGAGCTCAGAGCAGCTGCCTTTTGACTCAGAGCCCTCAAGCCTGCTTGTTCCTGGTCTGTCCCTGCTCCTGCCTTGCCATGCATCTCGTATTGCCAGCACTTCAAGATTTGATTCTGTGTCTTCAGGTCAAAGTGCTATGGAAGCACATGTGGTTGGGCTATAAGGAAAGAATGGGGTGTTACTAAGAGAGGGGATCTCAGCTTGCTTTTCAGTGTGATTGCAGCCACACTAACCTTTTTTCAGGCATTTCAAAATGCTGTGTAAGCAGTCAGTGAACAGCTGAAGTCTGTATTGTTCAGGGACCAGCATCACCATTTGACATACAGCTATTTTTTTAATGTGACCATATGGAACAACCCTGTTTAAATTCAGAATACTGTGAATCGTAACACCGTTTTTTTTTCTAGCAAGAAAAATGTTACCATAAATATACAAGCTTTACACTTGAGAAGACAGAGAGGAAAATTTTATCCTCAATGTACAGAACTATGTAATAATTTATAATAATGCTTCCCAGCTGTAAAGAATATGTCTTTTTTCTCTCTTTTTTTTCCCAGTGTATACTGTTATTTTCAACTGCTGGCTAAGTGTGTGTTTTGCTTTCCAGAACATATGATTGTCTTGGCAGCAGGGGGACATTCTGTAGCCTTTATTACAAACCCCTAGTCCTTTAAACTGTGGGTTTCATCCCCTCTGCAGGGTTGCCTCTACTCTCTATTCGGGCCTGTCCACGGACAGCCCTTCCTTTAGCAGCCATGTTGACACTGAAAGGTGCCACCCGTGAGAGACAGATAAGAAAGCAAAGGAGAGACAATGTAGTCTGAGTATAAAAGAGGCCTTGGCTGCTCAAAGCATCATTACAGCACCTCTGTGCCAGGGAGATCATGTACACCGTCCTCCTAGTCTAGGGAAAAAATGCAGTCACTTGTAGCTAAGTAAAAATTTACAGGTCACAAGGTGGCAGCATAATCTCACTAGTCAGGGTGACAAAATTTGAAGGGTCAGGTCAGTAATCTTCCTCAATTCAAACTCCTGTTTTGAACAGTCAACGTCCTGTATCTAATTAGCTGGTGCTTCCTAGGCTCTAACTGCTATGCATATGAATGAAACTATTATATATGTAGGTGAAAAGCCTTTTAGATCACCTTTCAGACTAACCTATTTCATTTACATTCAGATGCACTGTGATAGAATTGACATAAATTGCTCACCAGGAGTTTAATACAATAGAAAAAGTGACACCAGCATGTTATCTAATTAATTAGTGAAAAAGGAAATATTGATGGCACACTGACTTTGCAAAGATGTGCAACTGGGAGTCATACTGTTGTATTTTCACTTCCTTTCTGCTCGTGAGAGCAAGGTGTTCTGAACACTGCCTCAAAATACACATTTCTTAATGAGCATTAAGTTTTTGATAGTACTATTGAGTGAATATATTCCTTGTGAAGAGCTAATTCATATATCTTTCTCTTATAGGGATATTGATAACCGATATTCAGTTTTTGTCTGCCTATTTGCCTGCCTGTGTGTCTGTCTTTCAAAGAGATCTGCCCATTCTTACCATTTGTTGTGAGCTGAACTTTTCCAATGTGCAGCAGCTCATTTGGAAAAAAAGACTGTGCTAGGGAGAGATGACTCATCACATCAGTCACCATATTATATCATGCAGAGTGATAACAAAACTACTGAGACCATTCCTAGCAGCAATATTCCCACTTTAAATACTTAACGCAGAAGTATCTGTAAAAATAAGTGGAGGTATCTGCATCTATTTGGAAGAAAAACAAGTAATGAGAGCAAGGCAAATACATCTCCATTTTCAAAATAAATTGCAAGTTTTTGTGACACTGCTGCAGAATTAAACCATAGATATTTAAGTGCAGCTTCTAGATGTGCTTTTTTGAGAATGTTGAATCACAGTTCTACAAGTTGCTTGCATCTGCCAAGTGAGTATGATGTTTTGACATACGTGCAAACTGTTCTTATGGGTATTTGCTTGCTGAACTTAGAGGTAGGTTTTATTGGACAATTTTGAAAACTTTAGACTTTTGAACATATGCTGAAGTCCAAAATGGCCATTGGCCTTGGTTTTTTTTACCCATTCAGATGAAGATTCTAACTTAGTTTTCTCTAACTAGTTCATATAATTTCAAGCATGCCTAAGACAAATTCAACAAAGCCAAAGAAAATGAGAAAATGGTACAGTGCCATGTTGTTTCCATCCTAAACAATTGGCCACATGGTGTCACTGTGTTTTAAGCAGCCCTCTAGCAATAAAGCCTATCAGTTCCAAGTTTTAAAGGATCCCAACCATGTGGCATTATCTAAGGAGACACTTGGGCAAAAGAGACGAGGTCACAACAGCTTCACAGTAGGAGAGTTTTATAAAGATATTTTACACAAAACCTTTTTTTTTCTCCACTTCCTTTACCTTCCTGGTATATGTCAGAAAATTTTTAGCACAGAAGCACATTTTCTCTGGCTGCCTGCATTTTGGAACATGCTTGTATAGAAAGCTTGATGTTAAATTGTTGCAAGTTAGAAATTTAAAAATTTATCTGTGCTGGACTCATCCTAAACTCCAGTCAAAGTTCTTCTTTTCTTCTGTCTTTGTGTATCTGAATTTGCAACAGCCTTTGGCTCTGCTGAATAGAGGAAACTTGGCCTTGTGGTGCTTAGAGCAATATGAACTGCATCTCCTGGGACCCACAAAATGCTGTTTAATCCCTGCTAGCTCTGAAGAATGCACTGCACAGCACACCTGCTCAGGAGAGCTGTGCCAAAGACTGATGTATTGCGCATTTAAGGAGTTTCATAATGTACAGCTATAGCAACAGTGAGAGAAACAGTTGTGTACAGATACAGTAAGAGCCTTAGCCAAGCAGATGATATCTGGCTCAGGGTGTGTCAAAAGCCTGCAAAATCTCATGCAGTGCTAAGTGTTGGTGTGCAGGCCCTGTGTTAACACCCTGGTAGACCGCGTAGGTTGGATTATTGTTTTATAGGAAGCATACATGTCTGGCAATGGCTTAACACCCATGGAGAGTGCATGGTGCTTTGTTTTGCTGGTTAGCTCATTAGGTAGTTGCAATGCTTTCCCTCAGCCAGCTGCTCTGCTTTGTATGGAGCTTACTCTCTGCAGGGCTGCTGAGAGTGATAGCGATAGCGCTGGTTTAAGATGTGTATTTGCTAGTCACAGTTTTGCTACCAATTCTATTTGGACCAGGAATTCACTTGTAATATGTCTATTTTGAGGCACATATCTTCAATTTAAGTGCACAGTCCAGTCATATTTAGAATTACTAGGTCTACAAAGCATGGTCCTCTGAAAATTCAGGTGCCTCAGGTAGGAATTTCAGTGCAATGGTATGAATTGAGGAATTATCTGTATTAGTCTGTCCTTGAATGAGACTTGAGGTTAAATGCTAAATAAAATCTGGACTGTCAATAGCAGATCATTTTGAGCTTCCTCTTGCTACTTGCAATATAAAACCAGCTTAGAAGAATGTTCCACTGATGTTTACTTAGAAAAACTTACTCAGATATGATTTTGGCCTCTGATTTCTCCTATTTTCCCTCACCCTTGCTTCTGTGATTATCTTAACTGGAAGAATTTTCCGCTGGCCTCTGTGCTGGTCGTGGCCTTCCACATGGGAGCTTCTGAAGAGGATAAAACATGGTGTGGTTCATCCTGGAGGAAGAAGAGCCTGGAGCAGGAGGTATAAACAGTAATGCAGAAGAGCAGATGGGGTCTCCTGTAGGGGAAGGTACTAGGTTAAGCTTGGGAATAAGTTGGGCATATTGCCCAAACAATTTGTCCTTGTTCTGCAAATCTTGGAAATTGCTGACCTCATTATATGAGACACGAAGCGTCTCCTGGTAGTGTGCAGGGGAGTCCTAACATAACTATAATTATCCTAATGGCGCTGCTGCCATGATGGTATATAAACTATAAACAGGAAAGACTGAAACCCTCTGACACAGATGAGATGCAAATGAAGGGTTGGTGCCTATACTATAGGAATACCAATAAGAAATGGAAACTGGCAGAGGAAATCCTTCAAGGTTTGTCTCCAGGAACTGCCTTCAAAACGTTTGCTCAGGGAACAGAGCTGTGAAAGCAGGGGAAGGATGGGTTTCCCCCCCTTGTGGTTTTATGAACCTCAGGCCCTGGAACCAAGGCTCCTTCTGAGGAAATTTTTCTTGTCTTGTGCAAGGTATACTTTGGGAAGCTCTAGTACTCCATATTTTTTGGAAGAGGTGCACTGTATATCAGTGCCAAGGGCATTTCCGTGTGAGTTTCTAACACTGTTAGATTAAAAAGCAAGTCTTGAAACAATGGAAACAGCTGTCTCTTCATTTGAAGCTTTTTATGAAGACAGAGACCATCACTGCCTGTGGATATAGGTCAACTACAGGTTTCTAAAATATGTTTGTTATATAAAGAAAATCTCGAATATGGAAGAAAAAGAGATTTTTTAAACAAAAGCCATCTACGAATATTTAGTTGGACCTATCCAATGTATGCATTTCCCCCACTAATTCCTGAACCAGGTTCCTCATGTTTGATTGAGCTACACATAAAAGAGAATCATTCAGTTTTGTTTTAAATTTAGTTATCACGTGGAGGGGAAATGTGGTGTGGAGGCTGCAAAAAGTCATGGGTCACCATGTGAAAGGAAGGTGTAGGAGGGAAAATACGTAGTCTAGCTTTAACACAGGTTTCAAGATCAGAAATAGAATTTATTGACATTTATGGTGCTGTGGCACTGAGAAGAGTCAAAAGGGAAGTGATTTGTTAAAAATTATAGAAGTTCCCAGATAAGCTGTAGACCTTGCTCTGAAAAAGATCTGTAGTCTAAATGGAATGCATGAACACATATGAGAAAACAGAAGTAAAGGAACATCAGTTTAACAATAATTAAACCTATGAAAAAATGTGATACATCTGGTTTTCACAGGGAGCAGAGGGGAAAAAGGGCTGATGTTTGTGCATATTCCTTGGTTTGGTTGTGCTCCAGTTCATCAAGCACTGGTGCACCTGAGGTGGCACTTTACCTGTGTATTATCCTATTAATATCAATTAGACTGTTCCTGAGAGGAATGTGTGCAATTGTCTGAGAAGATCGAAGCATTTGGCTTTTAAAATGCATATGTTAACTACTAAATGGATAGCAGAAAAGCTGGAATTGTCTAAGCACAAGACCTACTAGTGAATTACCAGTAGCTGCAGGATGATGTCTCTTAATCTTTTTGGCACATCTTTTCTAACAGCAAAGACATGGCTTTGAACTTTAAGCATTTTACTGTGGGTTGTTTTTTGACTGGCTGAATTTTGAGTATCTCCCCTCAGTAATCTGGAGTAGTGAGGGACAGGAGACAGAGTGTAAGGGATGAGGATTTTACTTGTGCTGAGCTCTACTCAGGTAGCAATAAAAACCCCAAGAAGCTCTGCTGTTAGAATGTTTTTCATTAAATCATGTCCTGGCACAGACAGACCACATAATGGCGATGACTACATCTATCAGAAGGAAGGAAGTGGAGCTCAAATGATTGTGACCAGAACTAGAGTTAAGATATCAAATAGATATTCCTGTTACTAGAGGCTGAAATGGATTGGCATGGATTCACCTGTACAGTTCTTCTTTCAAATGTTGGGGATGAATTAACAATTAATAGCTGTTAAGATCTATTTAGGAAAGCATCAAATTGCTTTACAGTATCTTTGTTTCTTGGTTTTGCAATGGAGAGTATAGTATCTTCTGCTGGAGTTATTAATGTAGGCTTCCTAGTACATGAGTATATTGAATTAAAATAAAGCTGCCCTGCTCACTGCTGCTTACAGACTGTCCCTGGTGCCATGTGAAACCATTAATTAACTTTCTGACTCCCAGGTTATTCCCCCCAGAGCTGAAGGATGTTTTGCTTGGGACAAGTGAAGAGCATTTAGCTGCATCTGTAATAATGTAATGCAACCATTCATTTCATTTGATTCAGAGCCACATAAGGTTAAACAATGTCCTATGTGGAACAAGAAGCGTCTTAAAGTATTAATTCAGAGGGTGGGACACATTTCTGATCTATGCCATAGCTAGTGGAACTTTTGGTGCTCTCTGGACCTTGGGTAAACTGATGCTTTCCACAATACATACACTTGATGGGGAATACACTCAATTTCTCTGAACATTGAGAGTGTCAGTATACAACATTTGTTTTCATAAATGGAAGGTATAGTCTACAACAACAGAATAATTTTTTTCTTTGCAATATTGATTTGTCTTTCCTCTGACTTGCAGCAGTTTCTGTGATCTCAGATGAACCGGCTGTTGCTACTTTCATTTCACACAAAATATTTCTCACTAAATTCCCTAAGATGCACAAATGATTTATGACAAAGAGCAGGGGGTGCATTACCATTTAAAATCTTATGTGCTCTCTCCTCTTTTTACTGTAAGCAAGTTGTTGCACAAGGCTTTCCATGCTCCACATATCTGTCCATGTTGTCAGCTGTTTGTGTGTCAGGTCTGAGGAGGAGGAGGAGGAAATATGTGGTGTGTTATCAACAGTCAGGACTTCCCCTTCCCAGTTTTAGTGTACGTGAGGAAGCGGTGTCTGATGAGCAGAGCCGATCAAACCTTTTCTGATGCAACCATTCTCTGTTTGACAATGTTGATTGGATTCTGTATTGCTGGGTTGGCTGGTTCTCCTGCTTCACGGAAACCTGCTTGGAAAGCTGTCATGCTTCCATACACCTTGCTGACCCACCTGGCCTGTTCCTCTGGCTACCCATCATTCTGTGATGACAGGACACGGATTGCTTCTCCCACTTACCAGGGGCTACCCCCTAGGCTGCTCAGCAGGTGAATGAGATGCCCATTAGATGTTCTTAGGCTGTTGGTCAATTCCTTTGCCTCCAGTTTCCTAGATCTCTTAGCTGTGAAGCTCCCAGCATGCCCAGGGGGCTGCTGAGACAAAACAGCTGTGTAGGCAGGGTCCTGGCATGTCAGCTGAGGCATCAACCCAGAAATGTTTCAAAATCTTTCTTATACATGGGAGTGAAATCTTTTTAGGGAGGCGTGCCAACATGATTTCCTCTGTGGGATGAACATTCCAGTTCCCAGCAGTGGTACAGGACATTTTACCTTTTTGTGGTTCACAGTTTGCTTGCTAGTACTTGGCTGACAAATGCATTCAGTATGTGTGTAACTACACAGTGGGGAAGACCAACAATTAGTGGGTTTGAGTCATAAAAAGCAAGGGTCCCTGCCACTTTGCAATCTGTCTATTGCATGGGGAAGGGTTGCAGAGTACAAATTGTGCGTGTTGCAGGGAAGGCACCAGCAGTGGTTTGTGCTCTGCTGCGTTGGCAGGCTGCGGGTGAGCTTCCTGGAGCTGTTTATGGGAGAGGTGATCGTCTGAAATCTAGTCTTCCATCAGATCTCTGCCCCTGGCAGCTAGAGTCTCTGAGGGAATGCAACCCTCCAGCTCAGACTCTTCCTGGCTGGGTCCAGGAGATCTAATTTTGGGCCTTCAGCACATAGGTCTGGAATCCTCTGCCAAATGAGGCAATGTAGATAGCTTAATTTAATGTTCTGCTCTGAACAGACTCAATGCTTTTCATGACCTACACAAAAATTTTTTCTTTTGTTGGCCGTATCATGTTTACCTGCCACATAGACCACAAATGTGGGAGGCCTACAGTTAAAAACACCCTAGTTCCTTGAGATGCTGAAGGCTATACATTCCTCTTGGCTTTGGTATGATTTTCTATTCCAGGTTCTCAGGTTTCAAGAAGCACTTCATAAAAGTCTTCAGAGCTTCAGAATTCCCAAGGTATTATATAAGTTAAGAGGTTACAAAGATCTGTGCCTGTAAAATATTTTTCCTACTAGGCTGAAAGCATTTAAAATTGCAGTGTTATGCAAGTGTCATGTTTTATGTGCTGCTAAAACAGAGGAATTAACCCTGACCTAATATGCATACACAGAGACATTCAGAGATAATATCAGGCTCCGTGGATGACTCTGCCTTGGCACAGGTTAGAGCAGCTTTTGTGAGACCAGCTGAGATGCTCACTGTTTTTCAAGTGCCAGGATCTCTGCTCCCACTTTCTGCCTTCTCTGCTGGCTTAAGGGGAGCAGGTGGCAGAAAGCTGCTTTCATACCACTGGAATTAAGCTGAGAGTGCTTTCAGCAAGGCAAATTCCCAGTTGCTCTATTAGGAAAAACTTTGACTTCTTTTTTTCACAGAAATGGTACAAGTTGAGTGGAGGAAGAGACGCACATCTAAGTGAGAAATTTTTCTCATCAGAAATATTTTCTAAAGTGATAAGCATCAATACAGAAGGAGCTTTTGTATTCAAATCATCTGTAGAACCGCTGAAGCTGTCTTCTGCTGTCAGAAGTTGTAATCCAGCAGAAGTGAGTCACAGAGCTCTTAATTGTTGTAAAGAAGCTTGCAAGGCTCATAATAACTCTAATAACTAAGTCAAACTCTGGTTATTCCATTTTAAATTGTTCATATAGCTTGGTTGATGTCTAGAGTTTTTGTATTTTTAAAAAAAAAGAACATAAATGAAGAAAGGAAAAAATTCAGTTTTCAAATTTGATGATCTTTAAGTAACCTTAGGAGACACCTACAAAGAGGTAGTGAAAAACCCCATGACTTTCTGGTAGTAGGAGCAGTGGACAGTAATGGTCCACTTGCAGGAATGTGCAGTGAATTGTCTGATGTGTTTTCCACCTCTGATCCTCATTTCCCTTGGAGTGCTGATGCTTTAGACAGCTCTTACGGACAATGCTGCTTGTCCATGGTCAGATTCCCTGCACTGAGCTCAAGCTGAGCTAATGGCTGCATGCCACTACAGAAGGGCAGCCCTGGAAATTCCTCAGGAAAAGGAGAAGAGTAGTTTTCTGTTGCTTCAGCCCCTCAAATGAGTGTAGCATTTTGCCAGAGGAGTTCCAGAGCCAGTACTGTGAAGTAGAAGCAGGGCTTTCTAAACTTGGGAGTTGGACTGGAGCAAAACCTCCTGTTTTAGCAACAACTGCCTCTTGGATTTCCTGCTGCAACATGAAACTTTGCCATTAGGTATTTTTAAGACTTGAGCGTTTTCAGATATTTACCAAGGACTCTGTGTCAGTATTCACTTGTTCTTGGTGATCAGTGCCTGCTATAAAGGCACACTTTGAGGGTATTTCCAGAGCTACTGGTGACATATTTGAATGAATTCAGTTCTGCCTGCATTGGCTGTTTCTATATTTCTTTGCCTTGCCTCTAGGCTCCGTTCAGTGGTTTTCTTACATTTACACTTCACTAAAATCTTCCAGATTAACTAGGCCAGGACAGAGGTTGGCTTTAGTTAAGAAGCCTACCCATTGGCAATGCCAACCTACAGAATAGCACAGTGTGGATGCCTGCTGCTGTTTTAGTCTTGCTATTTTTGGAGGGCTACTTAGACAATAAGTTACTGGCAGGAATGCATTAATTGAACCCTTAATGACTTCCATATTATTTGAAATAAATTATTGTGTATCTTTTATTTCTTTCTCAGCCAACATCTAAGGGTTGTGCTCAGGTAAAGGTCTGACCTTGAGAAAAACCATGTACAGGGTTGAAAGAGGATTGGACAGAAACAGAAAGGAAATGCTGCTGTATGTGTCATACAATCACTGCAACCATGTTTTTTTAATGACTCTTGCCCAGTATAATAACTTTCAGTAACAAATATATCTTTAGTAGATCCTGCCCCAAAGAACTTGTTGTCATAGAGAGTGAGAAAAAAAACCAGAAAGTAAGAGTTATCTTGATTCTAAAAAAGTGACCATTAAATAAATACAAGACGTTGGTGGCAATTCAGAAAGAAACCCTTCTCTTGATAATTTGAAGCCGAATACCATAACCATAAGTCAAGTGTTCCTGTCAGCCAAGTGGTGAAGTGTAATACTTACCTAACTCTTCTGAGGTCTTTGCACAAGCAATTTTATACTGACATCAGTGTCAGACTATTGGAATAAGATCTAAAGATAAAGGTTTGAGAAACTGGCTTGAGTGGAATGACACTGAAATATCTTCCTCAATTATTATTTCAATTAGATACTCTGCAACCACTTGGTTTAAAATAAAAGAACAATTTCTAAACATAAGCACAGTAGGTTTCAGTGTGTGGCTTTACATTGACGTGTCTTGGAAAGGTAACACTGCAGTCCTCAGATACCCCAGGTAAGTAATAAGCAGCTTCCTCCCATCGTGAAGCTGCAAAGATCACTATCTTGCCATATTTACAACCACACCTGCAAAGCACCTTAGGAAATTAGTAGCTCTCTTACTCTGGCCAGGAAAAAGAGCCAGTGATACTGGATTTACTGTATGAGGTCTTTGTTCAAGATAACTGTGGTTCAGGAGATAGGTAAGAGGATATAACACCTTTTACTTTTCTGAAACAGGGATAGGTCTTGATGGCCAGAAGGACAGTTCATTTACAAATGTTATCACCTGATTGCTGCTCAGATAGACAACCTGGTATTTTGTTCTAAGTAACAGCAGGTACTGAAAATGGTTGTTAGGAAGGTACTCTAAGATCTAAAATAAATTCAGATTGTCTGTGTTGTTTGCTCAGAAAGGGGCAAGGGGAAAACAATGAAAAATTAGAAAGCTTTTATTTCAAAATTAAAAGTTACATGTCCTAAATAAGACATTTCTGAAGCTTGCTTTATAGCTCCTAGTTTCACATGGTAATTTTGAATTGAAGAATTGAGATAGATTTTAATAAAGTTTTTGTTGTTGTTTGAATTATTTTTTACAGTGGTTAAAGAAAACAAATATAGAAGAAATATTTTGGGGATGAGCTAGGGAAAAAATTACTTTTTAACTCAGTTTCTGAGAACATTTAAAAATGGTTTGAATTTGATTATGCACGTTTATTTTCTTAGATAAATATAATTTTCCTAACCTAGCCACTGAGCTGAACAAAATACAAAACTGACTTATGAATCAGAAAGAAAGTGACTATTATCTCCCATTGTCTCTGTCTGGTAAAACAGTACATCTCCTCAAAATGCAGTCTTCCACCTCCACCTACTCAGCCGTATGGCTGCATCTAACCCTAGAAAGACCCATCACTTATCTCTATTGAAAAGCTTTCATGGAATGAATGAGAAACTTTTCTCAAACAAAGTTATGGGAGGTTTATATTTATAGGAGAGTGCTTTGGGAGCTGCCATCCTTCCTCATGAAGCTGTGGGGACCAAGGGTGGCAGGACTATGAGGACAGTGCCTCAGTGAGGGCAGTTTTTGTACACCAAAGCCAAGTTTGAAATTTTGCAGTGCTATTGCTGGGGCAAATAATGATCACCACTAAACAAGGTTTCTGTGTCTTTTATAGGTTCTGTCCCTGTTAGCTTTTCAGTTTGTGCCACCAGTAGGATAATCCAGTTCACAATCACTTGGAGTTCCTGTCACTCTGCTGCTTTGTTTTTCACAGCTCACTATCTGCAAGGGGCAGATAGTGAGCAGCCCACTGGGTAAATTGCATGTAACTAAATGCTATATTAATTTACTTTTATTTCTTTCATGCTGAGCTTGCAGCATGGTCTTGCATTCCTTCCATTCTGATTTTGTTTCACGTAGTCTCTTGTGTGCATTACCTAAATGCCAAGAGGTAGTTTATGAACCAATGTAACCTCAGTGTAATTTGATATGTTTTTTTTTATCTCTTCTACCCCCACCCCAGCTTATTTTCAAGTACTTTCTTAATAGTAGTATGGAAAAGAAGTAAGATTCAGTCACAGATGTGGAATGAGACAGTCCTAATTAACAAGTAAAATCTTTCTGGAATATCTCTTCTCTTTATCTCCTGAACAGTCTTTCACAATCTGATGCTGTAGGTACAATATAATATTTTCTGAGTCTAACTCCCCTAGTATAAGCCTGGCATGACCATGTCCTTCCTCTAAAAAGAGGAGGGGGCAGGACTTTCTGTACCACCTTGAAGTTATTGCTTGGCTATTATCTAGTTCACTAACATATCTGCTGTGCCCTCCTTGGTTCAGGTTTAACTTTTTGATTTTGTTGTTCCTTCCTTATGCAGCTGACTCTGTCTTACTTTCCCCATGTTGTGCATTTTTTCTGTCTGCAGCAAGCCCTGATGTTCCATAGCCTGTCTCCCTGATGTCCAGGAGGAAATGGATGTAGTAGTTGTCAGTGTGCTTGTTGACAAGAAACACAGAAAGTTTTATGTATTTTGGCCATGCAGATTTACT
Organism: Bombycilla garrulus; assembly: GCA_013400315.1. Classification (NCBI taxonomy): domain Eukaryota; kingdom Metazoa; phylum Chordata; class Aves; order Passeriformes; family Bombycillidae; genus Bombycilla; species Bombycilla garrulus. Next base: position 40,540 of record VXBU01003121.1, on the reverse strand, counting down.
GAAAACATTAAGTTCTTGGAGGGGTTATTGGAAAAATTAGTTCCATAGCTCTCCAAAATAACTTCTGCACCTTAATTTGAAAGCATTCTGGGAGCTTTTTTTCTTCTTTCCTGTTCCATTAAGACATGGGTCTCCCTGCTGCAGCTGTTCTGTTTTTAATGTGTTGCTCTGTTTCCAGGCAGACATACCACTCTTTGAGTGGAGTTCATTGTTCTCTGGCTGGTGTTCCACTAACCTTCTCTTTAGGAGGTAAACTTGTCCATGTACTGGTTTGGTCTCTCAGTTCACTATAGCAGCAGAATGTCTGATCAAAGCTGCAACAGCAATACAAAACTGGAAAACCAAGACTCCTCTCTGAATAAGAGCTTTTTTCCTTTATTCTCTGCTGTTTTCCTTATCTCTGGAAATGGGATGTTACAGACTCCTGTGTCCGTGGGAGAAAGAAGATGAGTGTGTGCACTGCAGTCTTAACTGGTCCTTTAAAAGTGCCCAAGTGAGGTTAAAACAGTGTTACTGCAGGAGTCCTGCAGGCTTGCAGAGTTAATTGCTCTCAACTCCACATTGCTTTCAAATGAGTTTTGGTTGATTTTTCCATGAGTTTTTTAACTGCCTTTTGATTTGCTGTACATAAACACCAAACCTTTGTTCAAGATGTCTTTCTTTTTAGTATTTCAAAGATTTCAGCTTGGTGCATCTAGTCCTCACGGGTGGTGAGCATGGTGGCTGCCTTTCCAGCCACAGCAGAGTCTGTGAAATGTCAGTTTGAGTGGTTGGTTGTCACTTGCAGAAGCCCAGGAGCATCTATCTAAAATTGATTTTAACTGTTGACAGTTTTTTGTAGAAAGTATTTTACAAAGTGGATGACTCCCAATGTGTACCTGAGTTTCATGAAAAATCAGAAGCCAAAGATTTCAGGTAAGCCTACTTTCCTAAACAACTATTGTGGCTATAATTAATTTTTTCTACTCTTGTCAAAAGCCAAATTCATAAGTAGTATTTGGTGAAAATTAACTCTGGACATTCTCCATCAGTTTAAGGTGTCCACTGGCTGTTTTGTGAGGCTTGATCCTGTCTGGTATTACTATGCCCCAGTGAAAGTATACCTTACCGAAAACTTATGGTGGCCTCCAGGCCTTTTCCAAGTCTGGGTCTGTACACCATGAAATTGCAAGTGTGGATTAAGGTACAGACGGAGCAGATTGCCTGGAGCAATGTCCTGACGGCACCCTGTCACCAGGTCACTGTAGGCATGGGACAAGTGGAGGAAGCCATGCCTCTGCCATCTTCAGGGGATGCCTTAGGGCCCAGCACTGCCAGCAGCAGGGTGATGGGGGAACACGAAGGGGAAATCTTGAGTTATGTATTCATATAAGAAGCAGGTAGAAGGGAAGAGCCCAGAAGGCATGCAACTTTCCCTTTCTTTGCCAATATTTATCTGAATGTCACCAGCCTGTCTCCCTTGGCCAGGTGATCAGCCAGGAGTCGTTATTAACTGATTGTCAGAAGGAAAGAAAATAGTGGGAATATATTGAGTCCCTGTTGTAGGAAAAGTTAAAAAGAGCACTTGGAAGTGGGTTGGTCTCCCATCAGAGACTGTAATGGATGAGATTCAATTCTCCATTCCCTTTTTT
>VXBU01003121.1:0-38895 GCA_013400315.1 Bombycilla garrulus | reverse complement strand
TTTTTTTTTTTGTGGAATATTTTGTGGAAGAACTTAAAAGCTACTGAAAATTAATCTTCTGCCTAGATACATGGGAGAGATGGAAGTGAAGGAAGACTTTCTGAACATGTCAGAATCAACCCAAAAACCTGGTTGGGAGGATGTTGGGGCAATATCAAATTGTGAGAAATAATAGAAGTGTCAGCCTTTGTGCTCACCTCTGACATTGCAGATCTTTCCCTCTCAGATGTAGGCAGGCTCTCCTGCACACAGAGGAGGCAGAGGGTGGAGCCCGGCGCCTGTATAAATTATATGTGTCCTTCAGGTTGTTTCAGCAGCAGCAGCACAACAAGCTGCCAGCGTGTTTGTCAGCTGACAGATCTGTTAACCAGCTTGGGGTTTCGGTCCTGCCGCCATCTTTCGTGCCATGGGGAGCCCACCGGCCAAGGTAAGAGAGTGGTAGCCCCGTCCTTCGCCGTGGCCTGGAACCCTGTGTTGGGCCTTTCTGCTCCAGCTCTCCCGACCAAACTGCCTCCCCCGTGCATCTGCTGGGATGCAGAGGCTGCTGTGCTGTGGCAGGGGCATCCTGAGCTTTGTGGACTCACTGCTCTCCTCTTTTGCCTCACAGTAACTAACATGTATGCGAGCTTTGGTGAAAACACAGAGAAAATGGGGTGCTTTGCTTTTATCGTGTGGTGTACATGCCAGAGTGAGGTCTGTGGAGGAAGAGGAGGTTGGTCTTGAAGAGTTTACCTCCCCTAAAATGAAAGTGCTTTAGCCTTCCTGCATGCTTTTCTCTGGATAGCACATGTTCTTTTCTTGCTCCATCTGAAATAAACCAACAGCTTTATCTAGCAACAGAGCATAATCTATATTACTTTAGCTGCAGGGGAGACATCTAATGAGCTGTTTGGCTCGTTAGATCTAGCTATTTTTTATGTAATGTTTATAGCTTTTGCAATTCTAGTGGAAGTATTTCACGTCTGGACTTGAGTTTTCTAATAGTAAGTTTCATTCAGAGATTTTAACTGGTGGCTTTTAGTATAAATCAGCAGAACTATTATCTGAAAATACTTTTCTCATGAATATCTTAAAAAATAATGGACATGGTGTCTGAATGCAAGGCATGCATTATTAAGAGATTATAATTCTTTTTGTATCAAACCCTTCATCAAATTTTGCAACAAATAAAAGAAATATGCGCATTCATGGGCTTAAAATGTAGTGAGAAACAACGATACATGCTACAGCCTGTAGAGATCATTAATTGTTCCATGATAATATTTGAAAAGTTAAAGATTAGAAAAATATCAGTAGCTTGAACAGATGGCCTAAGGGATAGATTAAAAATATTCAAACATTCAAGCAAAAAAAAAAAAGTCATGGACTTTCTGGCTAAAATTTGTATCTAGTCCGCCTACCAGTTGGATTGAGACGTATCTATGGTAGATATGAATATTATCTATCAGTTTTAAAGATCAATGTTGTATCTAATGAGACAGTTTTGGAGCTGATATAGGGATAGATAGTTCAGGTATAGTTTTACCTAGAAAATTTCAATGACAAAGTTCTTGCATTTCATCCCAATGCTGCAACTGCTGTTCCGTGAGTACAGACAGCACTGGGTAATAGGCACCACTGCTAAAAGGTTTGAGTGCAAGCATAGTTTCAGGTCAGAAGGCTTCTGTTCCCAAGGAAAGAGATTAATTCAACACTGTAGATAGCTGTGCTGTTGTGTCATGCGTGTCCTTCAGTATGTGTAAGTTGGTAAAAGATACGGAAATAAGAACAGAGTGGTTTTGTGGGTTTTTTTTTTGGTTTTTTTTCTTTTTTTTTTTTTTACATTAAAATACCCCCACGTTTATAAATGTGTGGATATTCTGAACTATCTAGGAAGACCTCCTAATCTCCCAGTTAGATTTTGCACTTTAAGAAAGCTACCAAATTGACACAGAAGTGATTGTCAGTGTTAATTCACAGCGTCTCATATTTGTAACAAGGTATTTTCTTCTGCTCAAACAAGAATAACCACTCTTTAGAAGTTTTGTTTTGCAGACTATGGAATAATTTTCATCTGATAAAATACTCAGAAATTTTGTCAATACAAAGCCATGAGGGATCCACTCATACGCGTAAAGGGGTGACTGATATATATGAACAGGAGATACATCCCAAATCCACAATGATTCTTGAAGTAATCCATCAGTGATTACATGAAATTACAGTGTATGTTTGTAAGGTGAACTAGATTTCCTCACAACTTCCAGTGATAAAATTTGGGACAATTGTGATTCCCAAGCAAAACAAGACTCTTGTAGTTCTCTATATTTCTTCAGCCCGCCACTTTTTCCACTAGAAATTTTCATCCTTTTAATTTTAATGAAAGTAGGCAGTGGTTTGGAAAGACAATTTTCTAGCAGTGTTCTCACTGATGGCAGGGCTAATAGCCAATAATAGATGTCAGAGGATCTATGTGGAAGAGAGTGCTTTAGAACCAGGCTGGTAATGAAGCTTTCTTATAGTTTATATATTTAGAAATTTAATCTCAATTTGGTAAATTGCCAAATTGTCATTGGACCAAATCCTCAGTATCTAACATAAAATAATGGTAAGAATATGCCAAATAATTACATTTGGTGTCAGATCTTGTAGGCAAGGTATTGTAAAACTTCTAGTACACCTGGAGAAAGAAGTAATCCATGAAAGAAAGTAATTATTCATGTCTGAAATGTATATATAAAGTTGAGTGACAAATCCTACAGCTATTTTCAAAATGTCAGGAGATAGCAAAATCCTCATCTAAAGCTTAATGTAATTTGGTGTTATCCCGTGGTGATAACTGCTCAGAGAGCTGCTTAAGCTTGGTGCAGGGAGAGTGAAACACTGACATTCCAATCAGCATTCCAACCTGTACAAACCAAGGTCTTATTTAAAAAGAAAGAAGAAGAGAACAGGTAGTTATGGGATGAGGGTCCCAGACTGCAGAAACATTTCTAGAATACTGACTCTATAGTGAAGGTAGCATGAGATCTTCCTCTCAGAGTGCCAATAAAGACTGAAATCAAACATTTGAGTTCTTGGTAGGTTTTTCTTCTTTTACTGCAATCCATAGACTGTTTTGGTCGGCTCCTCAATATTTACGAGCTTTGAGAAGATTTCATATGCTCAAAGTTGTCTTTTTGGCATGAAACTTAAAGCGACTAACAGCCTGTAAACAAGAGATTTATGTGTCCTTCCAAAGCCGATCAACATTCCTATGGAAGGAACTCAGTGAGCATGTATTATTACAATCAATGCAATGGTGGCAACAGATGTGAATTTTCAGTCTGTTAAGGTTTATACAGCTATGGCAATTCTGACATGCTGGTTTTATCCTGATTACTGACTCTTCTGTATCTTAAACAGAAATGACTCTCTCAAAGCTTGGTTTGAGAGTACAGAAATATAGTTTAATGCTAAATACTCTCAAGTGAAAAGAAGTTTGTTGATTTATTTTTTTCCCCCCAAGTTTTAGCCTTCCCTTTGGAACTCTGTAGATGCTCCAATTTATTGGTCTGGAGTGTTATTGCGTAGGATGCAGCAATACACAGGTAGCTGAATCCCACACTCTTTTGTTTGCCTCAGTGTCACACTAGTAATTTCCCAGAAAAAATAGAATGATGTACTTCTGGGAAAGCTGCCTTTGAATCTGGATGTTTACAGAGGGGTTTTGTTACTCTCTGCATGCCTGAACAAGAAACCATTTCTCCCAAGGAGTGAACTAAAACCAGCAAGACCAATGCAGCTGCAAGTCTGTTAAGGGCTGTCTGGATAGGGTGTCTGCGTTCAAGTTGCGTTAATTGTGAAGTTACACGTTGCCTTTCATGTTATGAAAATAGCAAATGGTACCTCTAACTGTAATTATTTTTTGTAGAAGGGTATTCTGGAGTACCAGCACTTTCAGGCAAAGATGTTATTTTAGACCATCCAAATCAGAGCCTAGGAGTCTGCTCTGGACTATTGTTGAAGAAAATTAGCTCTGTCTTTATCTAATGAAAAAAGGAATTAGCCCACTTCTGCATGGTTATCACGGGTTGGAGTAACTGCAGTTTTGGGAGAGGGATGGTTTCTGCCTTCCCTGTGGGATTTACACAGCCCTCGGGATTTATTACAGTCACCCTTTCCCACCTGATTCTGTTCGCCTTTCATCCTGCAACAACACCAGGACTAAGCTGCACTGAACAGGAGGAGTGAAAAGTCATCTTTGATGATGTTTCCATTGTTTGGCAAATGCTGACGTGATTGTTGTTGGAAGAGGAAGGGAGGAGGAGTGAGGAGCTCTGGCTGTAGTGGCAGAGGATGAAAACATGACATCTGTCACACGTGAGAGTACTCTTAAGGTGACCTGCAAATGCACCATTTTTATAAGCAGATAGGAAATTTTCATCACAAAAAGTTTCAAAGCAAATTTTATGCCAACATCTGTTTCTTCAGTGAAGGCAGATTCTGCAAATGGTTCGCGCTGCTGTTGAGCAAGGGAGAAGTTGATTACAAAATGACTAAGAATTAACATATTAATTAAAACTAGTCACCTCTGTAATTGTCTACATAATCCAATAATTCACGTAAATGAAACCAATAGGAATGCTGAGTGAGTGTTCCAGCTGGCAGTTCTATGTTAAATAACTATTTGCACAGGAAAATTAAAGTCAAATTCTTTCAGCGGGCCACTGGAATAGTATGGAAGCGTCCCAGTTGGATCTTGTACTGTCCACAGTGCATTAAATTAAGAAAGTTTTAAATATGTCAGTTTTAAATTTGGAGGAAGACATACTAGAAGGAGCTCTTTTCACACAAGAACAAATTTGCTTTGCATTTTTATACAACCCAAGAGACAGACTAATGTGCTTCTATAGGTTTAAAAAGGGTTTCTCTGCTCAGGGAAACTCTTAAATATTAATCTGAATTTAAAAAGTATGTGACTTTTAAGTGACATAATAAAATTTAATATTAAGCCTTTATTTGAACTTGCTGATTTGCAGTTCAGATGATATCTGTCTTATGTAACATAATTTAGCTCTAAGCAAGCCTGAATGGAACTGAATGGAGGGTATTCTCCTCTCTAATAACCATGTCCAATAGTGTCCACCTCATTTTAAAAGAATTTCAGATTAACTGTAGTGAGTGACTCCTTCTGTAGAGAGGTTCCTCCTTCCCCAACAGTTTGTGTCTACAGAGTTAATAATTTCCTTGTCAGGAAAATTAGTCATGGTGCTAACTTTCACAATAAAATTGTCAAGTTATTTAGTGATAGTGTAATGAGATTTCCTGTTTAGGCAAATAGAGATAATATTTCGGTTGGTAGTTTAAGCTTTAAGTTTTAATTTATTAGTGGTAGCGGGACTGTAATAATTGAATGTTATTATTACTTAGCTTTGCTGACAAGCCATGCTAGTATGGCATGCAAAAATAACAAAATACCCCAAACTAACTGAAAAATTAAAAGAAAATTTAGATGTATCAATTTGAAAACAGGTTTAAGTATTTTCCCTGCTTCTGTTATTAAGATTTTTGCATTTATATATGTGTTCTTTCATGCTTTTCAGAACATCTTTTGAAAATGGCAAGTATTTTCTGAATAGCTTAGCCTGGAAAGCTTAACTGTTAAGAGTTAGGAAAAAGTAACTTGAAGTAGCATTAAAATGATAGCCTGCCTGTGATAGAAATAAATCTCATGTCTGGAAGGGAAGTGCTTCCATTCCCATTAGGTATTTTCAGGATACACAATGATATGGAATTCTGTGATATCATACCTGCAAAGCAGGGCAGTTTTTATTTTGCCTGAAGGGTCTCTGCTGGGCCTGTGGTCTGTTCCCTCAGATGCAGTTGGGCCATTTGGTGAGCTTGCCCTACTTACAAGCACCGCAGAAATTTAGTCTGAGTTCAGATACAAAGTCAGAAGTTTATAGGCATCTTGGTAAGTACCATGTCCTGGCCTAGGTGGATCAGCTGTGCCATGACCTGGGCAGGCAGCTGCAATTCCCAATATCCCCTTCCAAAGGCCCCGTTCTGGCCTAGGGGTGGCACAAAGACCCTTGGGGTGTTGGCAGTACAACCATCACTGTGGCCATACATGCATCGGGTTGCCTGAACAGAAATGCCTCTGGGGTGACTAAGAAAGCTTCCCATACCATTGTCTGAGCCAGTGTTTTCTCTCTCTGTCTTCATTTACTCGAGCTCCTTAGCAAACAGCCCAGTGTGCCGCTGTGTTTTCTTCCTAGCCTGGTGTACTTCCACTTGAGGGTGGTTGCCTTCCTTCAGGCAGACATAGGTGGGCTATCCCCTGTAGTATTCAAAATACATCTTGTTTTTTGTGTTCTGAGCTGATCAAATTATTGCATTTGTTTTCTCTGCAGGTGAAGTTTTGCCCCATCCACATGCTTTCTGTAAGAATCATACAAGCTAAGAACGTCAAGTCAAGAGACCTGTGTGAGTTGTGGTTTGATTGTGTTTTTAGTCATCTCCAGAGTTTACACAGTGAGCAATATTCTTAAGTTCTGAAGGTATGCAAGCAACATACGTAAAGCACAGCAGTAGAAATACTAATGCCAGGGCTATAATTATATCAAATGTCTCAGGTATCATTAGATTGGAGTACATCTCTAGTGGTATTTCAGGGAACTGGTGAAAACAAAGACCCCAGATTAATTTTCTTGGCCAAGAAGGGAAGGTAAACTTCTTTAGGACGCTGCAATCTGTGAATCTGCTTGGGCAGGAATTTTTCCCAAGGCTGTGAATTTAGGAACCTTTTATTGAAATATACCAATTATACATAATAATCAAAGGAAAATTAGAGAACTTCAAGCCTTCTAAAATGCCTTATTTTTCAGGGTATTTGCTGTTCTCAGATGACAAGTCACAATGAATTATATCAATAGTTTTGGTTAAGGAGGATCTCTGCAGATCCAGTTGTGAGCCCATGCTGAACATGCAGGCAAAACAGACTTTTCTGTGTACTTGTGTTCAAGTGTCTTTAACTCATTATCTCCCCTTCACAGTCTCCTATGCCTCCTCCAGCTGTGCTGTGGACCAGCCATTTAGCTGCCATTTTTGCAGAGGTCTCCAATGAGTTCCTCAGATAGGACAGAGGCATTGAGTTGCCTTTTGTCAGCTTTGTAGCTTCTGGCCTGTGTATTCCTCTAGTGAAAAATTACTCAGTTAGCAAAAAAAGCGTCACTTTGCAATGATTTACTCGAGTTACAGCTGAGACCATCCATGCCTTGCCGTGCAGGGCCGAGCCTGGATGTGGGGGAGACCAGAGGGAGTGAATCCCCTGTTGGTTGAGTAACTGCCTGCCAAAGGCTTTCTGTGCTCCAGTGGCAAATGCCACGTGGCACCATCCAGAGGTGGACACTAGAAAGGTGTTAGTGTGACAAGGCCTGTATTTCTGAGTTTCAATGATCTCTTCTATCTACTCTATTGAAGGGACAGTTCCACTTTCGTGCCAAAACCTTGCTGGGCAATGTTACTCACTGCTTGATTCCAGTCTGAAGTATTTAGGCATCTCGGGCTGCAGTAGAAATCTTCCATCAAGTCCTGACTCCAGCTCTGAAAGACATCACCTTGGAGATTTCCTTTCACACCGTTGTCAAGCTTCACAAAGTAAATGCACTTCCCCACCCCAGCTCTCCCCAAAGGATGGCTGCTCGGGGCGCTGACCGCACTAACCATAAGGAGTAGATGTAGGATGGAAGTGAAATGAAGATTTTGGACTTGCTTGTGCCTTCCAGTTCTTGGGCCTGCGCTGGCCTTGAGCTGCAACAGATCATCCTGCCTAGTGCCTAACACCTCTTGACAGCCATTATGTCCCCTCTGCATGCTTGTGTGACTCAACTGAGCAAGCCAGACTGATCTTTGCTGTGATATGCATTCTCCTTTCCTGTAATCATCCTAACAGCCCTTTGTGGAACTAGCTGTAGTTTATTTAACTTTTTAACATCATTGACTGGAATTGTAAGGACTATGCCTGAGGAGCAGCCAGTGGCCTTGTCCACTTTCCTCTTTCTCTTCACGTGGGAAACATGGCTCTTAGTGTACTTTGTGTGTGCATGTGTACATTTGCAGTTTGTAGTTACTCAGGAATTAGATGGTTTTCCTTGGTTGTTTCCAAATGGTGATCTCTTTATTAATTAAAAAAAAAAAAAGTTGTAATATTTATTAATCTCCAGGATTATGGCCTAGCCCTCCTGTTCATCTATAACATTGGCGCCAGGTTTTTAATTTTTCTCTGCTGCAGTGACTGCATCAGACTGCTATGTACGCTTGTGGCTGCCATCTGCTTCACCTGGAAAGCTTCAGACCAAAACCATCAAGAATTCTGACAACCCTGTCTGGAACGAGACTTTCTACTTTAGGATCCAGAGGGAAGTTGAGGTAGTAAAAAAATAGAATTTTCATCAATTTGAATAGCTGGGAATCCTCAGCTGACACCATGTTGGTCAACTGTGCTAAACAACTTAAGAACAAGCATGCTTAACAGACTGGTTTGCTCAGAACAGTAGACATAATAGCTGTTTTTCTCAGCTCTTTACAGACATTGGTGATGTAAATGCCTGTATCTAAGCTAGTCCAGACTCCCTTTGTTATCACCCGAGTGCAATAAGCACTGTTGTAGCATACTTCTGTGCTATTTTGGCATGGCTAACTTGGAAAGAGCTTTCCCTCCACTGGTTCTAAGAGGAGTAGAGAAGTTACTGTGGTGTAGACAACAAATTTACTCCTTCCCTAAACTGTGGAATTTGGAGAACTTTGGGAATGAAGAAATGAGGTGTGTTGTTTGGGTGGGTTATCCATGGGGTGCAGAGCACTGGTGTCTTTCTTGTCTGGGGAGAGTGGGAGCTTCTGGTAGTTGTATTCCATTTCACAAGTTTCCCAAGATTGGATGTTCTGCATTAGCAGACTCTTGAAGGAAAGGATATGCTTCTTGATTCTTACTGCTCTGATAGTGAAACAATTGTAAAAATCTATAATAGTTTATTTGTTTCTGCCTAACAGAAGCTCAGTAAGTGTTTTTTTTTTTTTTCTACTACCAGAACATTTTAGAATTGGCAGTGTGTGATGAAGATGTGCTCACCAAAGATGACATGCAGTTCACAGTTCTTTTTAATGTCGCTAGAATCAGACCTGGGGAGATAATCCGGGAGACATTTGCTTTGAAATCAGAGGTAAGGGCTGAAAACACAGGGAGAGATTGACAAGACCTCATTGTCCACATTGCCTTCCATGTTAAGTAGGGTTTGGATCTTCGTGAACTGGTGTCATTATCAATACTTCAGCAAAACGTATAATTTTGCTGTATTTTTGTGACTTTATGAATCTCTTTGTACAAGTTTGGAAAATGAAGCAGCTTCTCTCTCATGCTCTCTGAGAGATAAATATTAAAAATATTTTAATGGGAAGCATCTGTAAATAATAATTTTTGTCTGTTATAATCCAAATAAATACTTCCTTACCTTTCAGCTTTATTCCACTTTTGCCATGCTTAGGGGAAATTTCCTCTTAAATGGCAACTTATTTATTAAAAACACGAAAACAATTCACCCTTCACTTGAATTAAATTATTCTTTCAGGCTTTTTTTACCTGTTGGTGTTCATGCTGGGTTTCCTTCTAGTTGATTCAGATTTCTCTAGCCCATAGTAAAGAAATGTCTGTCCTGCTAATATTTTTTGGTATTTTATTAAAGTGCCCATGAAAGAGAGTTGCCCGGTAAACAAAGCTGGGACAGGTCTGTGACAACTTCTGGGCTTGTCTGAGCTGTTGCTGAGGTGTTGCTTCACACCCATTGCAGGAAGGAGACAGTCCATAAAAACAGCTAATTCCCATGTGCTGAAAGCTGTTAACATGGGTTTTCCTTGTGACCCTGCTGGCTGGTGCTGTACACTTCTCAGCCCGTGGGTGAGTCACAGGGAAATACAGTGATTCAATAACCACTTCAGTCACTTGCCTAATTAATCTCTTCTGGATTCAGTTCAAATGTGATTTAAATGGTTTGTATATGGAAATGTCTCAGGCCTTAGTGACATTTGTTGCTGGGCTTCAATGCCTTTCCCCCATGCACATCATCTTGCAGAGAGCCACGGTATTTCCTTTTCAGTCAAGCTCTCTCCCTCTGATTGTATCTTTGGAAATATGTGTAATTCTGCATATCACACAATGGGAGATTATTAATCTTACGTGCCTTTCACAAGTCTGGGGTTTCTGTTGCAATTTCAGCCTTGGAAAGAAATGAGAATTTTTGGTATCATTAGCAGAAGAGATGCCAGGCCTTGAAGTGCTTTTTGGATGTGTCTGTGATGCCAAATTCTTGAAGCCTTCAATAATCTATATTTATTTTACCCTTTTTGTTTTAGACAGAGAGCTGCTTTAAGAAATGGGAAAGTTTGGAAGTGGAATTCTGGATGGAAAGACTGTGAGTAAAATTCCAAAGCTAAAAGCTGTAGATCTGGGATAATGATACCTCAGAGGATGAAAAACTTCTTCCAGCTCTTTGTCCCAGCAGTAAACCTAAATTACAGTTTCAAACTTTTTAATTTTTTTTTAACCTTAAATTTTCTAGCTAATTCCACCATTGTCTGGAGGAGAACAAGTCCCATAAGATAAACTTTATCTGTCTTTTAAATCCTATCACATGCTTGGTTGAAGAGAACCCCCAAACCAACACATTCTGGAATATTTGAGCTTAGTGTTAGCCAAACAAACAAACAAAAAAAAAATAGTCCAGTGACAACTGGCTAACTTCATGATCCAGAGAAGGAACTGTAAGTAAGACTTCTTATTCTTAAACATGAGGAGGAAACTGCAGAAAAAAAATTGCTTGTGTTCTTGGTTAATTTTTCCCACAGTGAAACTCAAGAAAATGTATTTACTTTACCAGTGAGGGGTACCTTAAGAGATTATATCATTCATGTATGATGATGGTAATCATCTCCTGCAAATGTGGAAGCAGTCACAGTCAGATATATAAATGGTCAGAATGAGAAGCAGCACTTGGGAGCTGGATTCAGACTAGAAATAAGAGGAACATCTTTCACCATTCAAGTTATAAGGCATTTGGGCAATGTCCATCCTTGGAAATCACACCTAGTTATTTAAATACATTTTTACAGCTGAAATAGAAGTCTTAAGCCTGGAAATGGCATTTGGTGAAATACCCTGGACATAGAAAGGTTATGTACTACATAATTTCAATGGCCCTTTCAGATATATGAAAGCATTTATGAATGTGTGTAAATATGGGTGTTGGAATATTTGCCTTAGTGAAAGATGCTGTTAGTAGACTCTACAGATTACTCATATTATTAAATAACCACATCCAGTCAGTGACAGAACAAGGTCTTTTAAGGTAAAATATCTGGGACAAAGACTTTTTATTGCTTACCTCTGTTTTGCAGTCATACATATGCATATATATACAGTCTGAGCTGATTTTTATTTGCCATTCGTGATCAGCCATAACTTGTAATATGAACTAGTCAGAAATGTCTTTCCCAATAAATGTTTGCAGAACACATTAATAGTAGTCTTTGCTTTCCCCAAGTCATAGGGTCATTTGTTAATAGCAGGACATGATTCCATATATACCAATATGCCTTTGTTCTGCTCTAACTTGGCACATAGTTTTAAGCCTAAGTATTTGTATGGGCTTTCCTGTCCTTTTTGTTTGGCTGCTATATTTTGGTTCACATGCTTAGCAGGGGATCATGTATTTTGCCTTTTAGAAAACATATTGTGATAACTTAACGATATTCAGTTTTAAGTGGGAAAGGTCATATAACTGCTATTTAAAAAGCTAAACAAAATACACCAGAATCCAGCTATTCACACAGCTTTTTTTGTTAATTTGTTTTTGTCTTTTCAGTCCTGGCCCTCCAGAGCGTCTCATTACAAATGATGTCCTAGTGGTAAGGTTCACATGAAATTTTATCTTGGAGTGACATCTGCTTCATTTTGATCATCTCCTCTTCCCTCCATTTTATAGAGAGAACACAACTACCATGATAGATAACAGCATGGTGTCCATCTTAAAGTCAGTGCCCTTTAGTTACAGCTCAGCTATAGCCCTCTCCATATATAAAATCAGAAGCTGTGTTTCCTGAAGTCCTCAGCTATTACAGATGTCAATATATTGCCAAGCTGTGGTTTGTTACTTTTGCAGAACCCCATATTTATTGGTGTTCAAAGTGAAAATTGATTGTGTTTCTCATAACACAGCATGGCACTTGGCAGGAAAAACAAAGGTTATAAAAGGTCTGTAGAAGACAATAGTAGGTATTCAGTGTGCTTATGGCCAGAAGGGTATCTACTGTAACAGCTTTTTGGGAAATGAGTTTTTTAATAAAGAGTTATTTTAGTTGTTGAAACATACAGCCCTATTTTGGTGTTAGTCAGTATGTGGTACATTATCGGTCTCCTTGGGCTGGCCCAGCAGCTAGGGAGTACCAAGTACTTCATGCCAACTCCTCCAAGCCTGTGCATGGTTCCCTTGATACCCCTGAGGCAAAGTAACACGTATCCTATTCTTTCCCCCTCATTTTCTGTGTGAGGCATAAGAGTTGCAATGACTGGCATGCATTTTTCCTGAAATGACTTGGAAAACTGTCCTGGCATGAGGTGGAGTGACTCAGGTGGAGGGTAGGGTGGAATAAATCCATGATTTCTCTACATCAGGGCCAATAAGAAGATGCTTTGTAGACTAATCACTGCCACAATACACAGAAACTCATCAGCAGGTATTTTCCCCCACCCTTCCTAAGTAATTATTAGATATATGTGTTTGGGCACTGGTGTGTTGGACAGAGTTTCCTGATTTTGGGATAATTTGAATGTGTTAACAATCTCTGACAATGCACCACTGTATCGACACTCTGAAGCAGTGGGCTACTGTCCTGGAAAAATGAGCTCTGAATTTTCTCTTGGATTGCTCCCAGCACTAAGACCAGTTCAGCTGGCTCTGTATTATAGGTGGTGGTTGTCTGCATGATGTTTCATTATTTGCAGCAGATGTGTTACTTGCTTTCTTCACCCTTTTCCATTCCTGCCTTTTACAGTCCCGGGAGGTTTGCTGCTTGGAAGTTCATGTGGACATTAATGAAAGCAGGAAATACTTGAAAGGTATGGCAATTTCTCTGTGAACTGAGGACATGACCAAACCAACCCTATTATAGTCATTCAGACCCAAATGCAGACATTTTAGAGTACACAGACAACTAAGAATGTTCTAAATTATATGTAGATAGTGATATATGATCTAAATAATAAAATGCAATGCATTGAAATGCCCTGAACTGCCCTGTGCTCAACTCTGTGTCTTTTCCTTGGAGCTGTCAAGTTTGGACACAGTAGATTTTGCTGGTGGAAGTAAGAGAGAATGCTGATTCTGGAGCACTCCAAGCTATGGGGGTAAAGGCAGGAGTACCAGGTCCTGTGCTGTACGAGACATGCCAGTGGGGTAGCTTACAGAGGAGCTACCACAGAAAATTACTCCAGCAGAAAGCCAGCTTTGTTAGCTCTTTTTCCTGAAGAGCAGTATTAGTCTCTAAACAAGCCTGTTTTTGCTAGAGGGTATAAATCTCGTGCTTACGGTGGCTGCATCTCATGAGAGAACACAGAAGACAACAGAGGACACCGATACTTTCTACTTCCATTGTGTGAAGGCTTGGGAGCCAGTTCTAAAAGTCAGACTGCAGGTAACGGGCACTACACAGTTCTACTGTTCATACTGCTTGCTTGCTTCCAGTGGGATCAAAACAGCAAAGAACGGCATTGTTTCCATTCTGTGAATACAACCCATGCTTTTTGTTTTGTGTAGAAAGTTTCTGATAAGGAAGATGACAGCAGCAATTTAAGTGACACCTTAACAGTACCACTGAAATTTCTCCCTGTTGGACATAAAGTGAAAGTAACCCTTCCTGTAAGACATGTAAGTGTTTCATAATCCATATCTGGAAAGAAGAGTAGAATAACCCTCACTATTTAACACATTAATATTAAAAAAACCAAAACAAGAACCAAAAAGTACATAGGGTGGCGGTGGTGGGACTTTTCAGGAGGCACTGAAAATCTGGGTTCAAAACTTCTCTTTTTCCCCCCGTTCATGTTCCTGCTCTCATCTCTTTGTTTACAGAATGTGCCACTACAGTTGTACCTCCAACTAAATGATTGGTAAGAGAACTGTTTGTTTTTTGTTTCTTTTTCTTTTTTCTTTTCCCTCTAAAGGTTTTATTGCTCTTTGAAGTGTGAAATCTAGAACAGAGTATCCTTTATTTAGATATAAGGAACACACAAGACTAGAGGCAAAGTGTAACAATATTTAAGTCATCATTAAAGAGTCACAACACAACAGTTCAAAGCTAAATGTCCTCGGGGCAAAGGAGTCCCACCAAGATGCAAAAAAATTATGAGAGTTTCAAACGGTGAGAGACTTAGTCACTGAGTGTCCTTTGCATCAAAGAACCAAAGACTAAGACTGGAGGCTTCTTCAAAAAGGGCACAGGAAGAAGGAAGAGGAAAAAGAGAATTTGAAATAACACAACATCAGAGTCCATACATTACCCAAACGACACACATTCTCTTAAGAAAACAGGCTTGTGGCTCTGGTGATACCAAGAGAAAGAAGTATAAACTAGGGAAGACAAAATATTGCATGGCAAAATAATGTGTCATATAAAAAGCGAAAAAAAAGTATTTGAATATCTTTTTCATTGTACAGTCTCTGTATAAATCTGCAGTACAAATGGCCATGAAAGACTTTGTTAGGTTTAAGTCACCCTTTGCTTAGAAATCATATGAAGAAGGAATAGAAAGGATTCAGCTTATAAAGCTACTGAAAATCACAGAAGCCCTTCTTCTTCATATTTATTAACCTTAGCTGACAGTAAATCTTACACTGAAAAAATAAAGAGACCACACTTAGAAGCAAAGTTGGTTTCTTTGCAAATGAGAATACATTTCTGTATAAATCGGATCAAGGAATCAGGATTTTTAATGAATTCATCAGATTGAAGTTGTTGAAAATAGATCCATATACATTTTAAACACCAATCCTGTGTCTCTGGATTTATTTGTGTTTCAGTACAGAAAAACTAGATGTGCGCTTAGGGTATGACCTGTGCCAAAGAGAGCAAGAGTTCCTGCATAAGAGGAAGAGAGTCGTTGCTGGTGCCCTGAAAAGGGTCCTTCATCTGGAAAGAGATCTACATGGACATGAGGTCTGTGCTTTGGAATCCAAGCATGGGATGTGGGTCTATTCAATTAGGACTGGCGCAACTCCCCTCGAAATTTCTAGTAATATTTGCATTTTGCTAACCAACCAATTGATTTGAATGGCAGCAGAGCAGAGGCTTTCAGCGTGGCATACCCCATACTCATGTAAATAATTTCAGCTCAAGTATTCATCCCTCCAAACTTTTCAATGAGCCAAATTACCAAGAATGTAATACCAGTCTTCAAACACAGTTTCCAACAGCATGGTGCTGCAAGTCAGCAAGATATGAGGCATTGTGTTAGATACAGCCTAGTCAGGCAACCCAAACCAGTAGGAAAACAGAAGTATTGGAAATTCACTTTACATAAATATTTATTAAATCAGTGTAATGTCACTGCTTTAGGCTTACTTTTTTTCTTTCTTCATTCTCAGAACACTTTTTACAAAAAGTAAAATTTTTTTTTGTGGTGAAGAAAGAACATTTTATAACAAGCTGAAGTATGTTTTGTTGCTAAGATCCAAGGTGACTTTTTAAGGGAAAACTTATTGTCTTACTGGAATTATATTTGTTAAATGAATGCTGTCCAAAGAATCAGCAGAATTAAGAAACTTCCTTAATCGATTTTAATTGCATTTATTGCAATTTATTGATGTTTCTAATAAAATCATATCTTTATCTACTCTTAATCATTGCAGTTCCAGTTATAGAGAGCAAAGGTAGGAAGGGAGGTTAAAATGACTGCATATACAAGCTCATCCAAGCATTGGGGTTAAGTGTTTCTGGAGGTTAATTTCAATAAGGTACTGGTAAAGGCTGGCTAAGTGGTGATTCAATTCATTGTCCTCCAATGAATCTGCTGAAGAAATTCTGAGAGCTGTAATTAGACTTTTCCAAGTAGCAAGGGAGTAACATTCTGAGGATAATACTTGTGTTTTGGACAGGTCCCAGTAATAGCTGTTATGGCAACAGGCGGAGGTCTCAGAGCAATGTCAGCTATGTTTGGCCACCTCTTAGCTCTTCAGAAGCTAAATCTGTTGGACTGTGTCACCTATCTCACCGGGGCTTCTGGCTCAACATGGTGCGTATAGAAAATGAGATTGGGTTTGGAATTACTGTGATACTTTTCCATACAGTGAGAGATGCATCTCTTTCAAAGACTTATGTTGTTAACAAGAGAACACAACTCCCTCGTGAAGCTCTTACTGTTGGCTGTCAGTTATAACTTCAGTTTAGGCTCGCTGATTCTCTTTCATTGATTAAAGTGATTGTGTAAATCTATCAATTTTCCAAAGTCATCTAAATAAATGGGTGATTTTCTAACATTTCTGCTTCCTAGGACCCTAGCAGACTTGTATGAGCATGCTGACTGGTCACAGAAGTCTCTGGAGGGGCCACTTAAAGCAGTAAAAGAACAAGTGACAAAATGCAAACTCAACCTTATGTCTATAGACCATCTGAAGTATTATCACAAGGAACTTGCAGAAAGGGCAAAAGCAGGACATGTGCCATCTTTTACAACTCTGTGGTCACTTGTTCAGGAGATGTTCTTACATGAACAGGTAGGTACATGGTTCTGCCACACGTTTGGGAAACAGCTGCTTACTTTCTTTAGAGCTTTACTCTTTGAGAGCACGATGCGTAACAAATCCAAAGAGACTGAATCGTCCCAATGTGGTTTGTAAACTATGACAGAGGATCTTGTAGCCAGGATTTTCCAGAGTAGATAATAATTTGAAGGTGCCTCTGTCCTAGGGTGCCCAACAGCTACCAACTTCAGTCGGCAAACTTCCAGAAAGAACTGCTGCCTTCCCACCCCCCAGCCTCCTTGAAAAGTCAGACTTTTGAAGTCTGTTTCTAGTTTGGCATTTAAAAGTTAGAGTAATCTGTCCTCATGTGAATATCAATCTCAGCTTTAGTATAGATCTGTGGGATGCAGGCAGTCAAGGCACTTGAATATTCTAATGAAGAAGTTACTAGGTACCCAAAAGGCAACCAGGAAGGAAAGTGCAGGAACGTGAAGGAAAGGATGTCTCACAGAAATGTGACCTCATCCTCTGTGTTGTGAAATATCTGTTATCAATCTTTAAATCTTTAGTTGGGTAAATTGTGCCAGTGTTATGCTCTCACAGTGGTTTACTGTGATTTTTTTTTATCTCACTGATTAGCCAAGGAAGTACAAACTCACAGACCAGCGCAAGGCATTGGAGCATGGACAAAACCCACTGCCTTTCTATGCAGTTCTCAATGTAAAGGAGGAGAAGTTTGGTACTTTCAAATTTAGAGGTAAGTGTTCCTGGAGTTTCTTCTGATTCTGGGTATGAATTAAAGAGGATTTGAAGGGAGATGTGTATGTGTGGAGAAAAAAAGGGGAATATATCTGTTGCTTGCCCTGACTCAGTTGCTTACCCTGACTCAGTATTCATCTTTTAAAAAATGTCTTTTTTGCAAACTGTTGGGTATTGGTTAGAAAGAGCACATCTGCTGGATAGCATCCTCAGCCATAAACAGGGCATTAATTAAAAATCTGTGGTGAAGTCCTGTTTTTGCAACAGATATCGTGAGTGAGTGTGGGCAAATCATCTGATCTTTTCCTGCCATGCCTATAAAATGGCTTTGATTCCTTACTTTTTAGAGGTGCTATGAAATGTAATTGTCATTTCCTAAATATAACACTGATGAGGGTATGAAAATGGAGTGGAGTATGATTGCTGTGATGGGTGTTATATGACATCTTTTGAATGGACACAGGCCACATTTAACAAAAGCTGTTAAAAGCAGTAGCTACTGGAAAGAAAAGCAATTTGTCCTTATGTTATTTAGGTTTATAGCTACCGTTTCACTTTAATGTCTGTGCAGGACAGCTTGAGCCAGAAATCTGTACATGCATGCCACACTGTGGTCATTTCTAGTGCAATGTTGATGTGTCTTCAGGCTGCTTTGTTATATCTTATGGACTGGCAGTTTTGGGTTAATAGAGCTTCCATGCCAGTCAATCCTTGCAATTCACACCACTCTTGCATGAAGTACAGTTGATGCTCTTGATTTAGAGAGGCAAGTGTGATCCCAGAATCTTTATATAGAAATTCTAAGCATTTGAACCTAATGTTAGAGCTTTTCTGAGCTGAAAACCCTGGTTCCATTTGGTAGCAAATAATCCCTCAGCTTGTATGGAAGTAGATGGTGCAGCTTGCAGTACAAATATGTGGATAGTACAGAGCTGCTGAGACAAGCAAGATCCTTGGGAAGGTTTTGGGATTTTATTTTTATTGCAGCAAACATGCCTCATGTAAATTCTTTGTAGAGTGGGCAGATTTCTCTCCTTATGAAGTGGCCATACCAAAATATGGAGTCTCCATTCCTTCAGAGTATTTTGACAGCGAGTTCTTCATGGGGAGGCGAGTGAAGAAGCTGCCAGAATCTCGGATCTGCTATCTGGAAGGTGACGTAGCAGTGCTATATAGTTAATCACAGCATTGTAGAAAGCATATTTGCTAGCCATAGGCACAGCACTCCTTGCCAGCATGTCTGCTTTAGGTCTTAAATCAATGGTCTTTTTATCCCTTTTGTACACTTCTGCTCTTTGTGTATCTTCTTTCCTCCTGTCCTCCCTCTTCACCTGGGTAGATTTGGGAAAGTTGCAGCATGGTTCCTGTTCCATTGTCTAAACCAAACAAGATGGTGGAAGAGGCAAGTTGAGGGAATGATAAGCATTCCTTCCTTGATCAGTCTCCGACTCTTGAGCTTCATAAACTATACTTACTGGGGTAGAATTGGAAGAAGCTGAGAACAAAATATGTCATTTAGAACAAGCCACAAAGGCAGGAGCTACCTGAGCTTTGTGGCTTGAGGATGGTGTCACTAATGTTCTCTGCACATAAGGATGAAGGAATGCTTTTTGACCACCAACAACTACTTTGACTGGCCATTTTGCCACCAAAGGTGAAGAAAGGAAAAAGCAGATAGTCAAAGGAACCCATCTGTCCCAGGCAGATTTTAAGTCCTTATAAGTGTTTTAGTTTTGATACCAAAAACAAGGGTAGGGGAGAAAAAACCCCACATTTCTCTCACTGTTGACTCTGCTAGAGACTAAATTCATTCCTTGTGTAAGTACCTGGCATAGAGCTTAATGAGAAGGGATAGTTCTTACTTTTCCAAAAGCAGACTCACATATGGAGCCAGTTCTATTTTGAACCTGGACCAGCTGCACAAAACATGCCTGGAAAGAAAAAATGAGTCTTAGATAAATTTAAATAATAAATCAGTTTAAAGAAGGCTTTTATGCTTGCATGGCTTCACCATACTTTCAAAGCCTACTTTCTCTTGCAGGTACACAGGAAACTTTCTACAACATCCTTGGGGTGACTGATACCTCTGATTTTGTTACTCTGTACTATGCAGTGGAGGTTCTGTGTGTAGTTACCTCCTGGGAAAGAGCACTGAAGTGCTTACACCACTATGTTTGAACTCTCTGAGACCTGCTGCTTAAGTTGTGTCATGATGGGGTCAATTTGGGTGGTCTAATATTGTGTAGCATGGATATTTGCAATACTAAGTGGTTAACATGTGGTAGTACAGCACTTTTTCCCTGTGGTTTGACTTGCAGGTCTTTGGACAAACATCTTCACTAGGAATTTGCTGGATGGCTTGTACTGGTCCTCAAATTCAAATGAATTCTGGGAACGATGGTCCCAAGATATGGTAGATATAGGTAATTATTTCTAAAGTGTTGCCTCACTGTGGATCTTTCAGCATGATTTTAATCTGTATCAGAATGATTGCTATGTCCTTTTCTCTTCTCTCTTTTCCCCAGAGGCATGCTTCATGTTAGTACATATGTTTTTCATTTAGAGTTTCCTCATGGTCTGTTAAATGACTCTGCCTGTGACTGCAAATGAGAAGGTTGGCTTTTACTTGTGGGCAAAAGTACAAAGCCAGTTTGAAAGAGTAAAACATGAAAGCTGTGCCTGCTTTAAAGAAAACTAAATGTCTCTTTAGTAAATGACATGGGTCATGTGCACGTGTTTTCCAGGAGCCTGCAAGAAACAGGGATGAGAGGGATCCACAGGAAGACAACAGGGGCAGCTAGCCAGCAGAGGTGTCTGTCAGGGCAGATTGCTGTTGGTTTTTTCTCTATTTCATGGTTTCTTCTCTATTTCAGAAAAACATTCTCCTGAGGAAGATGTTACTGTTATTGAGCCTCCATCTTGTCTGTCAGGAAAGTTGTATGAAATGTTTCAGGACATTATGACCAAGCGTCCACTACTGGGAAAGTCACATAACTTCCTGAGAAGCTTAGAGTTTCATAAGGATTATATCCATCAGAAAAAATTTATTGAATGGAAAGGTAACTGCAACAAAGAGTTAGCTGCACTGTGCAGGTAACATCTCAGATTTTGTTTTTTAGACTTTGGAAAACTCATATTTGTTTCAGGGTTTGGAAATCGGCTGAGCTGGACCTATGCTCATAGTGTCTGTTTCTTTAGTGTAACAGGCTAAAATGAACTAGTCCTCGGACTGCTTTTTCACTTCCAAAAGACCTGTAATTTGTGTCAAGAAATGCTTTTCTACAGGAGGTTTGTCACTCTTCATAGGTACAGTAGTCAAAGATTTAGGAAGGGCAGAATCTTTTGAGGTCAAGAAACAAAGGTAACACCAGAAGCATAAAATTGCAGGTTATTACATGGATGAGATGAAGGCGAGGACTAGTTGCAAGCGTATGGTTGCCCATACGTCTGGTGTTTCTGCCTGTTGAATTTTCCATCCAGAAACCTCTCTTTAACTCCTCAGAAACAGAAATACCAAAATCCAACTGCAGAAAGTTAAAGTCACATAGGTTTAGACTCTAAATGTTAAACAGATACATGTAAGAATTGAAGAGCGATTTGCTATGGCCTTTGCTCTGTAGGCAGACAGAGTAAACAGCAATAGTTTTACCTCAAAATCTATGAAATAATCTGTGAAATGATAGCAAGGTGATGGAGCTGAGGGTTTCTGCATTAGAAACCTTCCTATAATCCCAGCATCTCCATTTGTTCCATGAAAGGTAGCAGTGTGGGAGGACCCCACATTATTGAGGTTAATCTGACTTCAGCAAGAAAGCTCATGCTCTCTGCCTTCTCTGAGCTCTTCTCTTTGGCAAGTTGAATTTTCTCTCCCATTTTAGGCAAGTTACAATGTGTTTAGTCCCTCTCTGCCCTTGCTACACAGTTTGCTGACAATGGTGAGAGATGGTGGTGCTTTTCTGTGGATTAAGGCAGAGCCCACAGTGTGCTGCTATCTGCTTTTAAAATGTTCAGTAAGCAAAAACTCTATGGCCTAGAAGGGTCTGTTTTAAGAAAAAAAATGAAAGGAGAAAAAATGAGTAGCATAAGAAGGGTGGGTGAGAGAAGGAGCAAGCAAATAGCTTCAGAAGGTGGATGAAAGATGAAATTTTCAGTCAGTAAATGTTAAAAACCAGAACTGCCCTTATATTTGCTGACGCTTTTGTAAAGACAAATGGGTAGAAGCAGATTTCAAGGAGGGTTTTGAGGAAGAGAGCAAAAAAAACATGAATGACTTCCTCAGGGTAGATATTAATTCTACAAATAAAGTAAAATACATGGAAAGCATGAAATCCAGAGTGGGAAAAAGAAAACTGAAATTCTGGGGTGGGAAAAATTAGCAGGTTTTCCATCTTTTTGTTGCCTGCATAAGATCAAGCTAAACCCAGGTATGGGTCCATCTCTAGGAGTAAGAGGAGATGCCAGATCTATGAGCAGAAATTACAGCCTTGATGAAGTCTTGAGACTAGAGCTTTATTTTAAAGGCTTCCCTGCAGCTCAGGTTTTCTGACATTTTAAAACAAAATTTTCAATGCCTAATTTTCCCAATGAGAAATTGAACCTACAGTCTGGAATTGGTGTAATGCATTTACAATGGCATTCATGCTTCCAGGGGTATTTCTGAGACAGGATTTAAAATCTCTATTTGCACGTGGTATGGAAGAAGGGATTCTCACAAGAAATATTTCTACTTCTAGTTCAAATATACAGCCATGAGTAAATGCTGTAAAGTTCCACCTCTGTGATAAGAAAACAGGGGTAATGGAATTTCATCTGAAAATGTTCACTGGGCCAAATAAAACTAAAATGTATGCTCTGTTTCTTCTGTGAGGGACTACAAGCAAATGTCTCTTATTGCAGTTGATTCTGTGAATTCTCAGCAGCCTTGAATGCTAAAATAAGCACATTTTGTAAAGACTTGACAGTGAGGGAATGGAAAAATTATGAATTATTACTTCAAGCTGGTGTGAGACATTCCAGGCTATGGAACAAGCTAGAATTACTCTGCAGGGTTTAAATCAACACTACAGAATGGGGCAAGGAAGCAGAGCGATTGAATGAATTGTAATGCTGGAACTTACCAACAGTACTTCTGTGATCAACAGTTTCTTAAAATGCCTAACCACAATGATTTAAAGCTCAAGTATTCTGCTCTGGGCTTTGTTACTTCATTTTGTGAGCTTGAGGAACACTCTTAAAGCACTATTCTGATATTTAAAACTGTGGCAAAATGTTCCCTGTTCTATGGGACTAAAAGCGTACTAGAGGAACAGTAGAGGACTTGCTGTCTACAGGGCAAGCTGGTGAGTTTGCTAGTAGAGAAGTAAGAGTCTAGCTATTAGAAACTGGCTGTAGATCTCAACTTACCAGTTGGTGTAATCCCCTCTTGGAATTAATGTGAGGTTTAATTAGTTCAAGCATTATTTTAAGCTGTTGGTAGGCGATGTTGTATGCATGATGTGGTATTTTTTACAGCCTGGATAGGATAGTTTATATAAGATCACTGAAAGTGAGCTGAAGTCAGACTTTTCAACCTGGAGAGGAGTCTAACCCTGGGAAGGCAAAAGCAAAAAAAAGAACAATTCAAAAGTGCAATGATATATTGCATTTGTTAGTTGTGTTGCTACACTGTGAAATTGTTTTCATTGTTTGCATAAACAAGGGTAGGGGAGAGGAAAAAATCTGTTGAAGTCTGTATCCTGTGAAAAGTTACTCCCCAGAGCAGTTGTGAGGTCGGTGGAGTCTGTGTCTCACCTGTCCTCTGTCTGGCTGCCCCACGGCCTGCCTTTGTGAGTGTGCCTGGGAGAGTGTGGAAACAGGCCAGGTGTGCCCAGATGTGCAGCTTGAAGGGCGTGCTCCTGAGGCTGTGCTTGTGGGTTCATTTTGTGGAGGGAGGTGACCCTGGTCTTGAGGGTGACCAAGGAGCTCCCCTTAGTGTGTAGCACAGACAGAATTACTCACTTTTCCTTTTCTAAAAATGCCGCACTAACTATATTAAAATGTTTTTCAGACACTGTGCTGGACGGTTTCCCTAACAATCTGACACCGCTGCAGAAATATCTTTGTCTGATTGATGTTGGCTATTTCATCAACACCAGTGGTGCAGCACTTTTCAAGCCAGAGAGGAATGTAGATGTCATTATATCCCTTGATTATGGTTTGGGGCATGTGTTCAAGGTGAGAATATTAACTTACTCTGCTCTTTGGGGAGTAAAACTATTTTTGTCTTATTAAAACTTTTTAGTAAGTGGCTGTCTAAATCTTAATCATATATCACCATACCTTGAAGGAGGAAAGAAACTTCCTTCAGGAATGGAACTATAGAAATTGTCAGGTTCTTTTTTCTGTAGGGGATTACAGCGTATACTTCCTAGAATCCTCATGGAATTGCAGTAACAGTTGTTTGATGGAGACATGCCTGTGATGTCTCCTGGTCTGTCATGATGAATTCTGAGTGTGACTTTGGGTCATTCACTGGGGCTTGTAAAAAAGGTTATAGTGATAAATGGCATTGTCTGATTTATGTTGAGGGGTGGTCGAAAATAAGATTGTACTGTGGCTACTTTGGACTACACATTCATTTCATAGTGTTTCTAGGGAATGAGTTAAGATGCCATAGTATTTCCAGGATACCTGAGTAAACATGATTCTTTTCTTAGAGCTTTAACTCCATGACATTCTGTGTCCACAGCAATTAGAGATGACATACAAATATTGCAAGATACAAAATATCCCATTCCCCAAAGTGGAGCTGAGTCCAGAAGAAGAGAAGAACCCAAAGGAATGTTATATATTTGCAGATGCAGAGGACCCCAGAGCACCTATAGTAATCCATTTTCCCTTGGTGAATGACACCTTTAAGGAATTCAAGGAGCCAGGTAAATGCAGTCACCAGAACTGTGCACGGTGCTGTACTCCTGGTATGTGTTATGTGTCCACTGATGGCAGGCAGAAGAGCAGCCTCCATACTCCTGCTGGTTGTTCTCCACTTGAAAAGCACAGAGGACACAGTCCTGGGCTGCTCAGTGCCACATTGCCTCCTCTAGCCCTGCTGTGGCACATGGCTCATGTCACTGTCCCTGGCAGCAGAGCTGTAGGTCTTCCTCAGTTGTGCCTGCTGCCATGTCCTGGTAGGAGAGACATGCGGAGTGCTGGAGTTCTGGCACTGGGAAGAGGGAGAGTAAAGAAAGGCCCAGGGAGCTGTGGGAACAGGGAGGTAAGGGCCTCCTGAAGGACCTGCTGGTGGACTGGAAAGCAGCAGCAGGAGCTGGCGCTTGGGCCCTCCAGCCCCAGGGTTGGCCCTGTACCCCTGCCTTCCCCAGGCAGGCTGCCTGTGGTGGAGAGGGAGGTGCAGGTGCAGAGGGAACCTCCTTCCCAGACCTTGAGGGACAGCAGGCTTGGGCACAGGGACCTGGGCAGGGGGAGCACGTGTGGCTGTGGTGGGAGAGGCTCCATGTAGTGCTTGGTCGGAGCTGGGGCAGAGCAGAGAGATGTGGGGCCAGCCTGGGATGTGCAGCTCAAGTGCTTGGGGCAAGCTCCTTCCAGCTTTACCCAAAATTCTGTTGGGACTCTGAGTGGGACCAGAGCAAAATGGAAGTCTCTGAGGGAACATTTGGGAGGGGTAGAAATAGCAGCAAAAAGTAAACCTACTTTTCTGCTCTGATGTTCAGTGATGCTCAGTGAATATGTACAATAAGAGCTAAATCAAGAAAATCACATTTAGAAACTCTGTGGGTGAAAAGAGGAGATACTGTGTAGAGGGATCTAGGTTTGTTCAGTGGAGGCTGGAAATGGTCCAAATGGCAATGTATGGTGAGATCCAACCATAGAGCACTGGGGGACAGGTAAAGCAGGTGAAGATTTTGGAATCTCGGAATGAAAAATAGATGACATGCTGCAGAGCAGCTGTTGCCACTTCTCTGTGCTCCTGGCCCAAACTGGTGAGCTTTGACACTCACCTGCATGTCTCTGAGCAGTCAGTGATTCATCCATCAAGCTGACAACCAGCAACTGATGTGGGTGGTTGGAGGAGGGGATCCTTGGCAACCTGCTTTCATAGATTTCAAGTTTAACAGTGGAGCTTTTTGTTTCTAGGGGGATGAGAGACATCTTGTGGAATGTGGATATTTATTTTTCAAGTTTTTAATTGTTTAAATTCTAAAAGGACTCAGCCTGTGAAGTGCCCATTTGCAGTGCAGCAGTATCAGACTGTGCTTTGGTGTGCTTGAGGCAGATGCAGCTTTATCTGGATATGGACAGCATAGATAATATGTCTCTATGAATATTGTGAGGCTCAGTGATGCAACACTGGATATTTTTAATTCAGCCACGTCTACTGGTAGCCTGTGCTTAGCACCCTAGGATCACGCTGCTCAGAAACCACTAGGTTAGTCTAAAACCTGCTGTGCCACAAGAACAATTCTTGTGTCTTTTTCATGAGGTTCTGGTTGAAATCACAAGGAGTATCTCAGCAGACTGTTTGTAGCCCTGCTGATAGTCATCTCACATTACGTTAGCGTTTTGGGTGTATTTGGTTCAGACTGCAAACAGATAGGCAAAAAAAAAGCAAAGAAATGTAGCTAAAAATTGTGTAGAAACATAAATACGAGACTGCCAAAGTCCTAGGTGCAGGTAATTTTAAGCAAAAGCATTGACATAACAGGGAGTATGGATATTGCCAATTCCAGAGGCATAACCTGAGGCCAGGTTGGAGTTTGCTGAGAGTCTGGTGTAGGATGCTCAGGTCCCTCTGCACTCTGCAATAGGCTGTCCTGTGTGGAGCACCACAAGGCCTCCTTGTATGTGCTAGGCTGTCCACTCACTCTAGCTGGCAGACTGGTCAACACCAGTCCAGGGGTGATCATGGATTTTGAAAAGTGTTCCAGGTGTGTGTCTTTGTTTGAGAGTCAGACTTACAGGGTTTGGGAAAGGATGTGGACCCATGGGCGTGCTGCCCAGGAATGATGTCTGCAGGGGCAGGACAAGGAGGAATGTAAGAATTTGTGCCAGCTCTGCTGAGGGGTTTCCAGACCTGAGGTTTAGCAGGAGGAGTAGCTGGGAAAATTGGCCAGAACTGGCTCTTTCAGGCTGTGGAGTGGGTTTGCAGTATTTCCTGAGGGCTGTTTTTAACAGTGGGTCCTGCCAAGTAGATCAGTCCCCTACCAACACTGTGTGATAGTAGTACAGATTCATCTCACTGTGGTGGCTTTTGTCTTTCTCTGCAGGGGTAAAGCGTGGTCACTCAGAGATGGAAGAAGGCAAAGTAAATCTGGAGAACAACTGCTCCCCATACTACCTCATTAGGCTAATCTACTCCTCTGAAAATTTTGATAAACTTGTGAACCTGAGCAAGTACAACATCCTCAATAACAAAGACCTGCTCCTCCAGGCAATCAGAAGTGCTGTAGAACGGAGGAGAAGCAGAAGGACTGGGAATTTCTCCAGCTACTCTGGGTACCCCTAGGCTGGGTTTTTGCACTGTTCCCCACTGAAGGCTCCGGCAGCAACACAACACCATCACATTACAGCACATCACAGTATTTGCAGAAAACTGAGGAAACCTGTACATTTCTCACCTTGCCGTGTTCAAGCTCCTAGCTTTCAAAAGGGTGTATTTTATCTTCTTCCCCCACATTTTCAGCCCACAAGAGCCTCACAATGTGGTCTTACTTGTTAGGAAATCAGGGTCCTGGTTAGCAGAGACCTTCCAGGATCTCCTTGATGTTACAATATATGGTGGTGGTGATAGTTCTTGGTATGAGCCTGTCCCTTCAACCCTGAGCCCATTGTTGGTGCCCTTTCAGTAATGTGTTACAGATCAAGTCCTGGCCATTTGCTTTCAGTGATGTCCAGATTTTCAGATAGGCTGAGCAACTAGAAGTTGCACTGAGTTGGTGGGCTCAGCTTTGAAATCAGGCATATGTATGTGAACAGCGGCCAAACTGCAGTGTGCACAATTGTACACTGTCTGGCCAATTCCCCTTGTTGATTTAGAAGTTACTCCTTTTTTTCCATTCCCCTGCAAGAGTTTGGCACAGAAATGATGCTCCAGACTGCCACGAAGAGGGCGGTTACATTTCAAGAGAGAGGGCAGCAGCAGTGAGTGAGCACAGTTCTTTCAGCATTGCTGGAGGAAAAGTTCTGCATAAAGCACAAGTGATTATATTCATTTATATTAGCAATGCCTTTATGGATTAAAATGTCATGAGCCTGAAACAAGTTTTTCACAGCAGAAGCTTGAGAGGAATAATTACCATAGACTCAAGTACATTTAATTTAGTGATTATGACTGAGACATAAGCTGGTTCTCCTTACAGATATAAAATTAATGTAGGACAACATAACTCACTGACAGAGTGCAGAGCCATTGTATTTTCACAGGAGAAGACTTTTCCCTTTATAGTCTTCTAGCCCTAACATCACAGGCAAAGTATTTTTAATAAGTGCTGCATAAAACAGAGTACAAATTTAGAAAAATAGGACACACATTTTCCTCCTTGCTGGTGGAAAATATTTGGAAAATGACACCTGGTTTTCATTTGCTTTGGAATGCAGTGAGAGACTTGGCCTTGAGCTAGAAGCTTGGAACATCTTTATAGCCCTCCACTACATTAAAAAGATGATAGGGAAGGATGCTGAGCAATATAAAACAGAGCTCCACAGAAGTCAGAGAAGTTTGCAGACTTCCTCACACTGAAGGGTTTGGACCTGCTTCTGGATTATTTATTCCAAACAAAACATATTCATTGGGACTTCCAAGGAGAATCTTACGTCTTTATTCTGTGTTGAAAATTTATTTGAGATCCAGAATTAGTTGTGCTTGAAATCCAAAATCAGCCAAAGAACAAGAAAGAGGGGTCTGTCTTTATGGTATATGCAGGCAATATTGAAGCTCGAAGGGAGACCATTTACAAAAGACTTGATTGCCTGAAGCCTGCACCTACTAAGTGCTGCTTCTGCTGCAATGGCAATGGCTAAGCCTCAGCAATGCTTACTTGCTGAGCTAAGGAATACCACCCAGAGCTGAGGAGTCTTAACAGCTGGAATGCAACTGTACTTTGGGATTCAGATCATGAGAAGTTAAGAGCTAATCAGATACTGGCTGCAAGACAAACCATAAAGAGCCATTTTGAGTTGAGAGTTGATCCAGCTGGATCTGTTACCTTTGCACAGGAGAGCAGCATGTCCTGCCACAGTATTGTGTGGCACATACAAGCCCACATGGCTCTGTGCACCATTTTTGTGCTCTTCTGGCTGGTCCTAGAAAGCTCTGCTGCTGCAAAAAGATATCCCTGTTGTGTTCATGGGCTACAGAGAACAATCTGTAACCCTTGTGAACCTTGAAAGCATGTGCCCAGCAGCGAGGCAGCTCAGCCACACTGAGAAAATTTGGTTTCTCAAAATGCTCCACAGACTAATAATTGGGGCATGTTTGGTGCATTCATAGTGCTGCTAATACAAACAGAAAGGCCCAGTAAAATGTGAAGGAGCCACAAAACTGCAAGGTTTTCAGGTAACCCACAGCTGCTGGGGAATTACTGTTCTGTAGCACTGTTAAATCCTGCTGCAAAGGGAGGGAAGGAGGGTGGGAGGGAGGGAGCTGTGGGTGGGGAAGGAGGTGTGATTCTGCTGGGAAACCTCACCAGAGGTTTTGCCAACACTTAAAGTCAGGTTGGGAACTGCTGTCTAATCTTGCCACCAGAGGCACAGACAGGCATGTGCCACTTCATTTCCTTGGCGTCCCATGTGGTACCTCTGTAGCCTTAAATGATAATAACTTTTTCAGACATATTTTTGCATTTCAGAACCTGAAATTATGTGACAGCTTTATCATTGCCCATCAGAGTGCCTTTTTGCTTCATTTTGGTCACCTTATTGTTTTTATAACATGATGTGAGTGTGGTGCATGGGAACACAGTTTAGTGGTGGATGTGGCAGTGCTGAGTTAACATTCAGGCTGGATGGTTTGAGAGGTCTTCTCCAACCTAAACGATTCTATGATTCTGTGACATTGAAGTGTGTTGTTGGCTTGATGGTGTAGTAGGAGGACCTGGAGGGCATTTGTGAGGACAGAGGCTGCTGGAGAACTCTGCAGGTTGGAGGGACTTACACCTTGCACAGACTTGTATCTGTGCAGCTTGTGGAAAGTGGTGGCTGGCACAGGTTGTCCCTCCAATCCCTCCTGAGCTCTGCTTCAGAGCATGCTGATTTTCACTGCCCCAAATCCATAGAAATATGAGGCGTAGTTTCAGTGACAGAAGGCTGATCCGTGACCCATGCTCAGGACTGATCCTTGTTCCCTTTAGGGTAAACATGGAGTCCAAGGGCCTCTGAAATTTTGTATGGTTATTCCTCAGAGGTTGTGGTTTTATTCCCTTGGCCCCGTTCTTGCCTGGCCTAGTACCACACGTTGTGCTGTGACTGAACAGAGTGCATGCAAACCAAAGCACGCACTTCCAGGAGAAAGCTGCCTCTCTCTGCATCTCACCAAAAAAAGGCACACAACATACTTCTGAACCAGGCCTTGCTGGCCCAGTATTGTGTTCGCTTAACCACTGAAGATGAATGCATGGCTGCCAAAAGTCTCACCCAAAATGCACCCCAGATCACTGCTCTCTGATGAACATTTTGCTGGAAAACCCCCACAAGTATAGAGCTTGCTGTCTGCTGCCAAACACAAAGGAAATGAGACTGTTCTTATAACTGTTAGCTGCTCTTCATAGAAATTGCTTGCTTGTGTCTTTTAACTGTTTAATAATATATCAATTAAAATAAAATATTGCAAAAGAACACCAGACCATGAAAGTCTTTATGTGCTTGAACACAAGACAAAGTTTTTTCCAGGTGTATAAGTAAGTGCTACTTATGCTGTATGTATGCCTGCTGAGGACATTCACTGGTTTCAGGATTGAATGGAAGGAATACGGGAGAAGATCTTTGGTTTACAAAGGTATGGAGAGCCTGGAACAAAATCTACCTCTTGTGGAAAAACCCTCTTCAGTGGAATGGCAAAAGGCAGGCCAAGGAGGCAGCTGTACTGAGCCACAGCCAAGGCACATCTTTGTTCAATTAAATGGTAAGTTTACAATACTGAAGCTGTTTTGCTGTTTTAGGTTTCTTTTTTTTTTTCATCTTTTTTTTTTTTTTTTCTTTTTTAAATCAGTTAAAAATTATCAACAATAATGAAATGCATCAGTTCCCCATTACTTTGATGTGCTGGGTTTTTTGTTTTTTTGTGACAGGCAGTAGCTCCAGTTGGGGTAAACAGAGGAGAGAGATGGACTAGCCAGAAAACTGAAATTACTAGCTCACCTGTTGGATGCCTGTGACTGATCTGAATCAGACTGAACACAATTTTAAACTCTAGATATTGCATGTGCCCATGAAGTATTTACATAAACTGGGTGTAAAGTGCTTCCCTCTCCTACCACAGGAGAAGTAGTCAGTGCAGAGGAGAGGCCTGCAAGCAGAGCACAAGGGTGATGCTTCAGACTGCATAAAAAGGGATGAAGGCTGAAGTCCTTGTGAGAGAAGTTTAGGACTTGAAGTTTAGCTTCCACCTGTCAACGAAGAGCTGCCAGCCACTACACTGTCCTGGGAGGAAAAAAAAATGCCATTTCTCTTCAGCTTCATGCTAGGTAACTTTTCTTTGGATCAGAAACAGAGATAAATAGGGGGAAAAATATATTCTTCCCCATGATTACACCATACCTTAGCATGTGAAGCTTGCTGTCTGGAGGCTAGACTTCCTCCTTGCTATCCTATTTTTCTTCTCCTTTTACACTGAAACACATGATTGTTCATGCCCTATTTAAGTTTCAGATTCCATTAAAAATTAGTAACACTGTGGGACTTTTTTTTTTCCTGCTAGCTTCATCCAGAAACAATTGGCAAATAGAGAATTGTTGGTTAAAGTATTGTAAGAAGGAAAGATTGTGGAGACCACAAAGAGCTGTAGGAAGTATATAATATTACCTTTCTCTGCACAGACCACCCAAGCCACTTAAATCTATTCTGTTAGTATCTGCAAATCTACTTGCACATGGCTGTAGTTAGCTCACAGCTTGCACCTTATGCTCTGTTCACTGCTCTCCATTCCTGTCTCACAGAATCATCTCATTTGAGCAGTCTGGTTTAAAGGTCCCCCTGCCCTTTTGTTTATTACCTTGGAGTAGATAATACTTGGGTGATAATGGCAAATAACAAAGTTGTTGTACACACAACAGCATACAAGACGCAATTCTGTTTAATTATATTTAAAGATTTTATGAAATTAAATACAAAATTTTCAAAGTTCAGAGGGAAGTGATTAACTTAAAACATATTAATATATTTCTGAAGGGCTGAGTTAAGTTATAATTGTCTGGAACTCATTGAGGCAAATGTCATTTTTCTCTTCGTGTTTTTAGTAGAGCTGGAAGCAGCTTTGTTTTATTTCCATTTTGTTCTAGGCTTCGGGTGGTGATTGAGGCTCGTGTCACTGTGGGTCCTTCTTCCTTAACATCTCTGGAAAATTCTGCAGACTCTCTCTCTGTCCTGGTTTGATTTTGAAAGAAGGTGTTCTCCTATCAACAAAATGCATTATCAGAAAATCAGGTAAAATCCAGAGGAGTCTAAGTCTCTCTATATATGTAAGGACTCATTAAGTGTCTAGCTCAGCCCAGCCGTGGGACTAAGGTTTGTACAGACTCCAAATGCAAGAAATATTGATTTAAACAGGCCAGGTTTCTGAATTCGGCTGTGGCTGTGTTTTCCTTGCCTGTGTCTCCCCTGACGTCCTTTCCCCAGTCTCAACAACCCCAGCTCCCTCAGCCTCTCCTGGTAGGACTTGTTCTCCAGACCCTTCTTTAGCTTTGTTGCTCTTCTCTGGACAGATTCCAGCTTTCCTGAAGTGAGCAGTTCACAACTGAACGCAGCACTAGAGGTGTCGCCTCACCAGTGCCAAGTACAGGGGGACAATCATTGCCTTGCTCCTGCTGGCCGCATTATTTTTGTGACATTAGTGACAGAGGAGCAGGACTTCTTCACCTCAGAGCAGTCTCTTTGTAGGTGACTGCTACCTGAGCACAATCAGCACTGACATCTGTTCAGCCATGTGGCGCAGAGCCCATACCTCAGGAGTGAGCTTTTGCTGGTTAGTCTTTCAGTAGAGTCCCTGTCTGGAAAGTCCCACACTCTTTTCTGGGAGGTCTCTGTGTTTGAAATGAAAGTTTGCGCCATCACTGTAGATTGGGATCTGTGTCCTGCAGAGTCAGGAAAAAACACAAATAAAAAGTAACATTTGCCACTTCTGGGTCCATAACAATTTTCTCTGACCATCATAGTTATAATTATGCTATGGCTTCCTTCCCAGTAAGCCACTATGTAGAGAGATCCAGAAGAGATCTAGATTCAGAAGAAAATCAAATCAAAAGTAATTCCTTAATAAAAGGATAAATACAGCCTTACTCCCCTACCAGAGAATCACCCAATGTTGGCCATAGTACAACTGAGAGACTGCTTTGCAAGTCACCCTGGACTGCATTCCTCTGCCAGGTCACTGCATCATAAGGTAGCTAACAGAGGCAAAAAGGATGGCTCAAAAAGCCCCAGATAAGGACATCTTGTCGTTCTCTTCTCGTTTTCTTACCATCACTTGCTAAAAGCACAGCTCGTTCTTGAAGGAAGTGAGAACATACCTATGTTATTCTGCAGCGATTGCAGCCAGTCCTCCATCAGGGTCTGAGAAGGTGCTGCAAAGAAATACTCTGCTCCATCTCTCAGCCTGTAAATAAGGATAGGAAAAGGTGAATTCTAGTCAGTTTTGCCTTATATCTTCTGTGCTTGTGAGTGTGAGAAACTCCAGTTATGCCTCCTAACAGTGGACAGCCTTAGGTGACTGTGGGCAGGGAGCTGCACAGGCCTTCATTTGTGCCCTTCTCCATAAGACTCACCGCAGCATGAAGGCGTTCTCTTTCCTGCTGTAATTCACCAGCCTCTCACATTTGGCACCAGAAATGTCAAGGGACAGGACTGTGGATGTGTTCTGAAGGAGGATAAAATTAAAACAAAATGTCTTTGTGTCCTTTCTGCTAGGATTCAATTCCATATCAACTCTGCAGGCAGGCTAGACGCCCATCTCTTTATGCTTCTAACTTTAATTCTAGGATCACTGAATCACAGAGGAGCCATGGATGATTGCACCATATCTTGAAGGCAATCCTTGAATAAGATATACTTCGATAGGAGTATCTTTTAAAATTTCTGGAAGCTTATCAGTCAGTTTTTAGTAATATCAGTTAAATAATTGCTGAATTTTCACTCACCTGACGTTTGAAAGGGAACGGATCACCCCAGCCCCAAACCAAAGGTGATGTTTTAAAATTCATTTTTACATATGTAGATACAAAGTTTGCTAGAAAGTTTAAAAAAACCAAATTACCTTAGTTGCTTCTTTGTCATCATTATAGAAATCAAGCTTTAATCCATCAAGTTTTACATAGAAGGATTTCCAAGATCTTGACTGTGGCTACATGAATAGAAATGGTAATAAAATTCAGTTGTGAAGTATATATTTTATAGGAGTAGTGAAATCTTTCACATGCAACTTCCACAGGAAGTCAGGATCTGTCAATATTATGATCACAGATGTTCTCACAGTCATTGTTATCTCTTAGAAAAACAGGACCTGCTATAGTTTCTGTGTGAGTGATTCAAGAAAGGGTCTCTGAGTCAGAACTGAACAAATGACATAACCTGGCTCAAGCAAGCTCTACACCATGTGGTCAGCAACATTGCTGAAGGTGGATAATCAAACTTCTGTCTAATTTTTTGCCACTAAAACTTCACTTTTTTCCCTGTCTCAAAAGCTGGCCCCTGTCTGCTGATCACAGGCTACTTTATGAAGTGTGTTGTTACTATCTAATGTGGCTGCTGAATTCTTCTTCATTTACTGAACCAACCCCAGTGGAATGCTACTGAACAATGTGCAAAAGTAGCAGCTATTTCCAACCCCAACTACGTACCATGGAAACTTAGTTTAGTGCCATGAGACTCTTCTTGATGAAGGATCCTTAACTTACACTCATATTTTGTTATGCCAGTGAATAAAGCTGACAATTTAGTCATTCAGAGAAAAGGAAGGAAACAGTTCTGAGGAAGGTAAGTCATAGCTTTTCTTGTTGGGTAATATGGAAGTTCAGTATCTCTAAAGACTAAATTCTGTGTGACCAGAAGTGAAAAAAAAAATTTCTCTTCCAGAAGATGGAGTCCATACCAGATTCACTTCTTAAAAGAGGTCTTTCAAGTTAAAAATTTTGGAGGAAATATTCTATAGGACAAATAATCTGAGACAACTTGTTTATGTGCAAACACTCAGCAAACATTGATGTCTGCATAGATTAGTGAATATTAGAAAATTTCCCGGCCTGTTGTGATCATTATGCTACTGACTTGAAGTGGTATTATTTCCCAGGATAAGAATTTAGATTTCAGTTTAATTCAAACCTGAATTTCACAAATCAATTCTTAAAAGATAAACAGAACCTTAATTCTGTTCTAGCGTGGTTAGAAATTACAAGTATTGGGAGCATGAGACTGAGGGCTTCCACTGCTGGCAAATTATCACAAGCTGTTGGATCATGAAGCTTTAGGTTTATTTGTGATGTGGTGTTTTTTTTGGTTGTTGTGGGGTTTCTTTTGGTTGTTTCATTTGGGTATTTTTCCCCCACTTCATTTGATATATTGAAACCAGTTGATATATTGTTTATAATCAGGAAACTGTAATTAACATGTTCATACAGCCCTAGACTCTGGTTTATAAATCCAGTAACTGTAGACAGATCCTGTTCTG
Organism: Bombycilla garrulus; assembly: GCA_013400315.1. Taxonomy (NCBI): domain Eukaryota; kingdom Metazoa; phylum Chordata; class Aves; order Passeriformes; family Bombycillidae; genus Bombycilla; species Bombycilla garrulus. The sequence continues at coordinate 3,522 of VXBU01003121.1, read as the reverse complement.
CGTGATTCTCATGACAGGCAAAAATTCCATTGTCTCTTTCTCTGAAAGATCAGGTACTGCCAAAGCCAATGGACACTTTCTCATGATTGTAGGGATAGCTGAAGCAAACCCACACTACTGAGCTCCTCTTCAGTAAGAGCTTATCCTGGAATGTCAGACCAGATCTGGAGTACAACTCAAGAAAAAATGAAATAACCCAGAGTAATGGTATTTATTTCTACCTGTTGTCTTCGTGGAAGGAGCTGGTCTCGCTTCTCTAGGAAACCCTCCATGTTCTGGAGACTTGCAGAAACCTGAGACATACAAGAACATTGCTACTTAACTTTAAAATGGCCCTTAGGCCTATGTTAAATTTCTGAAGGTCTTTTTTAGATAAACGCCATGCAAAGAAACTGATCTCTATTTCCTCTAGCCTTTACACTGACTGCACAGATGGAAATTCTCACTAGGTTGCAATTGTATCTTTGATAGACCACCTAAATGAAGAGAATTCAAATCCTTCTTGAGCAATTTACTTATGTAATTTTCTCTATCATAGTGTTAATTAACTGATATTAGATTTATATTATTACATACATTTTACAACTTAAATTGTTCAAGTTATTCATACCATCTCCACAATTACTGAGTTACACCAGTGTATAGTGTGGAAAGTGTTTGAATTGCAAAGGCACATGAAATGCCTCTTGTTTGAGTTCAGGAATGTACCCACTGGAATGCCCGCCGTGCTCTTTGTGGCTTTCCCACAGAACTTCCTGTTATTGCCTTACTTTAACTGGCACAGCATAGTGGTGTTGTGAGGAGAGAACCAGAAATTCCTGGGACTTACCGAAGGTGTGTTCCTTAATGTCTCCCAAGAGGAACTAGACAGCACTAAGTCTGGTGAGCTATCCAGTGACTTTTGTCCAGGCTCAGGTGGTGTTGCTATTGGTTTGGTCTGCAGGTCGGAGAAAGAGGAGCCTATAGCACCTTTTTCCTGAGGAGATGTGTGGTCTGTGGCTTGTGATTCTGACAAACTGCTGCTGTGTGGCTGGCTTACAGGGGTAGGAGGTAAAGAAGAGCCTGAAGAACTGTGACTTTCCAAGGATGCAGCTTGTGGGCCCACCGTCTTTGGTGTAGCTGGAGTGACAATCTCTCCTAGCCTCGTCTCAGCTTTGATTTCTGTTTTGTTGCTGCTCTGCACTTCAGGGACTTCTGAGGAAGTGAATTTTTGGAACCTTGTCGGAGATTTTTCAACAGGGGAGAAAATAGTTTCAAGTGGGACCCTCCAGGACGCACTCTGTGTGGGCACAGGTGGCAGTAACGTTGTGCCCTTTGTCTCAGTCACTTTTGGTGGTGCATTCCTTTTGTCAGATGGTTTTCTTCTCAGAGAAGGAACCCGTACAATTTTGCCTTTATCCTTCTGCTCATTCTCTTCTGTGTTGACTTCTTTCAGAAGATTCATCTCCCTCTGTAGGACAGCAGTATTACACTTTTAAATCACCTTCATTGCATTCATGAATAGTTACCTAAGATTTTGTTACTTTAAGCAAGAATAGTTTTTCAAATAAACTGTGTTCTGGCATTGAATCTTAAGGTCTGTACTTCCACTGACTTTCTTAGAGTTAGAGCTGAATCTAATTGTTATGTGTTAAGCATTATTTTGTTGCCCAAATCATGAATACTAATTGCAGTTAACTACAAATGTGGTGAATTGTGCCCCTACTAAGTTCTCTAGAGGCTGATTTTTTTTTTTTAAAATAAAAAACAAGAGAAACAGTGCTCCTTTATTTGTGGCACTGCTTCTTTAAGTTCTCTGTAAGAAGATTGAGTATGTTCTCATGGAAAATCTTGGAGGGAGGAACCTTTGTCCCTTCACTTCACCAATTTGCAAATCACTGAACAAAACACAGATTAATTTTCAGCCTCAAGTCAAACACAACCATCATATTTTTCTGGTTATTTCAGGAAAATAATTTAAAAAAACCTCCACCACAATGAAAGAATCTGAGAGGCTCTCTAAATATCTTTGATATTTAACACCATCCATTCTAAAAATCTTATGCAGGAAGGAAAATGACCTATCTGTGCCTTGGTCTCCCTTAATTTTCAGCCCTTTGCTATCCTTTGTCACTTTCAGGTGGCTCCAGTTCCCTACTGAATTCCTGAATGAATCCATCTGTGCAGCAAGGGATCATCCTGTTTCTCACAAGCTTTTCACTGGTCCTGGCAGAAGAAAATATCTACTTCTCCCCTACAGCTTTTTCAAGGTAGTTGATCTCTTTTGATCCAGGTCATGCTCTGTCTGAAGTGTCTCAGGTTTGTTAACTCATTTACCCCATCTGTCACGTGGAGTGACAGTCAAACGATCAATGATCCACATCATCCTGTTTCAAGCACAGCTCATCAGCCTCCTCCTACTCACTTTAGTTTTCCTGCTGAGCTGAGCAAATTTCTCCTCCTGTGCTGCAAGCATCTTCTCAAAATCATGATGTTTCTTCAGTAAGTCCTCTACTTCAGACACTGACTCCTAAATGGAAAAATTACCACATACTGAGGCATAAAGGGGCTTGACAGTTGGTCTGTAAGCCAGATGGAGTTAGTAGAAGAAACAACAATTTATAAATTCAGAATGTATCCGTAGCAAAGAAGAAGACAAGGTCGTTAGCATGGAAACTAATTAAAAAGATAATAAAGAACTTTTATAATTAGACCACGAGCATAATAAATGTATATGTGTGTCTTATAAACTTTTTGCAAGACTTTTGCCAAATATATTAGCACTAATTGCTTTACACCAATAAATATAATAAACTATTATAACGTAGTCAATTAGTTCAGATTGTGCTTTGTTAAGAATATATAAACTGTAAAACATGCAAAATAAATATGTATTATTACTCCATTTTAATTTAAGCAAAGTCAAAATATTTTAAAACTACTACAACTACTACTTTTAGTATTAAAACTTAAAAAGAGGTTAGAGAAAAACTACACAATACAAAAAGAAATAAAATAGTTACAGATTTATCTCCCACTTAGAGATTGCTTTATGACATTCTAAAAGAATAGAAAACAAAACAAGATAAGAAAAACTTAGAGGAAGAAATTACTGGAGAACAGCAAAAGGGAGAAGCTTAGCCCAAGAATGTACCCTTCCCTAAAATTATTCCTACAGAGAATATTACTAAATCTATTACTAAGGGAAATGAACAAAAAGTTGATGATGTCTCTTCATATCTGTCCCCAAAAAACTCTAAATCCGTATACCCCACCCCTGCAAAAGAACTAATTAAACTCAATGCTAATTCTGAATATGAATCTCCGACACAGCAACTTGCTAATACAACATGAAAAAACACCAAACTCTACCATCCACTCCTCTACTTGCTTCTACTCCTGAAATGCAGAAACAAATGAAAATATTAACTCTTTATCCCCCATTCTGCTACTGATTCTAGCACTAATAGTGACAATAATAGTAAATTAAAGAGATTAAAAAGTCTAAATTTAATACATAAATCTGTCCACTATAAAACTAAT
>VXBU01003119.1:225229-284496 GCA_013400315.1 Bombycilla garrulus | reverse complement strand
CTTTCAAACCAGCACACTATCATATCCCCAACCAGTTCTTGCTAGGTAGTAGAGCACCTTTCTAGCTATTCCCTAACTTTTGGGGGAAAAAAATAGCCCAACACACTTTAAAAACTTTTTTGATTAGGTGTGTTTCAGAGTGATGGTTTTTCAGTAGGTATCAAAGTGGTAAAAGTACTCTATGAGAATGAAGATTTGTGACTGGAGCATCTTCCAGCTATCTGGATGATGCTTAGTATATCTTGAGTAATGCTCAGTCTATTTTTCCTACTTTTTTGGTAGCTGCCACAGTAATTCCTTAATGCATCTCTGGCCTTTTACAGATCCTGTTTCAGATTGTCATTCTATAGGAGAGCTCCATGTATTCTTTTTGTTCCTTCATGTAGAAGGAAACTATTTTTCTTCCCTTTTCCTAGAAAATCATGTATCCATCTGTCTCACATCTCCATTCATAAAAGCTATCCCATCCTGCTTTTCTGATTTGTTGCCCTGTTTTTGTCAGGTATCACAGTTTCCTTTAAAGGAGTCTGCTCTTTGAAGATCATTATGGTTTTGTAGGAGCTAAGCACTTTGTCAGCTTGAGAGCAATGGATTCACTGACAGGATATATCCTCCTGTTGCCTTTCTCCTTGATTTGATTGAGACTCTCCCACAGGTCCCTGTCCTCTTCACCTGAGTCCTCAGAGACATAATCAACCTTGATCTCATTGTCCTTGAACAGTGTACTTCATTCTTATGTGTTGTAACAATGGGCAACAAGGAGCAGTAACTCAAGAGCTAGATGAGCTCCAGTAGTCTTTGCAAGGTTGAGGATCTACTCCCTGGGCAAGTACTAAGCCTCCTTCAAACAGAAAATTTGATTGGAAGGCAAGTTTGCAAGGTTGTACTTTGTTCTGTATTCTGACTTGCAGCCTTTTATATTTTTTCAAATACATACATATTCCAATGAGAAGAATCCATTTATTTCACTCATTTTGTTGAAAGTAAACCCATTCAAAATTATTATTTCTTCTTGTAACCCTCCCTCAAATAGAGACTTCATTCTTTTCCACTGTTCCCCTTAAAGAAGTGAATAGCCTCTTTCACATGATTGGGGAATTCTCTGAAAACTGCTGTATGAAAATAGCTTCTAAGTAGAGTTGAATTACTTCTTAAGGTACACTGTTTATAGGTCAGTAGTGCAGTCAAGATGATATCTTTGATATTTCAGAGATTGTACCTTCAATTCAAGACTCATAAAATGTAATGACTATTCTTTCTTGGAACCTTTCACTTTATTGCAGCTTGTATAACAATACCAAATGTGTAGCTTATTTTCTGGCACATCGGTAAACGTGCAGCTTGCCCTAAAAGTTTGGATTAAAAGGTAATTTCAGGCCTAATGAATATGAAAGGCCAGTTTTGTGATTCATATCGGCCCAGACTTCTGTTTGATGTAGGTGGATGGTTAGAGAGATAAAACAACTCTAAAAAGAAATCGGGAATTTTAGATCCAGTACTGCTTAGCCATCTGTATTTGAATATTTCCCTTTAAATAAGAGGCCCTTCAATCTATTTAGATTAGGTAGCAGAAAAACTGGACTGAACTTCTCTGCCTGTGGAGCTTTGGATTCTCTGCACAAGAAAAAAGTCTGGTTCTTTAGCAGCTGAAGTAAAGACTTGGTTAACTATATTTAGGAATCAGCTTCAGGAATTTTAGCTCTGATCCAAAGAGGATATCTTAAGAGGTGATAAAAGGAAAGCAAGTGGAAATTCTTTAAAATAAAACTTTTAATGAGAAGGACTGGAATATTCAAACATTCCATCCAGTAAAAAAATATGTCCCTGAAAGTCAGTAGTGGGGTTGATACTGTTCAGCCTATCTTGTTAGTGACAGACAGTGGGATTGAGGGCACCCTTGATGTTGTTCTCTGACAACACCAAATTCTGTGGGGCAGTCAACGTGCTGGAGAGAAGGAGCACCATCCAGATGGGCCTGGACAGTCTCATGAAACCTTATGAAGTTCAACAAAGTGAAACTCAAGGTCCTACACATGGGACATTCCCAGGCGCACCGACAGGTTCCTCCCCACAGAGTTGGGGGTGCTGCTTGATCATGAACCAGCAGTGTATGCTCACAGCCCAGACAAGGAGGGCTGGGACCAGATGATCTTTAAGGCCCATGCCAACCCCTTAATATTCAGTGACTCTATGATCCTCATTTTGTAGTAACTGAATCTTGCTCAGACTTTTCTGAGTTGACTTAGAAGGGGACTGATTCTGTAAAGTGATTAAAAATATGAAAATAAGATCTCAAAGCAAATATTTCTATAACTTCATTTATTATTCACCCTCTTTTTTTTTCCTATAAGATGAAATGAAGACCAACTATACTATGTTCTGGAATTTTACTTCTATGTCTGGGACTGGGATTTGTCTCAATATCTTTAATCAAAAAATGTCCATTTATCCAGCTCTACAGAATGATTCTGATCATCTCCACACACTGATTTATATTCCAGCTGCACAACATTCCTCCTACCAGCTTTATACGATTGTAAGAATGCTGTTGTAGCAACATATTTCCTGTTCTTATGCTAAGCTATGCCTGTGAGCTGAACCAGATCCCCTCTAGATGAACATGATCATTTCTGCAATCATGCTGCGAGAACCAGCCAGGCTTCCCATTGTTCACTTAAAAATATTGTGATGAAGAATTATCAATAGACAGGCACTTGAAATCCACAGACTTACAAATGGGAAGTGAGTACCAGGACTAACTTATGTGAGAAAGGAGCTGTCATTATGAATCCTGCTAGCCGGAAGAGATGAAGGATGAGTCTAGTGTTGAGAATATTGATTCTTTGTGTAGCCAGAACAAAATTCCTGGCATTCTCCAGCATTTTCTTAGAGAATTGTGCAGGTTTTGACATGGATAATTTTCTTTGTAGTAGCTAGTATGGAGCCCTGTTTTAGATTTGAGCTTAACACATTTGATAGTACAGGAATGTTTTTGCTACTGTTGGGTAGTGCTTACATGGAATTAAGGCCTTTTCTGCTCCTCATGCTGCCTCACCAGTGAGGAGGCTGGCAGTACATGGCAATTCAGGAAGAGACACAGGACAGATAACCCCGACTAACTAAAAGTATGGTCCATTCCATATGGCATTGTGTTCAGCATATACAGCTGTGGGAAGAGGAAAATGGGGGGGACACATTCAGAGTTCATGATGTTTGTCTTCCCAACATACTATGATGCGTGATGGAACCCTGCTTTCCTGGGCATGGCTGAACACTTCTCTTTCCTTGGGAAGTGGTAAATGATTTCATTGTTTTGGTTTACTTGTGCTTCCAGATTTTGCTTTTCCTATTTAACTTTTGTCTCAATCTAAAAATCTCAGTTTTACTCCTCTTATGCTCTCCCCATCCCACTGTGGAGTCATGAGTACAATGCTCTGTGGCTCTGTGGCTGGGTTTAGACCATGACAACTGTGTAAAGTTTATATTTTCTCTTAAATTCTAGATGATTAAGGACATCAGGCTAGCAAGTTGCTTATTATGTCTGTAATATTTTTCCTTCTAGTTGACTTAACTTTTCCTGGATATATGATAAGGTTCATTCTCAGTTTTAAAACACACTTATAGGCTGCAAACTCTGCCCTAGAAGCTGCAGATCATCTTACAGTCAGTCACAAAAGTGATATCTAAAATACCTGATACCCATTAGTGTGCAGATAATAACTAGTCTTTGGGGAATAGGTAACTAACTAAAAGATGCATCAGTTTTTTATGGGCTAGGAAGTATGTAGAACTCACTTTCAAGAAGTCCACTATACAGCAAAGCTATGGGACTATATATTCTACAAAATTGTCTTAAGATTCTGTATGTTGCTTCTAAAACAATATTTTCTTGAGTTATCTTTTTTTTTTCTTAAGAAATAATTTCAATGAAACTTAGAAGCAGGCTTCTGTGTTATTTGTATGGCTGGACGTAATTTTCAGGTATTCAGGAAGTAAGAAGAAATGTGCTTTTAATAGTAAAAAAATAGCTTTAATACCCTTTTTTATTGGAGTTCTTGATTATCTTTAATGAGGAAATTTTGACACATCATTTAGGAAGTTTGATTAATTTGAAATTGTTTACAATATTTAAATTCTAGTAAAATATATCTAAGATTATGTGACCAAAATTTTTCAAATAAAAATTGTTTGGATGTGAATTAGTTTATTCTTTAGGTGTGAAAGGCATTTAATAATTATAAAGTATATGCATATGAATATGAATATGAATATTGATATGTTAGATAGTACACCTTATATGAGGTACATTTACCAAATAGGTTTTTTGACTTTTCTTCCCTTCTTAAACTAGCACATTCCCCAAAATGATACTTTTCCTTTTCTTTTTTTAATATTATTCCAAGGAGTTTTGTGCAAGTTTTCTTATGGAGAATGCTGTCTTGATTTTGAGCATTTTCATTATGGTATCTATTAGCCTGTGGCTTGTCATTCAGGTTTAGTAATTTGACCGGTCATTGCAACACTTACTGAAAGTAACAGGAATGAAGTATTTAAGCCTTGTCTTACAAAGCTCCCCCATTTTAGGGGAAGAGCAGTCAAACTGTAGGAATTCTGTTTGCTTATCTAATAAATGTGCCTATTGCGTGCTAAGATTTTATCACTGGGTTAAATGTGCTTATAGATTCAACAATTTAATCCTTCCTACAAGATCTGCACTTTGATCTTAAGCTTTTTAGTGGTGAATTTGAGATGGCTTGAGATCCAACCATGATTTTGAGTTACAAACTTTGTGAAAATCAAATATTAAAATGGACAGGATAGCTACATAATTTTTTAATAAGTTGATTCAGTTTTTGAAATAGAGGTTCCTCTTGATAGAGTTGCGATCCAGGAACCAGGAATGCCAACAGGAGGGTGAAAAAAGGCAACAGAATGGTCTTGTTATCCAGTGTATTTAACTAGCTTGCACATTTTCTAGAAAACATGAAAGCATTACCATCATGATATTAAAAACTTGTAATGAAACTTGTATTTTTCTCTTGAAAACAATGGTATTCCAGGGAGGTAATGTGGCTTAATGAAGGGCTAAATTGTCTAGACATGCTACAGCTGGTAACATGATGGCTGATTTGGAATGACCCACAGGGAAAATAAGAGGATTAGATCTCACATTAGATCTCACTATGCCAGTCGCAAATGATAAAGGAAATGGTTCAGTGAGGTGTACTGGAAAGTCTTTGCTTTTCCTAGGAGCGAAAGAAAACTTTTCAGCTTGAATGCTAAAAAATACCTGTTTCTTCATGCATTACATTTGTAAGTTCAGAAATATTATCTGATGTAAATATATGACTTCTCTTAATGTTATACACAAACAGAAGTCCCTAAGAATTTTCAATTTCTACTTCACACAAATATATCTTGGGATACTCTTAATCATGCTGATATCTGAATGATTAATTATTCTGTAACATATATAAACATCAGTATAAAAATATATTATCAAATGAGGTACAAAATATGTCTCTAATGGGCAGCTAGTCTTACTCTAGATTAAAGCAAAAAAGATCTATATTCTTTCCTGCTTCTGAAGGAAAAAAAGAAGGAGAATGGTCCCAAAACTGCATTGAAAGTTTCATGTCCCTTATCTGTCCTTCCTTTTTCTTTAGGTAGAGGAGCAAGAGGGCTTGAATTCTCATGTTACAGTATTTGGGTGTGAGTAAATGTTTCGGATTTTATCTGTTTTTAAATCGCCTAAGTGTTGAAGAGTTGCTGAAGAAATGAGTTAGAAATGGAAATTGCTAATGAGAAGTGATCATCCTAAGAACATGAGCAGGAGCAGCTGTGAGACTACATGGTTATGAAAGCCTGGATGCAGAAAGAATAAAAAGTTTCCTCATTCTCACAATATAAAGGAGTCAAATACATCTTGTCAAAATGAAGCTGAGTTTTATTACAATTTTGGCTTCATATATAGATAATAAAATGACAGCCTATAGTTTAATTTGCAAGCTCTTCAAGACCAGAGAATTGAAGTGTGTGCATTAAAATAGAGAGCTGGGCAATGAAAACAGACATACTATTGCAGGATATGAAATCTCCTATGAAAAGGATTATGTATTTCTAAGGCAATAGATAGACAAAATCTGATAGTATTTATGGGACATGATCCCTGTAGGGATAAAATATTGTTCGTAATGGAAAATGCCTCTTAAAGAAATATGGACTGTTTATTTTTGTGGGTGGGGAGGAAGTTAGATGCCCCAAATCAATCTTAGCTACAGGCATCTTTGGATCATGAAGCAGCCTCTTGTGATTGCAATTTCTGGTTTTTAAGTCTTCATAAAATTTTCTATTATATCTGAGAGAATCTGTTGCCAGCCTATAGCATCCAGATGGTTTTCAGGTTGCAGGAGATACAAACATGCAAAAGGAACCTGCAGATTGCTTTTCATGAATAAACAGTATGTTTAATTCAATTCTTAAGCTAGCATTCATCTATCTATTTTATAAAAGTACCACAGAACTTGTTGATAGTATTTGCATTGATTTCAAAGAGGAAACTTGTTTCTTTTAAACTATAGGTTGAAAAGTCTGCTTCTGTTCAGCATAGGGCTGTTGAAAGGTTTCTGAATTGTTATGGAATTAGTTTAATTTTAGGTTTTTTAAAGAACCCAAAAATAAAGGAAGTTAAACTTTTTTGGGAGTTCTTGCTAAGTTTCTCATTACTTTATTGTCAAGGTCTAGGGATCAATCCAGCTGGCACTAAACCTTCAAAGTCTCACTTAGGAGAACTAGGAGGTATAAAAACAACCTATGGACTTTGACTTGCAGATTAAAAATGACTTAGGTTTAAAAGGGATTTATTATTGAATATTTTCTAATTATAACTCAAATGGGACTGTTGGCATTAAGAATATATGGGATATGAATGTGAAGAAGGAAAGAGAAGGAAATATAAACCAACTAAGCTGCTGTCAGTCTTAGGAAAAAGAGCACAGTTTAATCAATTTGATTTCTAGGAGGATAAAAATAATAATTAATAGGTAATATAATTACAGGCTAATCACAAAAATGCAAATAAACAGTAAGTGAAGGGATGCTGTATTTTAATGAGTGCAAGTGCCTTGAAGATTGAGGTATTTAATTGCCTAAAGGAATATGGGACTCATGATGGAATGCAGAAGGAGCCCCATTTTGAGCTTGTGTAATAAATTTTGCAGAACATTTTAAGGGGATAGTGGCACTGTCAAAGATGTAATGAAATATTTAGAGGAGGACCAAAGGTACAGAAAGGGAGGAAGACAGATGAATTGGGGGAACAAGCATATGCAAATGGAGAGACAAGGAGGCAGGGCGAAGCAGGGAGGGAGAAAGGACTTTGGTGTAAGGAGATTTCTGGTCAATAGCTTTAGCTAAGCACTGGATATGATCACCAGAATCTTTCATTTCTTTCATTTCTTTCAAATCTTTCATTTAATTGTTATTTCTGTTTTCCTCAGTAGAGTCCTGTCTGGTGTTTGTGTGTTGACATCCAAATGCCCATAACTGGAAAGAGTGTGAATGTTTCCCTAGGGAATTTCAGTTTTACAGTGCGTACTTCACCAGATAATTTCAAGCCAAATTAGCTGCTGCGTGGAATAAGAGGTCTGGCAGCAAGTTACAGGAGAGAGTAGGTTGGGATGCCAGACTATGGAGACACCAGCAGTCTGACAGTCAGATATTTGGCTGGCCAGGTGGTTCTTTCAGCTTCTAGGGCAGACAGCCTGACAGTCATCTGAGAAAGCTATAGGTCTGGGGAAACTATTGTGAAGCGAGGGAGATATGTACAGAACAAGCCAGAGTTTGAGTACCAAGAAGAGTGTGTCTGAAAAACCCAAGGACTTCTACAGCCAGGTACTAATAAGCAGGGAACCCAGAGGATCTAGGGCTAACTACTGGATAAATTTGCTAAATTTCTAAGAACAGGTGCATATATATGTACATAGAGAATATCAGCTAGCAGCATCCACCCTGATCCTTTTCTGAGGAAAAATATAGTCAGGCTAATAATGTTCACAAAAAAAGAAAAGAAGCTTATATTGATCGTCTTTTGTTCTAATCCATTCTTATTTCCCAAATTTCAAGACATTTTCAGTGACTGTAGTTAATTCAGGAAAGGTAATTTATCAGTGTGAAACTTTATTTACCCAATTAATTTGGTTGAGTGGATCATATATGAGGTCAGTGTTTTTAAAACATTTTATTTCCTTCCAAGTCAGAGCTTTTGCTCCAGGAAATGTTATGATCTCGTCCTGACTTACATAAGAACAACATGAGTCTTATCTTTTAGCTCCTCCCCAGCTTGGTCACAGCATCGGGTCTGCCAGAGTTAAAGTGTTTGGACAATGCTCTCAGGCACATTGTGTGAGTCCTGGGGTTGTGCTGTGCAGTGCCAGGAGATAATCTTATATATAATCTTATAGTTACTTGATAATCACTGTAGGTCTCTTCCATGTCAGCATATTCTGGGATTCTATGATTACTTTCAAGTGCTAAAACACTTCTGGATGTGTAATAGTTTTGTGCCATGGCAAACATGGAAGTAGAATAATAAATCTGTTTCAAAATAATGTCTACACATAAAAGTTGTGTTCAGAACTTTGTATTATTGAAAGGAGAAGATGTAGAATTTTCTGAAGCATGATACTGAGAAAATAGACATGTTATAACAAAAATCTAAAAAACCCCAAATATAGAAATAATGTTTTAGTGGTTTTTGTTTTGATATTGCGTTGTTTGGTTTTGGTTTGGTTTAGCTTGTCTTGGGGGTTCTTTTGTGCCTTTTTTTTTTTTTTGGCTCAATTTGGTTTTGCTTTTGTGTTTTATTTTTAGGATTGTGTGTGTGTGTGTGTGTGTGTGTGTGTGTGTGTGAGACGGTGGTTTTCTTGCAGTTTTTCTGTTTTATGGTTTTATTCATAAACTCATATTCATTCAAAAGTGAAATCCATTCCGGGAAAGGAACGCACACTGTGAAATAAAGTTACCTTTTGGTATCAGTGAATGTTCATGCTAACAAAGGTGAACAGCTGAAGAAATTGTTCAATGTGGGCAAATGGAGTTAACACAATGCCTCACTAGAGCATAGTTTACTTTCTCTGTGAATGAAGATCATATGAAAAGTGATTGGGTTAGAGAGCACATTATAAAGAGAAAACAAGCATTTTTTTTCTCTATTCTGTAGCCTTAAAAATGTCTAACTCATTGTGAACTATCTTACTGTTGAGCACGAGCCCTGAAGAACAAAGAATTTAAGACCTAGAATAGAATGGCCACTGCCGGTATTTCTCCTCTAAAAAATAGCAAATACTTTTTTGCCGTGTTCTGAACTGCACCAAGAGTTCTTCACAAAAAATAATGAAGAAATGCTTTCTGATTTCCTACAGATAACAGATGGTGTTAAAGAAGTCTGTCATACATAATGTTCAGCTGCCAAATCTCTTCTTATAAAAGGATTGAATAAATATCCCATGCAGATGATATTTTATGAAACAGATTATTCTCCTCAAAATAGAATTTTTTTACAGCTTTCCAATTCCTGCAAGTATATAAGTGTAAATAAAGAAAGAAAAAAATATTTATATTCTATTTCATGGAGAGTCACAGGAGGGGCTATTTTTTAAAGCATTTTAATTTTCTTTCTGTATAGTAAGGGGAAAATATGATTCAGATTAAGATTCAATGTTGGAACATTTGAATTAAACTTTTTTTTATTATTACTGACCACTTATATTTTTTAATAAATCTCACAAAAAAATGTTTGGATGTTTTTTTCCCCTCATTAGATTCTAATTAGCTTCAATGCTTTTTAGTATGAGTTAAGAAGCTCATCAGTACAACCAGATTTCTCCAACTGGTGTTTTCACAGTTCATGACATATAGTGATTGTTAAGGAATAAGTTGGTTTTGGTTTTTCTTTTTTAGTTTTTTGGGGGTTTTTTTTAATTCTTTCTCTGGGGGGAGGGTAGTTTTTGTAGAGAGTTTTTTTTTTTTTGGTTGGTTGTTTTTTTTTTGCAAAAAAAAGAGGTTAATTTTGCCTCAGATTGTTAATGGAAATTAGTCACCTAATTCTTGTTTGGTTTGTTCAGAATTTTCATTGTGATTGTTGAGATCAATTTTTATACTGCAGTGAGAATTATAGGTATATATATTCCCAGCAAAACTCTTTAGTTGGAAGACAGCCTGAACTTTTACTAGTTATCAGTGTGTTACTCTCTATTGCTTTCACAGTATCTGCCTCTTGAGTTATAATTAGGAGGTTTCCTCCAATAGTGCAACCAAAACTTTCAGGTTATGGTTTTGATGCCTTTATCATTATTATTTAATGCTAAAACATAAACACCAAGTGATTTCCAAGCTCTGTACTGCTGGCCTTAGGAAGAAACACTTGGATCTGGAGATATTTTCTAACTTGTGTCTCTTGCTTGAAAGTGTTGGATGAGGTCACAATGTGCTTGACAAACCCTTGGTATTTGACTATTAAAATGCCTTTTGCCAACTGTGCTTAGCACAGTGAGCATCCTGTGCTGTTGAACAAGTTGTGGGTTTATGGTGAAAAGTTTCAGTATTGTTTCAGATGTCAATCAGCTACAAAATCATGCAATCCTATTTTCTCTATTTTTTCCCCCCACATTTTCTGGCATGGAATCATCTGAAGCCAAATCATAGCTCTTTGAGTTTTGTCTTAGTGCTTCTACTCTTTTCTGAAGTGAAGACTTTGAGTCTTTGAGATGGAATTTTGTACTTGATGCTTTCAGCAGTTTACAGTGATTTGTCTGAATTGTCTGTTCTTATTCCTATCCAGTTCTCAAGGTTTATTCCAGGATAATATAAATATAATAATAAGGATAATATATGCAGGGGATTTTTGTACTTGGCTTTTTTTTGGCTAACTTCAACTTTTGGTCCAGATGTTTGTATAGTTGAGCTTTGTGAAGCCAAAACTACTAATGTTTCAGCTAGCACTGTAGTCTGTAGCACTGTGGTTGTTGGACACACAAAGAAGTATTTTTATGTCAGGTTCCAAGTCAGTAAGCTGAACGGCTTAATCATAGTAGACAAGAAGCAGGAAGACTTCTTTATCTTGAAATGAGAAATTGTTTGGTGAAATTTGCAGATTGCTCTTTAACAATTTTTTCACATCCACAACTAATCTGAAAGTAGGTTGGAGGCTCAAATGTCTAAAAAGTCAGATTTTTCTTGTCCAGAAGTTAACTGTAACATTTTGCAAACTTAGAAAATCTAAAATACAGAGCTTTCTCACATTTTGATGGAATATTTTCCACTGATATAAGCTTATTTATTAAATCCACCTCGTGGATCACTATGTGCCTTTGGCAGTCCCTACTGGGCATAATTGCCGCTAATGAAACAAACAAATGCTTACAGCTAACAATAGCAGTGCCAAAATCTGATCCTGCTTAACTGAGGATATTCAATGTGAGCACAGCTGGTTGCCATAGATAGTACAGCATACATTCCAGAAAGGTACTGAAGCAAAAGGTGTGAAAACCTTTTAAAAATTCTGGCTTGCATATTGTACAGAGAATAACTGCAGGATGTGATTACTGAAAAGGAACTACTTATTCTTAAAAGACCAATCATTTTCCCACAAGAGTCAGAAAGCTGTATCACAGCATGTGCATTATCAGCTTTCAAAACTCTTGTAGTGAAGTTATCCTAATGTTCTTATTTGGTATATTTTTGATACTTCTTGCTGTGGTGTATGCATTCAAATGTAGTCTCTTACGTGCTGAATGATGAAACACATCTTTTTAGTTCTGGACTAAATTATAATGCTCTTGAATGCTGAAGACATGTCTTCGTGCTTAGAGAAAAATTGTCTTGGGCTGTCCCTTTAACAGAAGCCTCCTTTAAATTCATTCTGCAGGTTTCTGCTTTAGTTAGATGCAGGTTGTTGATAGGTGGGCTGCATTCCTCTGTATTTGACTGTCCTTCCTCACTGAATCCCATAGAATTTATTTTCCCTTTCCAGATTTAAGAATCAGGTTTTGATATGTTGAGTAAGCTTTGTTGGTATCTCCAGTGACATCAGTGGAGCTTCTTTTTAAGTAAAATAGGTCTTTTCTAATGAAGGAGCTTAGAATTTCACTGTGTGGGAGCAAAATCCAACAACAATATCCTCAAATGTGTTAGGGTTGGTTGATTTGTGTTTTTGTGGGGGTTTTGAGTGTGCAGGGGGTGTGGAAAATGACAATTAAGCCTGTGTTTATGTTAAAAGGAATACAGACTATCAAACACAAAGATTTTTAACTTTTTTTTTCAATAGCCTGAGTCACTTTTTTATACTTAGTTGACTAAACATACTTTGAGTGAGAAGTAGATATTGGCTTACTTCTTTAGAAGAATGGAGTAAGAAGGATGTACAGAGCTATTTAAATGACTCAGGCTTCCAAACAAAATGCCAGTGACAATTCAGTTATAACTCCTTGACCAATAAGTGGAAAGGAGAAAGAAAGTCTTTGCCTTTAATTTAATGTTTTACATTTGGTCTACATAGATATTGGTAAAATAAAGTAGAAATAAAAAAGGCATAGAAACCTTCATCCAATCAGAGTACGTTGCTGTCATATTTCATTAAAATCACAGCTTCCAAAGTCTTAGAGAAATCTGTTAAACCAACCGTACAACTCCTAAGCCTTAGACTTTTAGTGGTTTGGATATTTTTAGCACTAAAAAAACCAACATTTATAGATGGATGGAAGGAAAATAAGAATTTAAAAAAGCATTAGTTACATGGACACGTCTGAGAGAGCAAGGAAATGTACAGTGTCCTATTACTTAATAGGACAACATATAAGTATTTATTAACACATTTATATCTAACATTAACAATTCAGAGCCCTTATTCACAACTGTGATAAAGCCACGCCTTTCGAAAGGCTTTGGCATGTGCAGTTTGGACTATGGGAGAACCTGTGAGACATTGACTAATTAGAGTAATGCAAATCTCACTAGTAATTCTCAAGGTCTTACTTGGAGTTTTCTTTTTATTTTCCCATCACTTCCTCTATTTGTTTAATCTTAAAGGGTTTTTTGAGAAATAAAAACCTTCCCATGTAATACATCTAAAGAAACGCAGTGTTGTGGGGTTTTTGGGGGGTTTTTTTGGGTTGTTTCTTTTTTTGTTTTTTTTTTTTTAAGCTCAGCAAGACTTCTGGGTGTTTTGATGACCAGAAAATATATCACTGCAATTTTAATTTTGGGACTTGCCACTACTTCCCTCCCCATCAGTGGAATGGAAGAGAAAGAATTGGAAGGGCAAAAAGAAGAAAATTCAGGGATTGAAATAGCAATTAAATATGTTAAGTATAAGCTGTGCATACAAGCAAAAACAAATATTCAGTTCTTTGTGTTGGCAGGCAGACACAGAGCCAGTTTTTGGCAGGGCCTCAGCATATGTAACAGTTACTGGGGAAGTCAAATGTGGTAACCACAGACATTCTCCCATCTTCCTTTCTTTGAATTCTGCTGCTGAGCATGATGTCATGAGGTATGGAAGTCATATGGTATTGGTCCGTTTGGGTCAGTTGTTCTGGTTGTGTTCTCTGGCAATTTCAGCACTTCCTGCTGAGGAGGCATGGGGTGGCAGGTAGGGAATAGCCCTAGACACGTGTGCACACTGCTCAGCAGTAAGGAAAACACTGGAGTGTTATCAATACTGGCTTTGTCACAAATTCCCTGCAGAACACTACTGGCTGTGTATGGGCTACTATGAAGAAAACTAACTCCACCCAAGCAGAATCTTGTATGTAGGCCTGAGATCAAAATACTTGCCCACTGCCAATTCATTCTTATCAGCTAGTATGGAGGGAGAGTGAAATACTTCTCAACACTTATTACAGAAACCTGAATTGCTCTCTGAATTTCAGTGATTTCTGACATTAAAATCTGAGACCCTGGGGTTATGAAGTTCAGCATGCTGTGCCGTGGAGTTGGTTAGATAAAATCATAGAATTACTTTTGTTGGAAGGGATCTTTAAAGGTCTTCTAGCCCAGTCACCCAGCAATGATTCCAGTCTGACTTTAAATGTGTCTGGGAATGGTGCATCTTCCACCTCCCTGGGCAACCTGTACCAGTGTTTCACCGTGCTTATTGTACAAAATTTCTTCCGTAAGCCTTGTCTAAACCATTACCTTTTATCCTACTGAAAAATGCCATAAAAAAGTTTGTCTCTATTTTTCTTATAAGCCCCCTTTAAATATACTGAAAAGCCATTATAAGATCTCCTGAGAGCCTTCTGTTCTCCAGGCTGAACCTCTTTCAGTCTGTCTTCATAGGAAAGTTTCTCAACTCCTCTGATCATCTTCATGGCCCTTCTCTGGATCTATTCTAAAAGGTCCATGTTTTTTCTGGGCTAAGGACTTCAGAGCTGGACACAAAACTCTAGGTGGGATCTCACTGGACTGGAGTAGAAGGGCAGAGTCACCTCCCTCAACCTGCTGGCTTTTGATTCAGACCAGGATGCAGATTGCTTCCTGAGCTACAAGTGCACACTGCCAGCTCACATCTAGCTTTCCATCCACCTCTACCCCCAAGCCCTTTTCAGCAGAGCTGCTCTCAATCCCTTCACTCCTCCCTCTGAGGGACACCACTTGTCACTGATCTTCACCTAGTCATTGTGCTGTTGACTACTACATTCTGGCTGCATCCATCTAGCCAATTCTGCATCCACTGAACATTAATCAAACCTAAATCTTTTCAGCTTAGAAAGAAGGAGGTTGTGGGGGACAAACACCCGCTACAAAGGCCATACAGAGGTCCAGAGAGACAACATTTGTAGCTCTTCCCTTGTTCACTCCTGCAGTCATTCTTTCATAGGAGGACACTAGTTTGGTCAGGCAGGTTGTGTCCTTCGTGAAGCTCTGTCACCTCCTTGTTCTCTATATGCCTCACCATAGCTCCTAGGAGAATCTATTCCATGATTTTCCCATGCACAGAGGTGAGACTGACAGGTTTTCAAGTTCCCCCTTCCTAACCTTTTTAAAGATAAGTGAAATGTTTCCCTGTTTCCAGTCACTAGGTTCATCTCTGTCTGCGGTGACTTTTCAAATATCATGGAGAATGGCTTGACAGTTCCCTCAGTTCCCACTGAGATGCATCCAATAGACTTATATATGTTCAGGTTTTTCAGGTAATCACAAATCTGATCTCTTGCAGTGGGAAGGAATTTACATCTCCACTTCGCCAGTCTTCCAGTCCATCCACTCGAGGTGTGGGAAGTGAGGTTTCCTACAAAGCAGTGAGATGAAGCAGTTTTGCTACCTTGGCCTTCTCTTCATCTACTGTTATCAATTTTCAAGTTGTGTTCATCCGAGAATGCTTTCTTTGAGCATACTTTTCTGACTGACATACCTATAGAAGCCGCTCCCATTCTTTGCATCCCTTGCCAACTTCAGCTTCATCCACACTCTGAAAGCTGCACCAATGCATGACCACTGCAGCCCAGGCTGCCTCCAGCCTTGATGTCTCTGATTAGCTCACTTGTGCTGGTGACCATCATGTCCATTATCACATCCCCTGGGTTACAGCTGTCTATCCCTCCTTCAGTACTGCAGGAGCCACCTAGATGGCCTGCAGTTTAGTGTGCTACTCTGTCATAAAACAGTGTTTGGAATGCCATTAGTACAAGTAATTTTAAAGTCTAATATTTTTGGACTAAGTTAGTGAGGCTGTCATGTTGAATTGACTTTTGCCTTAAGTAGGTAAACAGAAAAATGAAATAAAGCCTCAAAATATTAGTCTTTTTTCTACTAATTGTAGCAGAATATTGTAAAGTAAAGTATTTTGTTTAGAGATGGGAAGATGAGCTTCAAAACAAAATATGTGTATAAGCAGTCCACTACCATCTTGTAACAGTGAAGTTGCTGATAGCACAATGTCAAAGTAAAACACCGTAGAGTCTCTTAGGACTGTAATTGAACGTGGTATATTTCTTTTAGCTCACTTTCCCTTTTTTGTTTCCTTGCTTTTATTAGGTTATTAACTACTTCTTGTTATAAATAGGATCTTCTTACCACATTTATATAGAAGTTTATATAACAGCATATTTTTAAGTGCTGCTAATGGATTTTGAGTTTGCCTTCTGAATAATTTGATCTCTTAATGCTGAAGAAAGAAATATTGATGAATACACATGACTTAACAACCTAAAATTAATTCTGTTCTTTTTTATCATCTAATTTTTAACTTAGCTGACTCAGTGAGTCAGATCTGCAAAGGACAGAATTCATACGAATATGAAAGGAATTAGTTATACTGTTCTACTCTTTGTTTTTTTGTTTTTAAGATGGGCCATAATTGCTTGGGAAAAAAAAGAATCCTAAAAATCTACAAGCACAACTTCCTACATGAATTTTCAGAATTGAGTGTAAAAGTACATTCTCTGCTTGTTTGCTTCCATTGTTAACTTTGTATCACCGCTGCGTTTATGTACAATGATTGATTTGAATCAGTGTTTTAACATTTGATAAACAGGAAATGTTTTCTCACTCCGTGGACTCCCTAATAAACATACTCTTTTTTTAGGTTAATCCTTCTATTGAAAGAATAGCTGCCCTGAAGCTTGAGCACTGTTGCTCACCCTGGTGTAACCTGTGAATTCAGACTTTGGTTTCTCGTTTTCTTGCATGCTGGGGTAGGCTAATTGGTGTGCTTTGAAGAGGTTGTTCTCGGAGACTGACCAGTTTATCCAGGGCCTGTTTGCCCTTTGGAACAGCACTGCACAGCATCCATCCCTTCAAGTCCCTGAGCAGGCT
Organism: Bombycilla garrulus; assembly: GCA_013400315.1. Taxonomy (NCBI): domain Eukaryota; kingdom Metazoa; phylum Chordata; class Aves; order Passeriformes; family Bombycillidae; genus Bombycilla; species Bombycilla garrulus. Next base: position 267,681 of record VXBU01003119.1, on the reverse strand, counting down.
GAAAAATGCTTTACTGAAGCCCAGAGTCTTTTCTGCTGCTGTTCTCCCTTGCTGTCCTCTGAGTTTTAATCTGTACCAGCAACTGGTCCCTGCAGCCAGGTGGGATGGTGACTCTGGGATGCTTCCTACCTGCCAAGCAGGCACAGAACAGGGTAGCCGGGTACCTCAGCGGGTAGCAATGTTTAACTGAAACCATGTTCTTGTTGACTCCAGTCAACAAGTTAGTTCACTGTAAGCATCAGTTATTCAGTGGTTTTGATTTATTGGACAATAGGAATCTTTGTAAATGACCCAATATGTTATTGTGGAAACATACAACAGAAACAGCGTGTGTATGTAGAAGCTATAACTCTTGTTAGTCTGAAATGCTAAATACAACTCAATAACACCAATTATTTTTGTTGGATTAAGAGATTTTTTTCTTCTTCACTGATGGATGCTATCATTTTCAGCATCTTCTGGGCAATGTGACTGTGACACTGTAGTTAAAATAAACACAAGTTGTGAGGAGATCTTGTTGATTTCATATCTTTCGACAGTTTCACCCACTTTATTTCAGAAAATTTAAATTCTACAGTTCTGGACTCTATTTTTCTATGTTTACCTTTGATACTTTCATACAATTGTATAAAATTGTATAAAAATCAGCTTTTTTTTGGTTTTTTTTTGTTTTTTTTTAAGTGAGAAAGTGAGAACTAGAGCAGGTTTGGGGTTGTTTGTTAGTTACTTTTCTTTTTAAGAAAGTAAGAGGATGTCCTTGTCTTGAAGGAAAGTTAAAATTGTGAAACTAGGCATGGTCAGAAGATTTAGTTATCTGGGTAAGGGAAGAAGAGACCTAAAAAATATTCGATAAGTGTAACCTGAGTAGTTTATGTAGAGGGATTGTATGGGTCATTGCTCCAGATATCTCCCTAATATTTGAAAGTGTACTCAGATGAAAACTGCTAGTGCTGTTACAAAGAGAAAAAACAGAAGGTGGAGAAAGTTAAAAATTTTAATAATAGCTATGCTGGTCATTGTAAGACACATCCTGGAGAACAAACAAACAAACAAACAAACAAACAAACAAACAATCAAACAAACAAACAAAGGAACCACTAAAAATATTTAGCTAAATAAAAAGCAACCTGAAACTGGCTTATATTATGTCCTAGTGATACCATTGAAACACAGTTTTGATGGTACAACTTTTAATTTAATGTGTTTAAGATATTCTAATATGTTAGCACTTTCTGCTATAATTCTGTCAGCTGAGACCTAAACTGCTTCCTGCTTCTCCCTGTATAAGTCCCTGTGCATATATTAGAACACTGAAACATACAAAGAGCAGCATTACTTTTCTGATACCAAGCTTTTCTCCGCACCCCCACCAGCCCTCCCGGAAATCTTGGCATTACTGATTATTTCTTTTTAAAGCAATATTTGGACTATGAGAGATCCACAGGGTCTTCACATTTTCTGAAAAAGGAGAATAAAATGTGCAGCTTCTCTGCAAGGAGGTAACTTTGTGGCAGAATGAAAAGAATCAGATTGGTGACTACAAACATGCTCTGATGTCAGTGTTGTAGTGTGCTCACCCTTGACTGGACAAAGGCCACATTTCTAACTAGTATCAGCCTCAAACCTTGCTTGTTCTTTTTCCTATATTGCTAGCTATGGGTTGTCATGTGTAAATGAGAATAGTTTGCCTGTATAATGAGCAGCTAAGTGGTAGGAGTTTGTACAGTATCACCCTCAGAACGGTTGCTGTGATGAGTTGCCTCTGTTTCCTTTTGTTGCCAATGTCTGTGGTAGCTTATAGCTGGGGAAGATGAAGATGCTGTCCTCTTCCTGCAGCTGAAGACTTGATGCTTGACTGAGTGACCTTAAGACCAGGCAGAGTGTCAAGAACTTAATTCTACTTAGAATCCAAGTCCGTATTTTCTACCTTGCTGAATTTTCATTGACTAGAACTTTTGATCAAAATTCAAAAATGTTCAGGCTTATAAGATCAGCAAATCAAGTAAAATATACAACAGGATCCACTTTATATTTGGACAAAGATGTCAGGTTTGAAACCCTGTGTAGTTTAGGTTGCTTACAGAAGTGATGTGTGTTATAGTATTTATGTCTTTGGTATCCTGTATTTATCTGCCCTTTGGGAGATGAAGATAGTACAACACTATGTGGGATTAATCTGCTTTCCTTACAAAAGCAGAGTGTTCTTAAAGGGACATTAACTAAAACCCTGTCCAGACGAGTAACATGTTATCCCCCTTTTTCTAGTGGTACCACCAAATCTGGAGAAATTAAGACTAGTTGCAAAAGAATTAGACAGTTTGATTTAGGTTAAATAAAAGCATGGATGTGTCCTTTAAATCTCATTCTATGTCACTAATTTAAAATCCTGAGAAACCTTGCGTTCTTTTCTGTGGGGTGTGGTCTGGAGGGGAAAAACAACCAAACAAACAATTTAAAAAAAGAAAAAAAAAGTACCTGAAAAAGCTCAAAAACAAGCAAGCAAACAAACAAAAAAATATACATCCCTGGCCTGTAGGAAAAGTTGGTTTCTCAAGTAGTAGGAAACAAAATGTGAAATATTAAAAATTAGAATAGGAATTCTCAGGAAGAAAAATGGTCTATGTAAACAGACATTTGCTCTAATGTCAGTGTAAGCTGTGGATAAATTGGAAGATATGATGAGCACCATTGCCAAAATATTTTCAATATGCAAAAAGTCAAGAGGGATGATCCAAAGTTCATGAAACTTCTTTTGGTCATAACAGGACATATGCAGAAGGTTTGTTTTAAAAATTATTTCATTCATAGTGAAAACTAAATAAAAATTATTGATTCTTATTGTGATATGAAAACTTTTATGTAGGTGCAGAGCAGGAGAACATTGTCAGAAAGGTAATCTTTTGTGTGGATGAAGAAATACTTTGTGAAACTTTGCATCAGCATTAATCATCCTGGAAGACATGGAATTCTGAGCAATATGAAGGAGGATTCCAAATGAAAGGAACCTCAGTGCAACCTCAGTGATTCTGGTGAAAACAAACTAGGATTTGGTAGGACACCATTCTGCAGGAATTTATAGTCTCAGCTGAATTTGCCTTGGTATTTTTTTTCCAGTGCTAGTGCATAAACTGGATATGCTTTCAAAACAGAACTGCTTTTCATATTATATCTACCACCATGACTTTATTATTAATGCTAATAATGGCTAACCTTCACTGGTGTGTTACTTGTTTTAAATCTGGAAAAAAATAGTGAGTCCAACTCACTTCTCCAACTGATTTTTATTCTCTGTATTTGAAGGTCCCATCATCCTTCCTTTCCTGACCTCAAGAAGTCTGACAGGCTTTAAGAAGAGGTAACATATGCTTAGGAAAATATAGAAGTCTTCACTGGGAAAGTGAAAGCTCTTTCAGTTCACAAAAGGACATTTAGAGTGAAAAATTGTTTAATTGATAAGATTATTCTATATAATTGACTTATTTTTAATGTATGTGGCTGAATTAAATCTAGTAAGTTAGATGTAAGTGTAGAATCCCACATTTAAGAGTAAATTCCACTAAGAAAAAGAATTATTTCTGAATCACAGGGAAAACTGGTTTATAGCAGTGTCTGCATCCGCTCTAATACAGGTTGTTTTGGAATTTTCACTATAACTTTTTGGTTCTGGGTTTTATAACTTCAGTTATTTTAAAACTCTTTCAGATAATCTTTGCTAAACAAGTTCAGATTGAAATTCCCAAAAGAATTTGGTGATGAGCTAATTTTTTTCCTCATTCGTGTTCCAAATATGTGTATCACTATCACGTTTATCCATATCACATTCCTATTTCACACTTAATGGCTTTTAGAACAGCTTTTACAAGAGAAGCTCCATAAAAACATCTAGCTAGAGACTTCTATATGTATTTTGTTTTGCTTTCCTTGCAGAAAATATTTGTATCCATAAAATGGTAACTGCTCCATTTTTCCTGATGAAGATCTCCACAACATTTTGGATGTTCTGAAACTCTTCCAGGCTGCTAGTAACTTGGTCTCACTAAAATCTTCAAAAACGTCCGTTGGTCCTGTAAATCCTTAAATTCCAGAGATCACTCATAAATCATCCATTCTAACTTGTAGACTTCTACCCATCTGGGAATGGGTTAACAATTGCAAACATTCTCAGCAGATATCAGGATAATGGACCTATTTGCAATTAGGCACGACCTGCTTCAATTTACGTTGCTTGCTGGCAGATTAGGTCCTCCAGAGTTCCTGCAGTTTAAGTACGTAAGTTATGATTTCATTTGAATGTACTGAAATTGAGCTCCTCTTGTGGGTTTCAGTTTAATGTTAATATTCCAGGGGCATAGTCAATAGATATTCTGGCATTTGGCCATCCTGCATTTGATGTATCTGAACTCTAGTCCAGACTAATAAATTCAATACACTGCATAGGGTGACCTCACAGAGCTTTAACGGAGACAAAATTTATTATTCTATTAACAGATATTTACTCTTGGAGAAAACAACAGATGTCATATTTTATAGATCCTAATTTGTAGGCCATACTCAGAAACAGTAGCTCTTTCCCAAATCCTTGCAATTAGACATTGCTGTCTTTTTGGATCTTGAGTTTCATCCTGCTTTTCCTATTAAGTCACATTTAGTTGTTCTTTTTTTTGTCTAATAAACTTAATTCAATTTCAGGAAACAAATACACCAATGCTTTCTTTCTGTGCCAGAACAGAGATTTGTGCTTTTGGCAGCAATATTAATCAAAAAGTAATGCAACTTTCACTTTCATTAAGGTCTCCATATGCTGTTTTAGCACTACAAAAGGATCTTCAAATATATTAATTGTGTCTAGGCTTCAGTGTGTTGTTCCCATACTGGAGCATGACCTAACCAAAAGGATGAAGCTTTTCCTGTCACTTGTTGCTGGGATCAGAATGCTAATTCTTTAACAGAGCAGCAACTTGTAGTAGAGCTCCCTAGACCAGAACAGTAGTGCCCTTCCTAGCAACTGTTCCTCTGCAGGAAACATGGTATTTCATTTTTAATCTTCCCAGAGCTCAACTAGTGAAGATTTTCCAACCTCTCAGCAGTTGCTGCAGCAATCCACTGTATTTTGCATCCATCAATTGTAAGAGCAGCTGTTGCTAGGAGAGTCCTAGATCTTCAGTAGTGGTGAAAAATCTTGTAGGAATGAAGGAAAGCCTGCTTGCTAACTCATAGGGTAGCTGTGTTCAAAGCTCTTCCCTCAGAGGCTGATTGAAAGCAGCTCAGAGAGTTGAAGGCACCTGTGTATGTGCGTGTGTGTGTGTGAGTGTGTGTGTGTGTGTGTGTGTGTGCATACTGCTGAGACAGAAAGGGAAAGGACTAGGCCCTGGCCATGAGAGTTAGGTGAATGAATGAGAATGCAAAACTGTGAGATGTAACAGAGGTTCCATAGCACAGTGAAAAGATGGCAGAGGTACTGTTATGACAAATCAGTCATGTAGGGATCGTCTGACCTTTTTAAGGAGATAGAGAAGAGTATTATGGGACCTTGTGGGAGTGCTATCTTGCAAGAACATTTCAAGGTAACTTAAGCAGTATTGTCATGGAAAACCAAGGTGACTTAGGTAAAAGTGCCAGAAATACTGGATTTGAATATAGGTGAAGCCAAATGGAGACAGACAGGAAGTAAAGCAATTGGGGGTAGGTCAGTTTTCTGGGAGGAGATCAAGGTGGAGAAATGGAAGGCTAAGGGTAGAGTGTGGGGCAGTGGTGGTTGTACAAACATGAGAAAAAAGAGATGAGTTTGATAAAATAGGCCAGTTGCATATAAACAGCAGTACCTGTCCACTTCAGTGTATCCTATCTTCTTAATAATCATGGTCTTAACTATTTTTCATGTAAGGTATTCTGTGCATGTGCTCAAAGATCTAAATGGCAGCAGCTGGAGAGGATGAGTGGTTGAAATGTCTATCACTGGAGAAATGGCTGTGGGCTATGGGGCCGGTAGGTCTACTGACAGCAGATGGTTTATGTTTCCCTAGGGCTTTGCAATTCTCTGTGTGAGTACATGTAATGTGCTAGCAGATGTCAAATTGGGCTCACAGGCAAATAGAAGGAGACCTGCATATGGGAAGACTCAAGGTCTGAAGCAGTGGCTGCATAAGGCACCCAAAATCTCTAAACTGTGTTTTAGGGAGTTGTGGAATTTGTGCTGATTATTGTGACTTTTTTGGTTTAAGCTTGGTGACCAGCTAAACCCCACACAGCTGCTTGGTCACACCACTGCAGTGGGCCAGAGAAGAAAATTGAAAGCGTAAAATTAAGAAAACTCATGGTCTGAGATAGAGATAGTGAATTAATTCCTTATTTTTGTTTTCTTTATAAAACTACTTCTCATTGGCAGGCAGATATTCAGCCATCTCTAGGGAAGCAAGCCTCAATCAAAATGAAGTTATGGGAAGACAAATGCAATAGCTCTGAATGTTGTATCCCTTCCTCTTTCCCTGCAGCTTTTAATGCTGAGCATGATGCCATACGGTATGGAATGGTCATTTGGTCAGTCAAGGTCAGCTGATCCAGATGTGTCCACTCCCAATATCTTGTGAACCCCCTCTCTTGTGGATATGAAGAACAGAAAAGGCCTTTGCCCTGATAAGCCCTGCTCATCACCAACTAAATCTTCCCTTCATTCTCAACCATGATTTAATAGTAAACTTAAAACACAGCAATATACAAGATACTATGAAAAAAAAATTAACTCTATCCTGGCCAAAACCAGTAGAGATATTAAAAATAAAGATACATTTGTGAAACAACACAATGAGAGCATGTATTATTTTATTTTTGGAAATGGACTTCAACACTAATCAGTCAAATAAGAAAAAAAACTTGGTGGTATTTTTGTGGGTACATGTTGCTGGTGTTTTAAGTAGGTATCAGTAAAGACACTGTCTCTGAAGCTGTCTGTGTCAGTATTTTAACATGTTGTTTTGGAATATGTGTGGAGTCCTGTTGCCGGCTGGAAAGAGGACAAGAGTAGCCACACCTCTGGGACAGGTTCAGGAGAAGCTTCCTGGCCTGAGGTTTTGTCCCACTGAAGGGCAGTAACTGGGGTGGAGGAATCACAGATTTGCAGAATATTCTGCATTGGAAGGGATCCACAAGGGTTATTGAGTTCAACTCAAGTATATGGCCCATACATTGAGTAACACAACTTTGGTTTTATTACCACAGTACTCTAACAGGCTTTGTTTTTGTTTTTGTTCGTGTTTTTTTTTGTTTTTTTTTGGTTTTTTTTGTTGCTGTTGTTGTTGTTTTTTTTTAACACCCATCGAAAGTAGCTCATTGAAATTTCTAATTTATTTTAATTTTAGGTTCATATAATCTTTATATTTAATACTTTGAAACCAGACTTTAGTATTTAAAATAAACAATATTACTAATGATCAATGTGTCTCTGTTGGCCTAGAAATTCTTCTCAGTGTGCTGAAGCAATATTAGCTTCAATGACTACGTGGGAGAGGGAAGGAACCTCCTCTTCAATTTATATTTATTCCTTCACTAGTTTTTATATATCTCTGACCTGGAGAAGCCTGTTATTTTTTAATATACAAAGGATCTGAAGCTCCAGTCTTCCTAAATATTTTTTCTCCTTCAGAGAAACTTTCTGCTGTCTCTTTGACACCAGTTATTGAAAAAAATAGAAGTTTTATTGCATGCCATAAAAGAAAATCATTTCTTGCCTTACCAGATTTAGTAATTTTGTATGAAACTTTTCCAAGCAAAACTTGCTTTACAGAACCAGCAACTGCAAAAGGTAAATTTCAGACCTGTTAAATTCAGAACAGTGAAATACTGTTTTGAAGGTGTTCCAGGAACCTGGAATAACGTGCTCTTATCCATCAGTTAACCACTCCAGATTGTACTGCTGGGTGGTTCTCACTTCTGGAAAAGGCCATTCAGCTGGAGCCAAGTCCTTTTTGCATATTTAAGCTTTATTATTTTTTTTTAAGCATGTGAACAATCCTCTCTTTTCATTGCAGCCATGCCAAGGCAAACGGTACTTGAATTTCAAGTTTGTATTTAGTTTAGTAGTACCTATACAAACTGCAGTACTGATAATGTAACAATTTAAATAATGTAGCCATTCTCATCTTAGAGTTATTATCTAAGACAGCCTCTTAACAAAGACGATTTTTAACCCAAACTATATAAGCAGAAAACAAAACTTTTCTGTGAGCAAAATATGTATGATTGTCGATATGAAAGTGCCTACTAGGGGGAAGAAAGAAGTCTCCTAAGGAAATAGCTGTTCCAAATACCTGCAGGGCTTTGCCTTAGCTATTCTTTACAGTTTCTCTGATTTCAAGACATGCTTCTAGACACCTTTACAAACTGGGCTCTTGAGATTTGTTTCCTTTCTTATGTTCACATGCCCTGAGGGTAATGTTTCATAGTACAAAATAGAATATGCTTTCAGAGGTGAGTTAATTCTAGTTAGCAAACAGTGTTTGGCTCAGATTTTGAGAATCTATCTTTCTCTTGCAACTTTCTGCTCTTACAGCCAAGTGAGATTTTTCTGTTTTCATGTGATGAAATGATGTAATTTTACTCCTGTGGGTTCTGGACTAGCTGATGCTATTTTCTGGTCTTTGCTGAATATATCTGTTGTATGATGAAGCAGTGTTGCCTCTGGAAATTAAGATAGGACTTTTTGGGAGGTGGGTTAAGCAGAAAAGTTTTAAATTAATGAGAACTAGCCTTTTAGCAATGTGATCCAAAAGATCTTGGTGTATGAAATGAATTTCAGATTTTAAAGAAAATAAAAATTGTTTATATATTCAAGATGAACTTGAAATAGTCATTATTATTTAAAACATCATTTTATTAGACAGAGATGATAATAACTGTAATCATGGATTTTGTTGTCCTGAAATGTTTTCAGAAAAATAGATATAAACATCAATTTAATAAAATATTTTTGCATCAGTTTTTTTTTCTTCCTTTTTTTTTCCCGCTCTGATGTTTTTTATATCTAGGCTTAAACACATTAGGCTACATAATCCTCTTGTAATGATCAGGTTTTAGGGGACTAGAAGTTATACTCTTTGGTCATCATACATTTAGTAACTTGTTTTTAATATAATGAAAGCAAAACCTCATTTATTTGCCACTCATGTGGTGGAAACTCTTTTGGTGGAGTCTATTTCATGTAAGATGGTAGGTTCTTTAATACTTACTAAAGAGGGATGTAATATTCATAAAAGCAGTATTTGAAATACTGTGTAGATCCAAAATCATTCCTTATACTGTAATCTTGTAGCAGCAACAACAGAAAGTACCCAAAACACACTTTTAGTATCTGTATAAAATCACCATTTCAGTTCATGACTGAATACTGTATAATAATAGTTTCTTCATAGCTGACACTTACTGATTATGTTTAAAAACACACCTCAGTGTTTTCATGAAGCACTGGAATTTATTTGTCCTTGCAATTATTTTACAGTATAATCTCAAAAATTTAACTCTAAAATTTGATTTAATTAAATTTTGAGAGAGCTGGAGCTAAATAGCAAGTCCTGAAGTAAAAGGAAATGAGGCTTTACTAAAAACAGTGTCAGAATGGGTTCACAGATCACCAGTGGAAAACATCCCAGCCTTCAGCCATGTTCCTCTAGTTTAAGTTAATAGGTTTGAATATAAGCATGAGCATCTTAGACATCAAAGCTCTCAGAAAAATTAATTTTCATTTAAATTAGAGGGGTGTGAAGGCCTTGTTACCTTTTGTCCTACATCTGCTTATAATAGACCTTAGATGTCCTATACCTGTGTGGTTACAATAAGAAAGTTTGTTATCGCTGAGTTGATCAACGGAAGAAAGGCTTCATGCAGGAGAGTTGCAGATCAGCAAATGAAATTAGGAAGAAAAGGAGGGCAAAGTGAGGGAGATGAAAAACTGCTTGAAAATGGGATAAGCAGAGGAAGAAACAGACGTAAAGAAATAAGAAATAATAGAAGATTGTCTTTATGAAAATAGTTCTGTTAAAAAAAAAGAGCTTTTACTGGTTGGTGTTTGTTTGTATGAAATATCATTTTAGTTGCTCCACCACATGTTTTGGAAATTTTCTAGGTTAGAGAAATTTCTGGAGTTCTTTTTTTCTGTCTTAATTAGTGCTGCTTTCTACCAAAAGCCTCCCTGCTTTGATTTGTCTAGCTACAAACGTTAATATGTCTCTATTGAGCTTTCAGGTTGAATTAATTTAAGCTAAGATTTCTTCCTAATTTACTTCTTCAGTAAGGTTTTGAGTCAAGGTTATAGCTAAATCAACTTTCACTGAAGGACTTTGTTCACTTAGCTTTCTGCTTCCAAGCATTATTGGCAAGATAGTACCCCAAATGCTTCTCTAGGGCTCTGTCAGAGTGGATTCCCTGTTAGGAGCTGGACCATAAGCACTTCTGCATAACTGCACAGAAGGCTGAGAGACGCTTAATGGCAAAACCAGTTATCTATTTTAATGGTCATATAAAGAGAACCTAACTACTATAGGCCTTCAGGGAGCTCATTTTATGATTAGGGAGAGATATGAATATTGATGCAGGCTGAGTGGACACTGGAGGGGCAGCTGGGCAAGGGATATATGTATCTGAATCACAAAATTATAAAAACAGATTGCTTTCTTAAAAAAAAAAATCATTGAAACAGCTTTTCATCAGGAAATGCCATGTCTCTAAAATTAACATATTTTAATGGAGTTTTGTTAATATATATATAAAGATTAGTTTGTTTTTGTTTATCTGCACATATATTATGTGTGTATAGAAACACCAATTGATATATATATTGATATATCTTTTCTAATATTGTAGAGGGAATAGTAATATTTAATCTGTGTTCTCTGCACAATGGTAACTATTCAATGTAATTATACATTAAAATATGTGTTGTCACAATGGCACTACTTTGAAGCTATCATAATATGGCAATAGAATATAGTAATTTTGAGATTTTGCAGTGGAACTTTTTGTAGAATCATGTGGATAAAATATTGCAACTGTTTTTGGGGTTTTTTTGTTCGATTTGGAGCAGACAAATTTTCAAATGGCTAAGGTTTTCTTCAAAATGACATTGTCCTTTCCAACCACATGAGTTGTCCTTTCCAACTAAGTGAGTTTTGAGTAGTTTACTTTTGCCTGTGTTTGGTTTGATGATTTAGAGGGGAACAAGTGCTAAGTGTTGTGTTCTGTCCTGAAAGATATCTGAAAATATTTCCTAAATAAGTGACTTAAATTGAAGTAAGGGAGGGAACCAACCCCTGCTGAATCATGGAGCAAGCCCTGACATGATAGATGCAGAAGACTTTGAACTACAGAGCATGTAGGATCATCCTAATCTTCACTCTTCCAGGATGGCTAAGAAGTGGGTGGGTGTAGGAAGCCACAGACTGAGGATTCCTGGCTGCTCTGGGTATTGGAGCATCACCAAGTGAGGCTGTGACAGCAGCACCATAGTTGCCCATTCCAGCAAGGCTCTCTCAGACACAGATGATTCCCAGTTTGTGTATTAGCATCCTTGATGATGACATTCTGCTGCATAATCCCAGCACTCCAGGATCTGTTGTAAGCAGTGTGCCCCTGGGCTGCCCACACATGAATGCCAGCACCTGCAGAGTCTCATTAGTCCTAAGATCCAACTACGAATGATTGTCAAACTTTTCACTGGCTCACAGTAAGGTTGTAGACCTGCTTAGAGTCCTGTTCTTTGTGGTACCATGCCTGAGCCTCCCTCAACTCCTTGAGAGGCCTCTGCTCCATGTCTGTGACCATCTGCAGCCTTTTTGAGCTTTTTTGCTTCACCAGTTCCCATCTGAAATTCATTGTGGTGCTCTCATACCTTGCTGATGTGCAGCCTTATCTGTGCTGCAGGAGAGACTGAGCTTCTCCTGGGATCCTGCATCAAACCCAGAGGGGTGTGTGTGTGAATGTGAATCACCTCTGGCCAGCATGGGGGCATATTTGTTGTGCACTTGCAGTGTTTCCCTGATGATTACGGAAATACAGGATGTAACATAGAGATTACTCAGCATCTCTAAATACGCTCTGACCTTTCCTCCTCTCTCCCACTGAGTCACCCTCCCACCATTCAGCTCAGGGGGCTCCCTAGTCCCGAGTCTCCTGTGCTGAAATCTGACACTGGGCTATGTAAGCTGAAGCCCTTGGTTTGTTTTAGTTAATGGAACAGCTTTCCTTTGGTCTCCCTTCCATTAAATCTCCTCATGAGGTTCTGGAGTACCATGTGGCCAGGGTATAGCAGAGAGGATTACTGGTAGGATTTAGAGAGTCCTATGGATGGTGATTAGCAACTCAACATACACTCCTGGCTCCTGAGAGCCTTCTGGAAGCCAAGTAAGGCACTGCTGAAATCTATTTATGTCTAGGAGCGTGAGAGATCAGAATGGCAGCAGTGTCTCAGTGCACGGGCAGGACACGGGAACAATGATATTCAGTGAATATTTGTTTCTGATGGGGAGTCATCTCCAGCTCTGGGAGTTGTACTACATTAAGGCTGTTGGGTATGAAATGTTCCTGTGGAGGACAATGACCATGGGTAACGAAGTCTCTGCAGAAGGGAAGGTGTGGGCTGCAATGAGACCATAGCTGCTTGTACCTGTGTTGGGACTCGCGCAGGCTGGGGGAGCCTTGCTTCCTCTCTCAGCAGCCCTATGCCTTCAGACTGGGATTTCACTAGCATCACTGTAGCACTCAGTCGTTAACAGTTAATATTCCACATCTATTGGGAAGAACAGAACAGCCCAGCTCTCTGTTGAAGAGTTTTATCCTATCATGCAGCAAGAGGCAGGACACCCAGCCTGTCCCAATATGGGTGACCCCGGCTCAGCTTGACAAGAGACAAGTTCACTTGGTTTTGTGCTCCAAAAGAATGACATTTTGCCAGCAGTAATAGCTTGCTTCTTTACACACTGTTAGTAAACCTTTATTTCTTTTGTTTGTTTTAACTCATTAAAAGTGTAATTTCTTTGTTTGGGCTTTTTTTTTTTTTTTTTTTAATGTCTGGCAGATTAGGTCTTAAAAGGCAGAGCACGTGGGCCAATACTAACAAGATGGGAGTTTTAGAGTGTTAATTATAGACTAAATTGATTTCTGTGGATTAAAAAATGTGCTACAAAGAGGATGGAAACTTTGAGGAAGCATGCTTTTTCTCCCATGCTCATTGTGGTGTTAAGAATTTTTGTTAATGTTATTTGAATGTTAACTGGAGCAGTAGCCCAGGGCTCCCTCAGGACCTGGCCCACCTTGTCAGCCAGTCAGGTAAAGAAGGGGTGTGGCCAGGAACATCTGAGGGATATTTAAATGAATCCAGGGAGTGCAAGTGGTAGTCCATTTGCACAGGCAAGGGAAAGTACTGCAGCAAAAACAGCCAGCTCAGTTGCTGGTCCTTATGTTCCCCAAGAAAGCTCAAATATGACCCCCCACTCTGAGGTCTTGTCTCAGGCGGTCAAAAAAGATGCAGCAACCCAGACAGAGCTCACAAAAAAACATTAAAAACATGCAAAACTCCACATAGCAGTTCAACTTCAGGCTACAGGGAATGCGCTTGCCTCTCAGTGGATTGTAGCAGTGCTGGAAGTAGCATCAGATGTGACCAGGTGGACAAGCTGCTCAGTCCAGTGGAGATATGAAATGAAGCAAAAAGGCTGAGAGACACCAGAGAATAAGAGGGAGATAGACTGGTGGGACCATGCTCATGCCTCCCTAAAGTAGGAGCAGCTACCAGAAACAATTCAAGATCAAGGGGATCCTCTATTCATCCCCCACCAAGGAGGTTATCAGTTGTGAAGCAAGCGGTTTGGCCAAATGGGCTTAACCAGTAGGAAGATCTGCTGCCTCCATGGGTTAAGGATGTCACAAGGAAACCTAGCCTGATGTGGCCCATAGACTACTTCTCCTTAACTATCTTCCATATAGTGGGTGAGGAAATGGCAACACGTAATCTGAGGACCTTCAAAAGAGACTGCAGGGCTTTGGGACCTTTGGAAAGGGCATCTTACCTTGAAAATTTATCAGGACTTAGCAGATACATGAAAATCCTTTCTAAGGAAGTTTGATTGTGTAAAAGCGCAAGGCATGGGAACTTCAAATCTTCCTACCACAAAACCAGGTATCTATTTATTACTGAGGTCCACTTGCCAAAATGCTATGTTAACACAACTATTCTGCCATTATACCCAAACTAGTGTAGGTTTGGGACTCAAAGGAGTTTGTTTGTTCTGTTATTTTGTCTTGTTAGGGTGTTTTGTTGGGTTTTTTGTCAGTTTTATGCTGTTACCAGTGGTAGACATGCCCTAATCTATAAGGCAAGCAAACACTTTTGACTCCTTTTGCCAGTGTAGTTGTCTCACTGCTCAGAAGCAGTATTAACGTTTCTCTTTTTTATAAAAAAATGTAGCAGCTCTCATCAATGGTTGTTGTCACCAGCTGTTGAAAACCACCAGCTGCTCCTTTTCTATCACCAGCTGTTGCCTACAGGGATGTGAATCTTCAGAAGTGTTCTTTTAATAAACTCTGAAATTACATGTCTCTTAATAATGCAACTTAATTTTTGCTTATATGATTGTTTAAAATACACTGTTTTTAAAGAGGCATAAAATGAGAATAGAGGCACAAGAAACTGTCTCTGTATCTGCAAAATACATGTATGAATAACTGTAACTCACCATTATACTAAACTGTCCAAAACAGCCATCTCTGTGGGCAGAGATGGCTGTTTCAGCATAAATTATCTGTGTATAACAAGGCATGTAAAGGTGTGTGTGTGTGTGTACATATATTTAGACCAACTCTTCCTCCCCTCATTGAAAAAAGTGTTCCTCTGCATAGCAAAGCTATTAAGGAAGGGGGAAAATTAAACTCTGACACTGAAAGTCAGTAGTACACTGCTAAAAACACCCAAGTAAAAAATTTCATTATGTGAAGATTTTTTAACATCCTTTTCTCAGCTAGTGGATACTAAAAGCAGAGAGGTACTTAATGGAGATTTTTGTTCAAGAAGAAGTTATTTTACTTGAGGTTAAGTTCTTTAAGAAAGTTGTTGTATATGTTGGGTGTTTTTATTTTATTTTAACAGATACTACAGAGCAATTTGAATCATGTCTGAGACCTACTTGAAAGTTATTCCTAGCATTCTGCAATTTTGCATGCTGCTTTCTGGAATTACATTGATATTATATAGAATGAAGCAACATGGGACTTTTGGAGCATTCAGAAACTTTAAAACACTTTCCCATACCTAAAATGTTGCATTTCTGTACTGAAATACTGAGGAATTTTGTTGAATCTCAGATATCAGCCAAGAAGAGCAACGGCGGTGGAAGTACTAGCCAAGGCTGAGCCCATCAGAGACAGTGCAGGAAAAAAACCTGATCTACTGTTGGAATACTAACAGCAGAGAAGAATGAGAATATATGAGAGAAACAGCTCTGCAGACACCAAGGTTAGTGAAGAAGGAGGGGGAAGTGCTTCAGGCTCTTCACACCATGAAGATCAAGACTGTTCCACTGCAGCCATGGAAGTCCATGGTGTAGCAGAGATTCACCTGAAGCCCATGGAGGACCCCAAAACAAAGCAGGTGGATGCCTAAATGAGTCGGGAGCCTATGGGAAGCCCACGCTGAAGCAGGTTTTCTAGTAGGACTTGTAACTCTGCAGGGGATCCACTCTGGAGCACTCTGTTCCTGAAGGACTGCACCCCATGGAAGGGACCCATTCTGCAGCACAGGGTAAGGACTCACATTTGAGATGTTCATAGAAGACTCACCCCATGGGTGAGTGTCACCCTGATTTTTGTAAGACTTTCTAAGCCTTCTGATATTTACATATTTATGAAGAACTTTCTCACACACTTTCTGTAAACAGCTCACTGTTTTTGCATTCCTTCATAGAGGAGGAGAAAAATTGATGGAATGTTTGTCTGTCCAGTGTCTTTGGAGAGNCTGCACCCCATGGAAGGGACCCATTCTGCAGCACAGGGTAAGGACTCACATTTGAGATGTTCATAGAAGACTCACCCATGGGTGAGTGTCACCCTGATTTTTGTAAGACTTTCTAAGCCTTCTGATATTTACATATTTATGAAGAACTTTCTCACACACTTTCTGTAAACAGCTCACTGTTTTTGCATTCCTTCATAGAGGAGGAGAAAAAGTGATGGAATGTTTGTCTGTCCAGTGTCTTTGGAGAGGTGGCCCTGCCACCGTCCAATCCACTGTCACTTTTGGAAAACTATAAATACTGGAGTCAGAAAAAATGAACCCTCTTCTCTTCTAATCACCTCAGCTGCGGTGTGTGTCTGTGTTTTTTCGTGTCCTATAGCAACAGGTGAGGATCAACACACTGGAGCAAGGAAAGAATGTGAGGAGTTCTTCCCTTGAGAAGGAAAGAGTGGCAAAGAGAGCATATGCTGAACTGACCACAGCCCCCACTCGCTGTCCTACTGTTCCGCTGGAGGAAAACAAGGTAGGAAAATCAGCAATGCAGTTAAGACTGGGAAGAGGGAGGAATAGGGAGAATGGGTTTTAATTTTTTTCTTTTATTTCTTATTATCCTATTCTAATTTGATTGGCAATAAACTAAACTAATTTCCCCAAGCTGGGTACTTTCTGCCTATGACTGTAACCAATGAGTGATCCCTTCCTGTCTTTATCTTGATTCTCAAGCTTTTCATTATGTTTTCTCTTTCCTGTCCAGCTGAGGAGGGAAGCAAGTTACATCAAGATAAGCATTTTCCCTCTCTAATTTATCTGCTAAATATGAAAATATCAACTGTATAAGTCTAAGAAGAGCCCACAGAATAAAAATCCCTTTGTGAGGGTGAAAGACTTGCACATGTGGTGCTATCTCACTTTCACGTGAATGTGTGGAAAAAATTCATAAACAAAACACTATGTCAATAGTAAATGAACTTAGTATCACTGTTTTATCAAGAATCCTTTTTTTTTTCCTTTTGTTTTCAGCGGCTGGTTATACCATTTTTTTTCTCTGAAAGTTAAACAATAACAGAAGCAAAATTCCATACGCAGAATTTTTTAAAATTGGAAAAGTGAACCTCTGTAATAACATGTCCATATTATTTTTTATATCAGCAGAAACACTTAGCATAGAATGAGATTTTTTTATTATGATGATTTTTATTTAATTTTTAAATGCTGATGTCTGTACTTCCAAGTTCAAATCACCAGTTCAAGTGCAAAAATCTTGCAGAAACCGCAAACTACAATAAACTCCATCCCCAGAACTGGCTTCCATACTCTGGAGTGATCAGATGAACATTTGTTTTTTGTCTGAAATTTCTTTTGGGGTACTTGGAGTCCATATTACATTGTAACCAATCATTTGCCGGCGAGCATGGCCTCTGGTCTCCCAGCTGAGCACTCTTTCCTGATCCATTCTCTTTGTCAACATTTAATCTAAGATCTCCAAAAGATCATGCCAACTGAGTAGTAGAGTGGTTGGAAGAGAAAAGAAGCTGTTGAACTAGAGTTTGCCTGAGCAAGTGAGGCTTGTAGGTTTAGTTTCTTGCTCTGCTGAAGATTTTGTTTGTGAAGTTGGGAATAGGTATTTTGTCTGTCTTCATTTTCATAAAAAATAAAAAAGAATTCTATGCTTCTTGGGTACTCTGTAAATTAATACTTATGAAGAGCCTAAAGGGCTATGTTGAGAAAGGGATGCATGTGAAGCCATTCTAACAAATGTTGGCACCAAGTGCGTGTAGAATTATTGCTGGGTTTTACTTCTCTTGGAAGAGAACTCAGTGTTTAAACCAAAAAGGATACTCTAGAATGTGTGAGTTATCAAAAAGCTTCGAAGGTTCCTGTACAGCAGATCTGACCCCAAGCTGAAGTGCTTGTAAATGCTTTTATTTCAGAAAAGTTTAATATTTAAGCCAGGCAAATTTGTTTTCAGAAATTTGGCACTTCTCTCTTTGTCTTTCCTGAGGGCTTTAGCTGATGCTTTCCAAGTATTCTTGCTTGGTCAGGGACACTACAAAAGCCAGGAGTGTATCTTAAAACTTAATGAACAGGCAAGTTGGGATACTTCTTTACTCTCTTGCCACAAGCTGAAAATGTTAAAGTTTCAGCCAGTATTTCTAAAACTTCACTGCATTTTATACAATGACTGTCTTTACACGTGAACTGCATGCAAAATGTATCAAATGCCAGGATCTTTGCAGGCATGCAAACACACTTTACAGGCTCTTTTTGCATGGCAGGAAAAAACTATAATGGACACAAGTTGATAGAAGATATTTTGGTTGTCTATAAAGACATTTTCAACCTAAATACAGTCAAGGAGTGGGAGAGACTGTTTAGTATCTGTCTTTTCAAGACCAGACTGGATCAACCCTAAGCAATCAGTCTGACCTCAGAGCTGGCTTTGCTGTCCCTGGGCAGTGGACTAGGTACCTCCTGAGTTCCTCCAGCCTGAATTTATGATCCATGAAATTTTATAGGATTAAGTTCTTTGGTGTTAAGTCCTTTTTTTTTTTTTTTTTTTTTTTTGAGGGGAGAGGATAATATATTTTATTCTGGTTTTCTTTATTTTTCACCTTGACATAAAAAAGGTGATATTTCAGTGGGACACAGTTAGCATTACACCAGCCTATTTGGCTCATATCCTTTGATGTTTCTAAATAAAATATCATGGCACTCTTGAGGCTTTCGTACTCCTTTTTGATTATATTTTCATTGACATTGTTCCTCGTGATGAAAACCTGTAGTGCTACTCCTGGCCATTGCTGCATCAGAGGAATTTAGGTGGAGAGGAGGTAATAGGTGTTGCATAGGAGGCCAGAAAGTTTTTGTAGAGATACTGCTAAATCCTGAGAGAATGAACAGGAAAAAAACCACTAATTTTAAGAAGCATGGAATAATTTGCATTGAATAAGTTCTACTTCTACAAATGTCCACTGACCCCCTTCTGATTATCTTTCTTAATGCAGAGAGAGCTTAGAGCTCACAAAGAACTTAATAGCAGCTGGTAGTGCAGGCTTGATTTTGACTGACCTATTCTACATCCTGGGACTAGAAATAAAGCAGGATGGTGAGATTTAGACTATCTCCCCATTTTATAGCAGGCCTGATGCCTCTGTCTGGCAGATTGCAACTCATATTACACTGCAAAGCATAACATTAAGACGGTCTGGAAAGGGCCTCGGTGACTTTCCTACATTTGCTGAGTAACATTAAATTAAGCATCATGTAATGGAATATGTGGTCAGGGATGGACATCAGTCATGCACACTGTAGTGAGTAATCACTTGCTTTCATGTAAAATAGCATAGACTCAGCTATTCTTTGCAATGCCTGAATATTTGCATTAAGCATGTACAGCTGACGATATATTTGACCTTTTTACTGAGTGATAGTTAAGTTAATTTAAAATATAGGACTGTTTTATAAGGACAGATCTCGCATCCAAATCATGATGTTGTCATAGCTACATTATTTTTCTTTTCCACCTCCCTTCCAAAGGCTAACTTTGTACAGTTGTTGTACAAACAGTACATACAAATAGTTGGGTTTTTTTTCAAAGTTGTTAGACCACGAAAAAACTTAGGGTCCTCTAAAGACTTTTCCCTTGTCTGGTAAGCAGCAAGGAAGTTGAACTTTACCTCTTGACTGAAGTAAGGTACTCTGGAGGTGCATTTCCCCCTTTCCTCGAGCTACACTGTTATCTCAGAAATGCTCATTAGGCCACAGTATGGACAAACAGCACCTGGCCTAAGCTCCTCTTGAGCTCAGCAGAAGCACTGTCTGCTGCCAGGAACTTCTGTTGTCTAATGAGCTCCTACTTTTTAACAAACTGCCTTGGAAACCTATTTTTCTTTCCTGAATAACTACCCAAGTAGAGCGACATTTTTGTTATCAAACTTTCAAAGAAAGTTACTGACCCAGATTGAGGCCAGGATGGAAAATTACTCTGACTAAAGCCAATTCTCTTGTCGCCCTATCAACAGCAGTGCCAAGTGCAACCTTTTGAGCTCTGCTGGACTGCAGCAGGTTGTGACCAGCAGTCTCCCTCTGAGTCAGATGCCTCTCAGAGATAGGGGACTCCCGAGTTTGCTATACTTGGAGGTCTGCTGTTGAATGCTGACTATGGAGCCTTGTACATACTCCTTTACTCTGCGTGTGTGTATGCGTGTGTGTGTGTGTGTGTGTGAATGTTGATTTAACATAGCAAATGTACCATGAATGCAACTCTCTGAGACTCTTAAACATATTAGATTTGTAAGCATGTTTGGCCTGTGAGTTATTGTTGTGCTATAGTCAATTCTACAGAGCCTTTGGTTAAATTGTGTCAGTCAATTCAGCTACAACTTTAGTGCTGTTAAGTACAGGTGCTGCTTAAACATTTTGGTCTAAATTGTTGGTCAAGTCCAGGGCAAAGTTTGGCAAGAGGGTCCACTCTGAAACTTGTGACTCCATGGGTGGGTCTCCCTTACTCTTTTTCATCCTTAACCCTTTCCATCCCAGCCTCTATGTAGATAATTTAGTTTTAGATTTACTGATTTCAGATTTTAGTCTGATTTTTCCCTATGTGCTTTAACCATCTAGTAAGCAATAGAATGCATCTTGACAACAAACTTTTTCTTGCTTTTACTTTTATCGTAAATCTGATTTTGTCAGTACCTTTCCTGTTCTTTGAGCAGCCCAAAACACTCATTCATGGCAGCTACAAATACAGCTCTGACAATTTCTAAGAGTGCTGCTTGTTTCCAAATCACAGATAGTTCTGAATCTACGAATGAACCAGGGTTCAGTTCAAGCTGCTGCCTGCCTATATGTTTTTTAAAGATCATATAAATAAAATTTATCTCCCTATGTACTGCAGCTGTGACTATAGAGAGGGTCTCACACTGATCTAATTTTTCTGCTAGTTGTATGTGACTTTGGCACTACTGAGAGCATTTCTGTAGATTTTAGAGTAGTTTAGAAAACTCTTCCTATATTTTTGTGTTATTGCTGTACTAGTTTCTGTTGAAGTTTCTTACAGGTTGTTCAGGCAGGCAAGCCTACCTTCATTACTCCTTAAGCAAGGACTTGTACTCTAGTCTGCAAGAAGAGGAGAAATGAATTTAACTGTCAGGATCTTAGCTACCTCCCTTTCCACAATGGTATTTTTGTACATGCAGTTACTGCTTTCTTCAGTTACAGTGTTGTGTTTTCTACAGAATATTTTAAAGACTGAGTATTGAAATGTGCAACTTGTTCCACAAGTTTCAACCATCTGGTTGCTTTAAAGAAAACAGGAAAGGGAAGTGCCTTAGGGGGTGAAAAATTATAATTAAAATATTTTAGAAATAAAATATTAACACTTCAAAATTCAACTTTTATCCTTTCATCTGAATTAAGACATCTGGACGTGGAAGGCCTTTATTTTCTGCCTGCATCTGAGCTGAACTTCCTCTGTTTTTGTAGTGTGCAGTAAATAACCTAGTACAGCACAGCTGAAAACTCACAGCAATGATTTTATCCTCTGTGTAGTCGGCAGGTTTTATTAATTTTCTGTGTCTGCCAAAACTTGTTGCAGTGATTATGCAAAATCATTACAGTCATAGCACAAATAAAAGAAACACTTTTTTTTTAATCCTCCATACATTGGGTACTAACTTCATCTTACTTCAACATTAAAATGTATACCAACAACAAAGGAATTCATGCTTGGTTGAACAAAAGGCTGAGAGAAAGTACATTAGTGTTTGATGTCTACATCACACTCTGTTTTCTGTATTTTTTATCATGAAGTTATATCTCTGAAAGCATTTTTTGCCCCACAGCAAAAGAAGCCAAATAATGAATAGTTTGTTTTGGTCTTGAGATTTAGGATAAAACAATATATGCACATAAGTAATATTTCTTAGTAAATGCCCACATTTGATAAAATTAATGTGGAAAAGCTTTGGTCTAAAGCACTTAATGGAAAAAAAAAACAGACAATATACTAAGGTTTTGTAAATCACGACCTAGATGGATTTGCAGCATCTGAGGACCATGCATAACTTTCACATGTAGAAAATTAATTTCTATCTATATAGTAGTATTGACCATGGCTGGATTCCAAGTCCCCACCAAAGTTATTCCAACATTCCCCTTCTCAGCTGGACAAGGAAGAGAAAATATATGAAAGGCTTGTGGACCAAAATAAGGGCAGGAGAGATTACTCACTTATTACCATGACAGGCAAAACAGACTCTGCTTGGGGAAAATTGTTGCACTTATTACCATTCAAATCAGAGAAGGATAATGAGAAATAAAACAAAATCTTAATACACCTTTCCCCCACCCTTCTCTTCTTCCTGGGCCTAACTGTATTCCTGTTTCTCGACACCCTCCTCTTCAGTGGGTCAGGTGACAGGAAATTGTAATTGTGTTCAGTTCATGACACTCTCCTTCCTCCTCATGAGGAGGACTCCTCACACTCTTCCCGTGCTCCAGTGTGGGGTCCTCCATAAGCTGCAGATGGATATCAGTACCTCCCCCATGGACATCCATGGGCTACAGGGGCACAGCCTGCCTCTCCATGGTCCTCACCATGGACTGCAAGAGAATGTGTGCTTCATGTCCTGGACTACCTCATCCCCTCCTTCTGCACTGACCTTGGTGTCTGCAGAGTTATTCCTCTGACACATTCTCAGTCCCCTCTTCTCTGGCTGCGACTGCTCCTGAGCAGTAACTTCTTTCCCCTTCTTAAAGCTGTTATTCCAGAGGCGCTGCCTCAGTCTCTTCTAGGATTAACCTTGGCCAGTCTTGGAGCTGGCTGGCACTGGTTCTATCAGACTTGGGGAAGATTCCAGCAGCTTCTCACAGAAACTGCCCCTGTGGCTCCTCAACTACCAAAACCTTACCTCACAAACCCAATCCTCTTTGTCTATCTGCTAAGGATTTGGAGAAAACTAAAACTAAAATATCCTTCGGTTGTGTGTTAATGAACTAATTTGCAACATCTTTGTTTCCTATCAATCTATCAGCACATTTCATATTGGTACAACTTTTCCTATCAGGTTTCAGTTAATTAAGTTGTTTGGCAGCACCATTTTCAGCATATGTATCTTGTATTTAAGCATGTACTGGAGAAGTTTCCTGACATATCCTTTATAGTTGCTAATTAAAGTAATTTCTGTATAGTTTTGCACATCTGAAATAATCCAAATGTAGGAAATTATCAATATTAAACAGAAACTATATTCAAAAATTGTTAGTTTCATTTATAAGGACCCCTATAGGAATCTATGTTTAAATAATACATATAATATTTGACTTAAATAAGAAAGCATATAGGATTTCTTTTTTAGATGCCTCAAATTATATATTTTTTTTTTTTACCTACTACTTTCCTCTTTTTTACACGGAAGAAAAAAGATGCAAAAAATGACAAGGACATAAAGAGTTCTACATTATTTCAAGGTGTTAGATAGAGAGAAGAAGTTTTCTTCAGTGGTGATAAGTATGTGTCTGAAAGTAAACTAGAATTGCAGCTAAAGAAACAGTTATTCCCTGGGTATACATATTTCTTCCATCTGGTGCATTATTCTATGAACTCACTTAATTTGGCTTTGAAATACTAGTTAACAGCTGGTCTAAAGGTTTTCATATTTGTTTTCTACACGTTCATAATTCATGCGATATTTAATATTCTCTGTAACATTTTTAACTGGTTATTTCATTTCAGTTTCATCATTCTGATTTTCCAAATCTCATGCAGTTTAGTTTTTAAATAACTTATTTCTTTTTAAGACAAATGTGTGATGGAAGAAAACTTACGTCAGGAACTATTAAAAAAATCCCCTTGATCCATATAGAGTGAAGTTGGAACTAAAGCAGAACTAACAGATAAGTCATTTAGTCCAACCCCCTGTACTGAGTAGGGACATCTTCAACTAGATCAGGTTGCTCAGAGCCTGACCAACCTGAACTTGAACGTTTTCAGGGATCTGGCATCTGCCACCTCCCTGGGCAATCTGTTTCAGTGTCTCACCCCTCTCACAGAAGGAAGTCCTTCCTAACATCCATCCTAAATCTTTTCTTTTTCAGTTTAACACCATTCCCCTTTGTCCTCTTGCTCTCTGCCTGTGTAAAAAGTCACTCTCCCCGTTTTTATTGCCCTCTTGAAGTACTGGCAGGCTGTAATAAGGTGTGCCCAGAGCATTCTCTTTTCCAGACTGAACAGAGACCCATCTCTTTCATCCCTTTGGCAAGATCACTGATGGAGGAATTAAACTGCATGCTCCAGTATTGACCCTGAGTCACCAGCAACTCATCCAACAAGCCTTATGCTGCGCAGTCCATTCGTCCAGACGGCATTTCCAGGAAATGGCTATGAGATTGTGGTGGAACACTGCCTTGAAAGCCTAGCTGAAGTTTAGGTAAGCAACAATCACTCTTTTTTGTTTTTCTGTTCTTGTGAATTATCTGTTTTGTCGAATTATTAAATTTGGAACATTATTCAAATTGGTCACAGTTACACTTAAAAAGCTGAAGTTATATCTGATTCCTAATTAATTAAGTGGATTGTCAAAAGTATAAAGTTTTCAACTGATATGAGTTGGTACAGACCAGAAAAATCATTGGATAAAAAAGGTGAAAGGATTCCTACATATAAAATATATACACATTTTTGTCATAGTACTTAAATGAAACTTCCACAGTTGTCTGAACTGAATGAAAAGGAATCTCAATCCAAAATACAGCTCTGCCAGTTAATACATGGCTAGACCTCATGCATTCTCTTAGAAATATTTGTGTGTACAGTCTGGAAAATAAAAAAATACTTTTTTTTCTTTTACGTTAGTTCTCAGGTATGCTAGACAGTATTCTTTTAAATTCAGGAAATAGTGTTTTACATGAAGTATATCTCAATGCCAGACACTGGTGACTCTTGAAATACATTTAGAGCAATGCAAGATTGTTCACTTTGTGTATTAGTTCTTAAAAGTTGGTTTGTTTTATTTGTTTAACCCAACTACTTTACATGACATTTGCCATTTCACAATTGGCAATTAATTTACACAGAACAATCAAATATCTATAAACTTTGAATAAATACTTCAACTTTTGTAGAAATAGCTAGCCAATATATAATAATTACTCTTTATATAGGGTGACAAGGCAGCATTCAAAAATCTGAGCTCTAGAATAATTGACTATTAATATTCCACATATATGTGATATTCAACACTATAGCGAAATGCACAATATATGGATGGGTATCAAGTTCACTTTTTCTCTAAAGAGGTTTTTTTTTCTTTCCTGTGTCTCCATTAAAGCAGCAGGTCTTTATTGGCATATTATTTCCTAGACCTTTCAGTTTATTTATAATTTAATAGTTTAGATGCTTTTCATTTTTGCCATTTTATTCTTCTGTTCACCATCCTTTCCCATTTAAGAGTGCTGTAGCCCTTGCCCCACCCTATCGATACAGCTCTTAAGTATCTAAATGTGCAGCACAAATTCATTATTAATGAAAGCTTAGTATTAAGTAGTATAAATTAGTATAAATTATTTACATTACAATCTTCACTTGGAAAGAAGTGAATTAATTCAGTTTCAGTAGCTAATCAGTACTGTAGATACTCCAGCTTTTGTCAGAATTTCAGACATGGGATCTTATCTGAGAGAGGAGGAATGTTGAACACATGACTGGGAATCTGCCTATTTTCTCAGTCCCTAATACTTAAAAAATTTCTGGAAATTTCCTATTTAGGTTTAAAGGAATAGGTATTCTTGTTTCCTTGTGGGATTTATTCCACTTCTTTAAAAAGGTTCAGTTTTCTGTTAACATTGTGTACTCACATACCTTGGTCATTTTGTTGCGCAGGTTTCTGTGCTGCTGAATTCTTAATGCTCTGGCAGCAGAAAGTGTTGATGAAACATTTTGTTTGGGCTGTTTTACAGAACAAACGCTATCCTTTGTTGTTGCTGAGCCCTGATTTCTGAAGTGCTTTATTTTTGTATCATGGCAATGTTTTCTGACAATCACACAGACTAGTGGTAGTGAGCTACCAGGACACAGTGGAAAAGACATTTGAGAGGTGTAAATGCTTAGCCTGGCCTCACACGCAAAACCTTTGGACTTTATTCTTGGTACTCATTCGTTTCCCCTCTTTGAAAACAAACTACTTTTTGTAGCAGCAACAGCAGTAGTGCTAGAAAGGCACAATCTCTCAGAGATGAGAGCAATGTCAAAGCAATGCTGTTTCTCAATGTCCATGAGTCCCATGCAGTCCTGTGGACTTGGTATTTCCGATCTGATCAGTTTATGGTCCTCCTCTCGACTGTGATTTACTCTTGCAATACTTCACTCCCTCAGACCCTGAGACTGTCATTAAGTGCAGTAAGGTGTACTGAGAGTAGGCCTCACCTGTAAAGGCAGAAGAAGAAAATAAGTACTGATGCATTTACTGTTCTTTCTTCATCACTAGATGTCCTACCTTTATTAGCAGCAAAAGTGGTCCTGTTCCTTGGTCCTGTTTTGTTGCCAGTGTTCTCATAGGACACTTTTGTTTCCCATCATGTTCCACACTTATTTTGCTCCCAGTGATCTTTTTCCCTGATCTTGATTAGGTTTCTATGGTATTACCATGTAATTGCAGAGTGTTTACACAATGCAGGATTTTCTTTCTCTGCCTGGGAAGAGGATAGTGTATTGTACGTTGTAACTGCTTACAGCCAGAAGTGGTTAGACTCTTCTGTTCTGGAGTTTGTGCTGTCATTTTGTTTCATAAAAGTACTTCCGTACTTCCATGCTGAACTCTGCTCTCCTATTAGTATTGAAGAAAAAAGGATGTGATAAGAATCAGAAGTATTAGAGCAAGCAGAAAAATGTACCAGTGTGGTTTAGAAATAGAGACCAAGGGTGAAGACAGGAAAATCTCTCTCATATTGAATAATTGTTGTACTGCTGAGTGGCAAAATCTACTTAAGACCCCTTCCAATATGTTACAGTCTGTAGCTCCCAGGCCTGTTGATTCATTCACTGACAGAAATCCAGCATGTAAGCTGCCTCCATATGGGAAATTCAGTAGCTTTTTTTCTTTTTTTTTAGAAACATGGGACAGTGCAGTTTATACAGAAATATATGCAGCTTCATGGTGTACTTGAGGATCTAAACAGTTCAGAATCTCAGAATCTCAAAACAATTTTAAACACTTTATTGACAGGTACTGTGAAAAGCTAAAACTGTAGGGAACTGAAAGTTTCTAGCAGAAAAATGGACATAATGAATTCTCACTGGATGTAAGATCCTAAAATTTGAATCACAGCTCTGCTCCTTCTTGTGCTATTACTTTTGACAAGTAGAAGAATTTCACTCCAATTGCTTTCTAAAATGAGAGGATCTGACAAGACGCTTTTTCAAAGTATCCCTTTGGTTGCTGTATATCCTTGTCATTACACAGAACTGATGTCAGATGGGTTTATTTTGGTTTTATTTTAAGTACCTTAACTTTAGAAGTCACTGACAATTTTTTACTGCTTTTTCTATAATTTTAGAAATATATTGAGAGCATGATAATTTCATGGAACTTAAACTACAACATTTCTGCTTTTTCCCTTTTTATAACTTTATCACCCATATCATAATTTTTCCACTCTCTACTATATTTTCTAGTGTTTTTTTTACCTTTACTAATACAGCTTGAAATACATCAGTATATTAAATAATACAGTACTTCTTTAACTGCACCTGACACTCCAAACTCTACTGAAATTTGGGAAGTTTACATAGGTCCAAATAATATTATTTTGAGTAGATAAGAGGTACTAATGTCTTATCTTTGTTCCTTAAGTAGAATTCAGAAAGATTGTCACTGCAAGGTGGGATGTGACTGTGTCCCAGTGAAGATAGTATCAGATATTTATTATTGTCCTTCCTATATCTGTTAATGATTTAACAGAATGTTGTGGATGTTATTAAAGTCGGAATGAATAAGGTTGAAACTTAGATATATCAACAGCAAGGTTCAATTTGGCAAAGTTAATAAAATTTCTTTCTGCAGATTTTATAGAACACAGCATCCTAGGTTCTTTTTGCATGGTGTTTTGGGAAAAAGCATCACAGAAAAATACTAGACAGTTTCATTAAAGTTCTAGAAAAACTGCCTCCTCCCAATAATATTTAGAGAACCAAAATAGACTTGCTTTAATCTGTCATTATATAAAAGAATGTTTTTAGTGCTATACAAAGAATATTCTTGTTCTCTTATAGAGGAAATTATGTCTCTACTCTGTAGCAAATTTGAATTTCATGGGTTTTTTTTCAGTGAAGTGCTGTTCAAGGTGATTAAGGATGTATAATCTTTCTCAGTGTGATGTATAAACTCATTCTGCTTTCACTTCATGCCTTGCCTTTATGCTTACACACAGTAGTGGAACATTAACCTCCATTTTAATTCTACAATGTTAACACATAGCTCTTTATAGTGAAGATGGTAAAGAAAATCAAATCATATGCCTCAGAGATTCAGACACTGGCCTGCATAGGGGTCAGAAGATTCCCCAAATGCAAACAAGGACATATGCTGGATGAATCTTGAAGGTGTCTCATTTATTTATCTGAAGCACCAGTACCTGTTGTACCTGGAAATAAGATACCAGATCAATTGGCAGCTATCAGACACATTCAGAAGATTTTAAACTAAAATTTAATCATTGCCTGTTCACTTCAGAGAAAAACAATTGCCGTCTTTCCCTCTCCTTCCCCTGCAATGAGAGGCTGATTTGCTGATCTTCCAATCAAGTACAGGATGTGGTGTTTGAAATGTCAATAAGAGGTTTGTATTTCTGAAGATGTGGTGAGATTTTAGAATTTAGTGAGAGAAGTTTCAAAACTAACTTCCACATCAAGTAAAAAATGCTTAAATTTTGAGTAGATACAAATCTGAATGGGATTTCTGAGACCTTCTATGATGCAGAATATAAAATTAAATAAATGGAAGAAGGAGGAATGGAAAATTCCATGGGTAGGAGTGGAGATGAAGTTCAAGACCCAAATTTATGTACAAGGACTAAACCTCTGGCTGTGTGGATCAATTGCATGTCTATAGGAAACAATCAAGATAACAGTGGAAGGTGACTCTAGAATTAGAAAGTGTACTGTAAACCTGATTTTTTAATATTTTCTTATTTCTCTTTAAATTCTTTCTCTCTTCTACTTTATGTTTGTTTGGTTGGTTTTTTGTTTTGTTATTTTGTTTTCCCTTCAAATATTAACATTTTGCTACTAGTTTAACTACCTTAAAGGTGTTGTGAATTTATTTGGCAGTCAGTCTGAATTATGGAATCACTCTGTTCAGGACTTCACACAATGCCCCAATATATCTACGCACTGTTGAGAATGTATCCGAGCATCAGCATGTTTTTGCACTTTAGCCTTGCAGACTGATTTGAAAATTCAATCACGTTAAAGATTTGTAACAAAATATTTCTCATTGACCTCTGAGATATTTGGTATAAAGCAGGATGCTGTGTTTTGGAAAAGACCTAGATTTTTTTTTCCTTTTTGGTAGAATATTGGAGGTTTAGATACAGTTTCAAAGCAGATGCACACAAACATTTAATAATTTTACCTTCTGTAAACTTTTAACTGCTATAACTGCATTTATATATATATACACATATATATGTATAGATACCCTATCAATAACTGACAATATACTAGTTTTGGAATAGAATTTCTTCTCTGCTTTGCAGTCATACAAGGCAGTCTTAAATTAGGGAACATGGAATGTACCTATTGCACAATCAGTGGCCACAGATGATCTTCATAAAACTTGTCTTATAAAAACAGTTATTAATTCCCTTTCATGTGTAGACTCAGTCCTTGTATTTATCTTGTAAATCTGAAACTGAAGGTTTATTTAGTTTTCACAACATTCCTATGAAATGAAGTGCTTCTTCTTTTTCTGTTCATCCTTTTAAAAAAAGTATACAAATTATTCTTAAAATTTAGGCATCAGGTTATTACAAAATATTTTTTTCTTTCATTTCCTAGAGTTGCAACTTTTTTGAAGTCCAACTCCAAATAAATATTTAAATTCTGAACTTTGAAAACTTTGGACATTGAACTTCTTAAGGGACACAGTTAAGAATACTAGTAATGTCTAGACAACAATAATTGTAAGAGTTTGAATGCAAGCAAGACGTAAATGAATGTCTGCTCTTACAGGAAACTAGGCTACTTTGAAGGTATTATTTTCCTAAAATAAATGTTACATAAAATGAAATTTCATTAATTCTTTTGCAAAAACAGTGATCACACTGACATGATTATGTCATTCTCAGTAATGAACAGATGTTTCAGGGCATTTATAAAATCAGAACATAAAATTAGCATATCTGGTGGGGTTTTTTTGTCTGTTTATCACTTCAGTTCTGTTTTAAATAGTGATAATTTAAATGTAAAAAATACCTTTATTTGAGACACATATCTTTGTAAACTTATACCATATTAATTGGGAGCGCTTGGTATTTTTACTTGCCTTTTTCCCTGGATGAAAATATTACTATGAATGAGAGAGAATGGACTCTCCAAAGCTTGGAACATATTTGTCTTAATATATTCTTTGCAGACATCAATATTTATAACTTCTACTTGAAATCATGGATACCTTGTCCATCATTGGGTTTTTTGCCTCTTTTTTTTTTTTTTCCTAAATACCCCCAAAAATGTCATTAGTAACATACATTTTGATGGTGCGAACACATGCTAGCTAGCAGAAAACTGTGGTATAAACTATTGATCTCTTTGGAATCTGGCAGCTCATTTTTCTACTTAATAAAATTAGAGAGCTGATATGACAGCCGGCAATGGACTGCACTGGACCGCGCCAAGAAAGTTGAGAAATACATTCTTTACTGAAGCTTCTGGGGAGATGAAAGAATTAGAAGGATTAAAGATAGTCTTTGTATTCTTGGATTTGAATTCTATTAGTGAGTAATAATGGGAATCATAATGGCTGCTTACTGTCTGGACAGGGGCCTCATTTACATCAGTATCTCTTTGCTGGCTGCAGTATCCCATTTACATGGATGTGTAAATGGAAACTCTTAAAAAATAACAGTAGAACTGGCAGGTCCAATAGAGATACATAATGGATATTTTCCTACTCTTATATTAGTATAGAACGTCATTGAACATTTATTTTGCTGTTACAGAATGAGGCCATAAAAAAATATCGGTATTGTGATCATCTGGAGAGAGTAATGCAGCTGTAATGACATCTCTTCTTGAAAATAACTTTTGCCATCTAGCTCTTGCTGTGCCACCTAGCTCCTTTCTACACTGCTAAGAATGTGCTAGGAGGGAATTTAACAGTTTGTATACTTTTCTGCTGGTGTTGACATATGGTTAATAGGTTTATTGAAATTTACTATGAAGATTTGTATATCTAAAAACATGTTTGAGACAGAGATTGTTGCTTAGTAGCATCCTTGGAGTGAGACCGTGCTACCTGCTCTGCTTTTGGTTATTTACAGGGGCAAGAGTAATGTAAGGGGCACTCAAACTGTTCACAGGAAGGATTACTGTGCAGTCTATTTGAGATTTTATCCTGTCTTCCCTGCAAATCAGCTGGGACTCAGAGAGAAGGCTTCACATTGCTTCCCACATTTAATTCACCTAGCAACATAGCAAAATCTGCTGAGGAAACAAACTAGATTTAACAGCTATTGAATCAGGGAACAGAGCTGTCATACTCTGAATGAGATAGCTACCTGCAGTCACCAACAAGGGATTACAGGAAAAGTACAGGCTAAATATAGACTCTGTAGGGGTGACGGTATTTCAGCCAATAGCTTGGGCTGTCCTTGTCATGTGCAAGTGTGGAAAAAGTTCATTTTAATGGTTTCTATTTATCAGAATGAAAAGCTAAGTAAAAATTTTGTTTTACTGGGCTAGAAAGAGCACCAAGTCACTTTGATGGCTTTTCTACCTGTCCAGTGTGGAGAAAGAGACAGAAATTCTCTGAGGGGAATATTTAAATCCAACCTGGTTTTTGTTAATTTAAAAACCTAAGGATTTAGTCCTTAGTTCTTTTACGATTTTTTTTTTTCCTAGAGCTTGTATTTTAACTTGGATCTTTATGTAAACAGATGACAACTTGTTGGGAGGACATACACTGAGATGAACATTGTGCTGTGTTTGCTAGAGCTGGAAACTTTCTACCAAATTTGTTCTAAATAACATTTTCAAAATGGATTTGGTCCCAGGTAATATAAATCAGCATAAACCAATTTAAAGTAATAGAATTCCTTGGTCATTTTTACCTGATCTGGTCCACTGGGTCAGATATTTGGAACAGTATTTTCTGGATTTGTGACCTTACTTTGGCAATTGACAAAGTGAGTGTGCATTGGCATGAATCTGTGTGCACATTTAGTGGCAGGTGACTGAGGGAAATGGTGGATTGCTTTCTCTGGATTGCAGGAGACTCTGCTGACACAGTGGTTGCCCAGATGAGATGCTACACATTTATAAACATATAAATCTGTGCTTTGCTCTCTTCAGTGTTTAGTTTACAGAATGTCAGAGTTGTGCAGTACAACTATAGAGCAGGTAGTTGGATTTTTGACTACTAAATTTATATGGGGAAATATTTTTCTTGAAGAAAATTATAGTTACGTATAAGTGAAACTTGCTATTGTTACAAGCATTAAATATTGGCATGGGAGTAATGAAGAGAGATCTTTTTCATTATGCATTTGTTTTCTGTTAACTGATCTGTTTACAGCTTTTTTTATCTTAAGGTGTTCTCACATCATCTGCATTATTAATTTGTATTGCAAAACTGTCTTACGTTTCTGTGCAGTTTATCATGGAGCATTCCATATCATGTATAAATCCAGTAGTACAAACGAATTGAAGAAACACTCATTTTGAGAGCATTGAGAATTTTCTTGGTGTTATTCCAGATTAATGAATTATATACCACTTTAGTATTTCTTCCAGTAGTTATGTGAAGATTTCCTGCTTTCCAAATGCATACCAAAGTGAACAATAAAAACTTAAAAATAAATCCAATGCTATCAATCACCATTTTTCCTAAAGGAAAAAGAATCAAACTTTTTTTCTAAAACAAGCACACTTAGCTATCTTCTAAATAGTATTTGCTAATTATACAAATGTATTCATATGACATATGTATTAATACTTTTTTGTTTCTATAGAATACATCTCTCATAGTCTAGCTTTGCATACCATATTGTTTTATATTTTGTTTGAAATTTTTTCTTGGTTAGTTTTTAACAAATCCCAAAAATTCTGACAAAGTACAGATAGTTACCTTGTTCCTAACAGTTATACAGTTTGCTGCCACCTTCCTTTTAAAAGTTTGGAATGAAGGAAATAATTTCTGATGTTGAAACTTCAGGGAAAAAGAATTTGATCAATATGATGCTGAAAACTGACATTGATACAGCAAATGCCTAGACTGCTATATGCATTGGAAATGGATTTTGGGTAAGAAGATTCTGGAGAATAAGACTCAGCAGATGTGATACTAGCAGGCCTATATAAATTTCATCTGGCATTTCTGTTGTCAGTGTGAAGTCCACTTAAGTGCACAATTTCATGGTTCGCCAGTTACTGTCCTTGGCTGAATTTATTTTCAGTGCTGGTGAAAAAAATTGTTGGTTTGCCAGTTGCTGCTCTGAAGTTATAACTTTTGACAGAAAATGCATATTCCATCAGGATCTTAAATTTTTAATTCAATGTTTGTGTTTGTTGATGGAAGTTAAATAATATGCAGGTAGTGCACACCTATGAGATAATTCATTATGTGAAACTAAATTGTGAAGTTTCTCTTACTTTGTTTTTTCCCAATAAAAACTGCAAAGGATGAACATTTTTCCCATTACATTTCTTTGTGTATGTATTATGTATGTAAGAAAAATGATAAATTATTCTTAAATAGCCCATACAAATAAAAAATGAGATCCATTTATTTAAAAGCAATATTTAATTATTGTGTCCATTGACCTAATGTGATATTATATGTCCTTTTTTTATCATTGCTGACTCAACGAGAAACTCCTCTAGATATGATGGGAGATTTTAATATCCTTTAATAAAAGTTTTGTCTCGTGAATGTAGCAGAGGATTGAGCTGTCTTGCCTAAACATTATATATTTAGACAATTTTTACTTGCCATGGAAAGTAGCTTATGGAAAATCTGATTCTTTAGCTTTGGGCTGAAGGGAACTTTTCTCCTTTATTTTGAAAATGTGGTGGACATGATCATCAGGAAACTATTTAATGACAGTATTGTTTTAATATGTTATTTGCCAGCTGTCCTGAAGTTTTCATTTTAGTATTGTCATCTCTAAGCCTTACAGTTTAGGCAGAGAAAAGGAGAAGAAAAGATGCAGGGAAGGGAGGAGATAAAAGGAGGAAACTTGTCTACTATAGAAGATCTCTCTCCCTCCCTCCCTCCTTCCCACTCTCCCTGCCTATATTCCTCCTGCCCCTCTCTCTCTCTCTCCTGCTTCCCAGCAGGCAGCTGCTGAATTAGTCTGAGGGGACAAGAGCTCCCACATAAATTACATTGAGGAAAAGCGTCACAGGCCTCGAAGCTCCATAATATACTTGAAGCTACGTAATATACTCAGGTGCAAACAAAAGTACAGATATTTTTTATATGTGAACAATTACACAATACTGGAGGAAAGATCCGCTGTTCCTGAACATTTTAAATCTTATCCTAAGGAGCTGCAGTTGACTTTGGATCCAGCTTTCTCCAGTGCATCACAGAACTTTATTCTACACTTAATATGTTCTCTATGCACTCTGAGTTGATTTTAATTCTGCTTTTTTGTTCTTTACATTATCCTTAGAGAAGGATGATCCGAGATCATTATAGTTATGGTCACATTTCAAGCCCTTATTGGAAGGATATCAGTAAGACAAACAGCACTAGCATATGTAAGGATTTGAAATATCCATAAGGGCTTGGGTAGTCCTAAATTCTTGGGAAAAAACCTATTCATGTTCCACTCAAAAGGAATTTTGATTAAGTATAATACTTAGAATAGAGGTACACTAAATTAATCTTGAGAAAACTCAAACCCATTGTGTAGTATCACCTTCAAATCTACTTGTATTAAACAGCATAATGCTTTTGATGATCAGCCAAAGGATCATCTGGACACAAGTTCAGATGTTAGCTTTCAGAACTCTATCTACACTGTAATCATGCCAAACAAATCCTACTTTAAATATTTTAATTCTCTGTTTTTAGTATTTACAGACTGTAAAACACCTTTGTCTAGTACTTATCAGAACAATTTTAAGACCAGAGTTTTCTGGCTTACTTGGAATTTGGCTAGCCCAATTTTTAATTAAAAAAGAAATACAGGGACGAGACCTCAAAATTATATAAAGAAGTTCATTGGCTGCTGTGATTGTATTATATTCTCTATTGTTTAACTTCACAGCTGGCTCAGGGAATTTTCCATCAAGTGTTAAGTAGTATCCTTATTCACTTGTATAGCCAAATTCGACTGAGTCATAACTTAAACTCATGGAGTTGCAGAGAAAATAACCAGGCAAATTAAGCCTTGATGAAACTTCAGCAGTTATTTTCTCTGGCTTAGCTTAATTTTCACCAGTTTCCCTTCCAGAAATTGAAAGTCACTTGAGATTTTTAAAATGTGAGTCAACGTAAATGGTTGACTCTCATGCCTTACATATTAATATAAATCATAACTTTACCAATTGCTCAGATATTTGAAGCACAGAAATAGAGGTGTGTTGCAGGATGTGTCTGTTTTTGTTTTTAATGTGGAAGTAGAGAACAGCATGGTGAGGGCGCAAGTAACATGAAGAGGAAAGAGACACTTCCAAATTTTTATGCTGGGAGGATTCCAATCCACATATCTCCCTCCTCTTTCTGCTACATCATTGATCTGAGAAATATAATTTTACTTGGCTTACCTTCTGACCAGACATTCTTCTCATAACTACTGTCACCTTTTGAGTGACTTTCTGTTGCTGACTGTTGATGCTCTTGGACTGTAAGCATGCACTTGGATACTTCATCTTTTTGCTAAGGACTGATGGGTTTAAGATGTTTTTGTTAATTTCTTTGAGAAACATTTCTTATTTAGATTGAACCAGTTTTCAAACTAATATCTATCTATATAAAGGCAGATATCAAGACTGAAGATACTTAGCTCCCCTTGCAGTATATTGGGTTGCTTTTGATTTGTATTTCTGTTATTTTGTTGTGTTGTTTTTTTGTTTTTTTTTTCCCCGTAAAGGGAAATTAGATTATGCTGGGATCTGAGATTTCTGTTTGAGCTGCCAAATGTAGGCAAGAGACAAGACAATAATTTCTCCTGATTGCCCGTACAAAAAAGAGGACTAACAGTTTTGCAGACCTATAACTTGTGCCCTTTAAAGCAAACTGTGCCAAATAAGAATATTCAAGGGGCTATGAACCACTGGACCTTCAGAAGTTCAGGTAAATCAAAGAAGTTTAGGATAATCCAGAGAAAACCCTACCAGAGCTCTGCTACCTTTGAAGATTGTCTATCATGGAGCCAGAAGGATTTTATATATAAAATAGAAGCTTTATTTTCTGGATTCTTTTCCTGAGTCACTCATCACAGTCATAGTCATAGTTTGGTTAAGCAACTGTAATTTTGATTTATTTTTTTTAAGTTTGATATTAAAGCTATTAAATGTGGGGGTTTTGTTTTGTTTTGGGGTTTTGTTTTGTTGTTTTTTTTCTTTCATTTGTATGCCAAGGACAGCAAGAAGAGAAACCTGTAAAGAATGGAAGCTTTCATCTGATGTGAACCTCTGTTTCTTCTGTTAAAACTTGAATAGAAGAAAATTAACTTACTTTTTCCTCCACAATTTGATAGTCACATTGGATGATGAGTAGCTTTTGTAGCTTACACTTGAATTAATTGAACCTTTGAAATGGAAATTTGAAAGCAAACCTGTATATTATTTAGAAAAAAAATCTATTTTAAAAGTAAGAATATATTTAAAGAAGGTTGAAATATGTCAGGGTTTAGCAGAATGTGAGAAATAACAGTGTGTCAAAATGTATGCTAGGGAAAATAAGCATTCCAATTGTACTACAAATGAGCTATTGCAATCTGTCTTGAAGACTGAATTATATAGAGACTGCATTTTTTAAATTCATACGATATACTTTGATTGCTTATTCTGATAGGTGATTCAGTTGTTGGGATCTTTTTTAATAAAGAATATAAATTTTTGTCTTATATACCTAAACAATTTTTAAGATTCTAAATCAAACCTTTATGTCAAGGAAGATCAATATAACACCTTTAGTAACACCTGTAATAACACCTTTACAGTCTTAAATTTATAGATGCTAATTACAGAGCTATGTGCAAGAGTGAAATTATACACATACACACACACATATACATATACATATATATATATGTATGTATATACATATGTATGTGCACTCCCCTTACAGTAGACACTCCCTCTACTTAGGATCTATAGTGAAAGACTACAAAAATAATAATGCTTTAATACAATTACTTGGATTTTATTGCTTCTTTAGAAGAAGTTGGGTTTGTAACAAAAATGAATAAGTTTGTACTGTGAGCACTTCAGCCTCTGGAAACCGAAAAAGAGAAAAAAGGATTAAATTTCATTTGCATTTTCTGCCTTTACTAAAGATTATATTCATGCTCTGGCCTTTCGCTCACTGTGTAGGAGCACCTGTCGAATTGCATACTAAGCCTAATCAATTTGGTCATCTATTTCAGACATTA
This sequence comes from Bombycilla garrulus, assembly GCA_013400315.1. NCBI lineage: Eukaryota > Metazoa > Chordata > Aves > Passeriformes > Bombycillidae > Bombycilla > Bombycilla garrulus. The sequence goes on along the minus strand of VXBU01003119.1, from coordinate 229,868 downwards.
AATACCTGCAATGTATTCACACCTTCATCATTTCCTGACAAATCTAGGCTAAAAAACATATTGAAAGAAAAACCAGTGACACCTGTAAGATCAGCTGTGTGGCTTCCAAGCCTAAGGCATTGTTCCCTGCCCTTTGATTAGCTGTTGTTTCTATACATATGGCTTCCCTGAAAGTCCTAATGGATGAATGGATGGCTGTCCACATCAAGTTACATATACAGTCCTCCTGGTTAATTCCCAATCATGGAGCATGAACTCTGCATGATGTAATCATCAGTGCTGATTACCCTCAATGAAGGAAATCATTCCTTCAGTCCAACAGGACTGAAGGGCCTGTTGGAGCACCCTCTAACTTCAATGCTCTTACCTTTCCTTCTCAAAGTTAACCGGGATTGTAGGTACTGGATTCTTCTCCCCCTACACAGTGGTAAAGCAGCCAGCTCCAAACGTATATCTTTATTGTGCTGTATTTTTTTTTTTTTCCCTGACAGGAGTGAAACCCAGATGTTTATCAGCTCCAATAATTTTCTGCTGATAATATTCTCATCACAAGAGAAAGGATATCAAGGCATGTGTTTCTGCTGGTTGAAGAAACGGCACCTCCTTTGTTCTAGTAGAATGTTAACAGCTGAGTTAACAATGTCATTAGTTTTTCTTCTATCCTTAGTCCTTGGTCCTTCCTTCCACTGCTGGTTTGGATCTCATCCTTTCTGCTTTTCAGTTAAGGTTTTCTTCTTGAAAAACCTTGAGTGCCACTGCTGTAATCATGATACTCTGAACAGAAGTAGAAAAAGTAAAGGTTTGGAGGTTAATGTCATATAGAATAGTGTAGAGGTTTTCCCCTGGTGAAAATAAGATAGACCTCCTTTATGTAGCTCTCAGTAGAAAATTTTACATGATTATGTTCTAAATTAGAAGTTACAGAAAGCAATGTAGGTTATTAAAAAGGAGGATAAAGTATTGGCTAATGCAACTATTCATGCTGAAAGAAGAAATATCAAGCAAAGGGAAATCATTAGTGTTTCTCAAAAGTTAGCATTGGGAATAATTTTCTTAAATGTTTTCAATAATGACCCTTACATTAATGGCAGGGAAACATTTTCAGCATAATCTGCTGACAAAATGAAGTTGGAGGACAAAAAAGCAGACTAATATATTACAGAGAGAATGTTTGCTAGTAGTTTCTGTGTCACTAATATTTTGTTTTCATTGCTCTTATTCCTTTTGTCATTTAGGCTTTTTCCATTGAGAGTTCCTAATCTGGAAATAAGTGGCTAAGGGTAGGGCTTAGTATGCCGGTGCAGCTATAAACTGCTACTGTGATGCATTTGCAAAAAGGGCAGAATGAAATTAGAATTATGTTACATTAAAAAAAAAAAAGGAAAAGAGACAATTGGTGCTATTAACATCTCAATGAAACAAATTAGGAACATTATATTCAGGAACAAAGAAACAAAGAGGAAAGACAAACTAGAGCTCAAGTAGCTGCAAATACAGAACACTGTCAAGAAAATGGCGAGCCAGCAAACCCTCTTCAACTGAAAATACTTGATTTTTTACTCTAGGAAACCAAAGGCTAGGAAGAGTTGTGAGTGAAATTCACAAACTTATCAGGTGTAAATATTGTGAAGAAAAGAATTATCTGTCTAAATAGCCGTGCAGACACTAAAAAGTGGTTATGGATTTGCTCTGAATAAACTTAATTCATACACTGGAAGATTCTTAATTTTTTGAGCAAACAAATTCTGGAATGTTCTTTCAAACAAAATTGTTAAGACGGAAGCTGCAATTTTTTTTTCTTTATTTGTAGGTGTCTTACATTTTGAAGGGGATTTAAATCACACAGCATGTTCCATAACAAGGGAGTTTGGGAGTTCGCATAGGAGCCTGAGGCATCTGTTCTCACTCACTCTCATGATCTTATGATGGTAGTCTTGTTCTTATTTTCAGTATACTGTGAACAGACCAAAGAACAGCTGTTTACAAAGTTTTAGACAAGATTAAGGAAGGGATTTTAATAGGAATATTTAAGTGTTTTAAGTATCTGGGAAGAGCATTAGCAAATAGAAATTCAGAGTATGTAATAACTTCCTATGCACATAGGTTGACAATTCCAGAAATACACACCGATTCTGCAACGAGGGTAGTAGCACCTTCAGTTATTTCCATTGCAATTGAAAACATCCTAATTTTGACATTCTTTCTCTGTACAGCACCAGTGATTCATGGAGGCTTACAGTACCATTTCAGTTATAGAGTGAAAAAAGTTTAAATACTTCCAGCTTTGAAGCTTCGTTGCTAACAATTGTATGTGTGTTCTCTCTAATTGTGCATGGCATTCTGCTAGCTACTTATCTCTGCCAGGCAGTGTTCTGCTTTAAGAATAACTGCTCTTGTTACTGATCCATACATTGAGCATATCAGGCTTTGTGTCACTACACATTGAGTTATCTCTGTCCTACAGGGTCCTTGAGGATCCTTCAGTTAGTAGGATTTGAGAACGCTGTACAGCATGGAGAAAGTAATCCAGATGATAGTGAAGCTGGAATGCATGAGACATAAAGCAGTGGTATTTTGAAGTTAAGTCTTCGATCACGTGGGTTTTTCATCAAAGCAGGAGAATGCAATACTCTTGGTTGAAAGGAGAAACAGTAGGAAATGTTAGACACAACTTTGAAGTCAGTCCCAAAGACTGTTTGAAACCAGAGGTCAGAGGTTATATGTGACTGGATATTGAAAGGGATGGAGATGACTGTTGGCTGTATGTTTTGTTGCAGTTACCTCCTGTAGGCCCCAAGGAACTATCTGAACAAAGAAATGAAGCTTCTGCAGCCATGTGGAGGACTCTTCTCAGTGACTTATTTGATTCTTTCTTTCCATTACTAGTGTTGGTCTTTTTGTCTATCACTAGGCAGGCTTCCTTCCCTCTAGCTCATACCACTGTGCACCTCACCACTCGCTCTTTGTAACTTTTGCTCTTTATTCCTACTGTATCATTATTTTTTCTGTTCAATTTGCCCATCTTTAAAGACATCATAGACTGGGCTGGAACTGAGAAGAGTTGCAGAAAGTATAAGCAAATTAGGAAGTTTTTTTCAAGATCTTTGCCCTACAGACAGGATTTTCACAGACATGTTGATACTGATAGGTGTGGAGTTCCAGCACAGATCCACTTTAGTGGACAAAGATGAGTTCAGTAACAAGTCAGCTTAGTACCAGATACATTATCCATTGGTTATGATGTTCTGAGAATCTATAACTTCTTGCATTATTTTAGTAGCAGCACTGAGATAGTTCCCTAATGACAGGTTTCTTCAGCATGCAGAGGGAACACTTTGATCAGTCTTTCACAATATGTATTTTTCCAGTGATATTGTAGGCAATTTATTATGTAGGTGGAGGAAGAAAGTATGAAAGAATGGAGACTTAATGATGCTTTGTAAAAGGGAGACTTCTTTCAGGAGACAATTTATTTTATTTTTTATCCCACTATTTCCCACCATTGCCTCCCTCTTTTTTTTTTTTTTTCTGTTCTATTATAGCATCAAGTGAAATTTCACTGCTCTAATAGAGCAGCTACAATGTATTCCTGTTCTCTGTTTAGATTTTTAATTTTAAATAACATCGTGATTTCAAAATGTAGAAATGGAGAAAGACAGAGTATGTATGAAAAAGGGAAGTAATAGAAAATCTTGTACTCCTCAGTTTTCAAACAACAAAAAATAAAAGATAGACAGGATGCAGAGGCAGATGGTGCCCCAATAGTTGAAGTAGGAATTGTATCTTATCTCTCAGGTACCTCTTGCTAGAAAGGAACTATTGTCTTTCTTCCGGTCTTGCTATATCCTAGTACTCCTCCAGCATAAACTCTGCATCCTTCTCCTGAACTTCAGGAGTTTGTAGAAATCATTCAAACAGCCTTCTATGAGGATTTTTAATTTTCATATATGATTACTTACAGGAGGCTTGTGCTGGTTTGAGATTGATTGACATTTTGGTGGGCAGGATAATAGCCTCCCCTGGAAGTGAGGTGTGTCTGTGGATTTCCCATGAGCCCAGTGCAACACCAATTGTGGGCCAAATTTAAAGACAGGCAGGGAAATAAGCCAATCAAAAGCGAAATTCGTCTCAGTAGGATATACATTTGCACAGGACTGCCCGGGAATCGCTCTCCTTTGTTTCCGGCCTTGAACAGGAACAGACGAGGGCTGTGCCCTCGGCCTGGTTTCCCCCACAAAGGCCACGGAGGCCTGCGGGAAGGGGAAGGCCGGGCCGGGCCGTGCCGGGAGCCCCTCCTGAGGGAGATATCCCGGCATCCTGGCCGGTGGTGGGGAGGATGGAAAGGAAGAGCGATGCCCCATGCCCTGGCCCAGTTTTCTCTATGCGTCCAGTGGGGGGGAGTTTGGGTCGTGCCGGGACAGGCCAGGAGAGCAACCCCCCCCCACCCCCCCCCGGAGGGAACCATCTCGGCAGGGAGCGGGGAGAGAACAGAGGAGAAGAGGACAGGCTGGCCCCAGGCTGGCAGAGAATAATTTCTTCCCCTATTCCCAGCATGGAGAATCTCCCATTTCTCCCAGCCGCAACTCCAAGGACATCTTATCAGAAGAGCCAAGATTACTGGCTGAAGTCCCAGAAAATG